>OY804576.1:16491783-17087862 GCA_963680875.1 Bathymodiolus brooksi
AATTGAAGCTAAATATATAATGAAAATTTGATCTTAAAATTTTAAACTTTCAGCAAGTTTATATTGATTTTGTGAAACGGTTTCTGAGTGTTTTAATTTAAAGTTTATCAGTAAAGTTTGTAGGCACACCTATATCTAAAACATACAGTCACAGATTGGAAGCTCTTATCTCGTGTTCCCGGCTAACCTTGTAGATGGTTGGTGAATCGTTAGAAACTGAAGTATGTGTCATTTGGGTTAATTTACAACTGTAAGCTTGGGCATTTTGTTTGCTTATTCTCTTTAGTTAGATTATGTGGTATTCCGGGACGTGGCAATTTGCACAGGCTGTAATGGCGTCTGAAAAGACAAATCAGGTAGATATTTTGACAGCTCGTAAAAGTAACGCTTTTTGTTTGAAGGATTGCTGTTTTTTAACTTTATTTTTTTAACTTTCGTTTTAAAACTAGATTAAAAAATATCGTGCAATCAATAAAAAATGTAATTGTTTTTTTTTTTATAAGTGTTAGTCATGATAAAGCTATGAAACATACCATATAAGGTCATGCAATTTGTATTACAGATACCGGTACAGAACTTCGTATTTCACAAGAAAAGAATAAAGATTTCCAAAATGTGATTGCAACACTTAATTCAGAGGTAAGATTAAAATAGGTCTTATTTTCAATCTAACTGAAATTATAATTTTATACTTACTGTATTGCACATTGCCATACCTGTTTAAAACTTTTTTTTTCAATTCAAAAGTTTGGGAATAATATAGAAATTCTTTTAGAAAGAAGAAAAATGCTAGATCCCAAACTCCCAAGTGGATGGATCCTGTATCTTACACTGCAGTCTGCATAGAAAAATATAAGATTATTAATTCAATATTTTGCAGATGTGTGTACAGACTGGAGTTATCACCCTATGTTTATATAAAGTATTACCTGTTAAATCTTTCACAATTGTTTGTTGAGGTTTTTGTCTATGCTGTTTACTTAGGTTCAATATTGACTTTAAATGACAACTAATTTCAGAATGAACGTCTAAAACAACTGAACCATGATTTGGAGGAGAAAGCTGAATCTTCAGAGTTGCAAATTAACACTATATCTCAGCAGTACAGACAGGTCCTTGAAGAGAAACAGGTTTGTTTGTTAATATTTTATTTACAAACGTGGGTAAATCCCCAAAAAGGGAATTGATATATACCTGTAGCTTGAGTTAGAATGTAGATGATGACCTATTTTAGATATTTAAAAAATACTGAATAGTTATCAGGTTTTCAGCTTAACTGGTCCAAAGGTACTCATGAACTATTGTCATTACCTTGAATTCTCCATTTATTTTTTTGATAATTTTTTCTTTCCATGGAAATAATGTAAAAGATGTTCCTCTAAAGAGTTTTTGATTTTTTTTGTATTGATTGGAATGTTAAAATGGCTAACACCACAGCACATAGTTGTGTTAAGAATGTATCCATCTCAGAAAATACTGTACTGATTACAAGTTGGTATTTTTGATATCACTCAAAAAATCAAGATGGCTGCTACAGGACATTGTTAAAATAGGACTCCATGTAAAAATATCTAAAAGTCTCACTACAAACCCACTGAACTGCTTGAACCTAAATTGCATATTAATGATGATTGGTCTATCCTTTGTAAGGTTTATATGTTCGTGTAGGTCAGCAGTACTATTTATTTTTATACGCCCACACAAATTTGGCTGACGTACTCTGTCATTGGTGCCATCCGTCTGTAGACACAATGGTTTCAGTGTGATATCTTTTATTTTAGTTTACTTAATCTTGCTGAATTTTCATCACATCACTGACACAGAGTAAAGCGTGGAAGATACTCACCATTTATATTTTGATGGTTTTGTTTCTTTGAATTGAATGTTTGTAGGACTTCAGGTTTTATTCCAGCGGATTTCTCTAACAGTTATGGTGTTTTAGTATGCAGGAGGAAGCCCTTGCCTACTTGCTGTGCCCGGCATAGCCCTTTGTTATATATTTGTGTTTCTCTTTTGCAGAGGCGTAGCTGCATATACGCTGTCACGCCATGGCGTGCACATCGGCAGGTTAAAAAAAAAGGAAATAAAAATGTATTGTTACTTTTAGCAGTCTAATTAAATCATTATAGTTAATATATCGCTAATATGACGTACTAGTAACTGTTGTATGGTAATTATATGATGGACAAGTCGAGCGGGTGCATTGTATACATTTAAGACGTCAATATCCAGTTGTGGTCCATGCATTAGAACACTTACAAAACCAAGGCGATGACAAAGTTTCTTGCATCCATGATGCAGCTTCAGTTTATCATAGCTTTGGTAGTAGCTTAACATATTTTACATAGCACTGTTTATCTGTCAACATTCCTCCAAGATAACGAATGCGACCTTCTTGAAGCAATCCAAAGAATCCAAGACCGTGATTGAAATGCTAAGAGCTGAACGACAGGACGAATCGGTTTAGGATGAGTTGTATAAGTCTGCACTTAACTCAGCCAAATCTTTAGATATATCTGATAGTATGCCCAGAAGATGTGGTAGACAGACTACCAGAGCCAATCACCCCGCGGAAATGCCAAAACAGTATTGGCGAATTTCTTTGTACTATCCATTTTTGGACAATTTGATTACGAACTTGAATCACGTCTCCTTAAATCAGAAAACTGCTTCCATGCACAGCATCTACTGCCCCATGCTGTACACATATTAACTGATGATCATGTTGCTACAATATACGAGGCATATCAGGCTGACATTTATTTGTCATTAGAGGATTTCAGGAGAGAAGTAGCCAGATGTCAAACCCACTGGGTCATTACTAAATGTAATAGATTTGCCAACAACACTTTGTACCACACTTGATTCTGTAAATCCAGTTCTCTATCCTTCTATAGATACAATATTAATAAAACTATGTCTTTTGTTAACCATGCCAGTAGCAAGCGCTACTGCTGAAATGTCATTTAGTGTACTGAGACGTTTCAAAACTTATGTTAGGTCGACCATGAAGAATGACGGGCTATCTTCCCTTGGATTGATGCATATTAACGAAGATTTTGAAGTGGACTTTGTACAAAGCAATGGAGGTGTTTGTATCTGCTAAGACACGAAGGGCAGATTTTGGACAATTTTAAGAAATTCTTGTCTATCAAAGTCATTAAAATTGTGCTTGATTCTATGTTATATGAAACCCTGAAATGGCCCCAGATCGCATCATTTTGCATCTCGTAAAAAAAAAAAAAAATATCCCAGACCCCCTCCCCCTCTCAAGAATTATGGCATGCACACTATTAAGCCTCAGCTACGCCCCTGTTTTGGCATGTTGGACTTGTACAGTGATGTAAGAAATTCTCCAGATACATACTGATACTAAAACATTTTATAACTGGGAACTTCATTAATGAATAATTTAAAATTTTGAAATTAATGAGAAATGTTTCATAGATGTAAACTATATAAAATACTATTTATGGTATATGTGTCGGCCATATTGATTACGCTCACACAGAGTTCATCACTAAAGGTCTCTGTAACTCAGATTAAAACATGACTACAGCGTAGATAAGATGGCCTTCATTTCTTGTTCAACATTATTCACCTTTTTGAGATAAGAGTGATAAATTTAAGTTTTAAAGAAAATTTAAGATAATTTTTAGAAGATAATTTTGAGGTATCCATAAGGGAGAATTTATATTAGTTTGGTATATCATGATAATGTATAATATGGTAAAAGATATTTCATAATATATTTTTTTTAAAGAGTATTTTATTTGTCACATTTTTATATGGCCACAACAGTTTTGTGGTCATATGTTATGGATCTGTCTGTAGATACAATACTTTCGTGCAAAAACATTTGTCCTAGTTGACCAATCTTTTTGAATTTTTAACTCAAGGTTCATTTGCACTGAATAAATATTGGATTGAATAAGGGAATGGTAACCATACTCGTTTCCAAACAAGAGGCCCCAATGTGCAAAAAGAGTGGTTTCTGTGTTTGTACGTGGAGAGTTTATAATTCATCTCTCTTTAATAAATTCCATAGGAAAATCTTTTTCAGAGTGTGAAGTGTTATGTATAACTATTACCGTTTTTAATACAAAAAGGACCAATAAAGGGGGGAATTTCAAAAAAATAATTTCATGCTGTTTTCATGTGAGTGTGTATGTGTTTTTGTTTGTGGCAAAATGCTCATCTTTATGAATTATTGACAATAAAAAAATTACTATTTTATTTGGAAAGGAGGTCTAAAAGAGACTCAAATTCTGAAATTTCACATATTTGAAATGTACAAGGTATATAGAAATTTTGATGTGTTATTTGACTTGATTGTGCTGAGATCTTACAGTAGTAACTTGATGCCAGTTTCTGAGATAAACTCAACCAAAAGAGGCAAAAGTGTTGATGTCCAAATCTTTCAATTTTTTATTTTTAATCATTTTTTTTGGTGCAAAATGCATGTCTTAATTAATGAGTTATTAATTAGTCAATTAAGTAAATTATCTATATATTTTTTTTAAAGGGGGCTAAAATTGCAATTTTAAAATTGTTAGATTTACAGAGTTTTTTTTTAAGTCATTGTGAAAAAGGCTTCAGGTAGTGTTCAAAATGGATATCCTTTATCAGTTTGAGTTATAGTTTTCGAGTTAAATTTGAATTGATTGCAGAAGGAAGCCCTTGTTGACTAGCTACTGTCGTATTATGCTGATCCCATGTAATACTTTATTTCAATTATTTCACACATTTTAATCATAGCTTTGATATTTTATTCAGGCAGAAATAAAGAAGTTGAAAGAAGATCACAATGAATTACTTCAGCATCAAAGTACAACAGATTATGGACAGCATCAAAATACAGATTTTGGAGAATACAATCCACAGTCATCTCATGGTGAGTACATATTGTTTGAGAATGCAACCCACAGTCATCTCATGATGAGTACATATTGGTTGAGAGAGCAACCCACAGTCATCTCATGGTGAGTACATATTGGTTGAGAGAGCAATCCACTGTCATCTCATGGTGAGTACATATTGGTTGAGAAAACAATGCAGTCATCTCATGATGAGTACATATTGGTTGAGAATACAATCCACTGTCATCTCATGGTGAGTACATATTGGTTGAGAGAGCAATCCACTGTCATGTCATGGTGAGTACATATTGGTTGAGAAAACAATGCAGTCATCTCATGATGAGTACATATTGGTTGAGAATACAATCCACTGTCATGTCATGGTGAGTACATATTGGTTGAGAGAGCAATCCACTGTCATGTCATGATGAGTACATATTGGTTGAGAGAGCAATCCACAGTCATCTCATGGTGAGTACATATTGGTTGAGAGAGCAATCCACTGTCATGTCATGGTGAGTACATATTGGTTAAGAATACAATCCACTGTCATCTCATGGTGAGTACATATTGGTTGAGAGAGCAATCCACTGTCATCTCATGGTGAGTACATATTGGTTAAGAATACAATCCAATGGTATCTCATGGTGAGTACATATTGGTTGAGAGAGCAATCCACAGTCATCTCATGGTGAGTACATATTGGTTAAGAATACAATCCAATGGTATCTCATGGTGAGTACATATTGGTTGAGAGAGCAATCCACTGTCATCTCATGGTGAGTACATATTGTTTGAGAATGCAACCCACAGTCATCTCATGATGAGTACATATTGGTTGAGAGAGCAATCCACTGTCATGTCATGGTGAGTACATATTGGTTGAGAGAGCAATCCACAGTCATCTCATGATGAGTACATATTGGTTGAGAATACAATCCACTGTCATGTCATGGTGAGTACATATTGGTTGAGAGAGCAATCCACTGTCATCTCATGGTGAGTACATATTGGTTAAGAATACAATCCACTGTCATGTCATGGTGAGTACATATTGGTTGAGAGAGCAATCCACAGTCATCTCATGATGAGTACATATTGGTTGAGAATACAATCCACTGTCATGTCATGGTGAGTACATATTGGTTGAGAGAGCAATCCACAGTCATCTCATGATGAGTACATATTGGTTGAGAATACAATCCACTGTCATTTCATGGTGAGTACATATTGGTTGAGAATACAATCCACTGTCATGTCATGGTGAGTACATATTGGTTGAGAGAGCAATCCACTGTCATCTCATGGTGAGTACATATTGGTTAAGAATACAATCCACTGTCATGTCATGGTGAGTACATATTGGTTGAGAGAGCAATCCACAGTCATCTCATGATGAGTACATATTGGTTGAGAATACAATCCACTGTCATGTCATGGTGAGTACATATTGGTTGAGAGAGCAATCCACAGTCATCTCATGATGAGTACATATTGGTTGAGAATACAATCCACTGTCATGTCATGGTGAGTACATATTGGTTGAGAATACAATCCACTGTCATGTCATGGTGAGTACATATTGGTTGAGAAAACAATGCAGTCATCTCATGATGAGTACATATTGGTTGAGAATACAATCCAGTCATCTCATGGTGAGTACATATTGGTTGAGAATACAGTCCACTGTCATCTCATGGTGAGTACATATTGGTTGAGAATACAGTCCACCGTCATCTCATGGTGAGTACATATTGGTTGAGAATACAGTCCACCGTCATCTCATGGTGAGTACATATTGGTTGAGAATACAATCCACTGGTATCTCATGGTGAGTACATATTGGTTGAGAATACAATGCAGTCATTTCATGGTGAGTACATATTGGTTGAGAATACAGTCCACCGTCATCTCATGGTGAGTACATATTTACAGATTATAGACAACCAATAATTATTATTATTGATTGATCACTGTCTCCTTACTATACCTTATTTTCACCTTGAATAAATGCTCATAATTACTGACATTTGTGGATACAAACTCAGGCAAGTAATTGTCAGGACGAGTTGACATATTAATTATTGTCAGGACGAGTTGACATATTAATTATGGAATCTTGGTTTTAATTTTACTTGTCAATACTGAAGTCATCTATTTATCATAAGATTAAATGATGCAAAAACCAAAGAATTTTACATGAACACAAAAAATGTCTTTTGAATATGTACATATACATGTAGATGAAATCAAATGTTCACCTATCATAGTGTAGTTTAGATAACATATTTGTTGAGTTAGGAATATGGTCCTTTACAAACAAAGGAAAGATTGTCTTTCATGTGACATGTATATTTGTATCTTTAAATATCTATTTACTATTCTTGGGAGAATAAAGAGGTCTATTTTGTTGCTTACTATACTTGAAGGGATAAAGAGGTCTATTTTATTGGTTACTATACCTGATGGGATAAAGAGGTCTATTTTGTTGGTTACTATACCTGATGGGATAAAGAGGTCTATTTTGTTGGTTATTATACCTGATGGGATAAAGAGGTCTATTTTGTTGGTTACTATACCTGATGGGAATAAAGAGGTCTATTTTGTTGGTTACCATACCTGATGGGATAAAGAGGTCTATTTTGTTGGTTACTATACCTGATGGGATAAAGAGGTCTATTTTGTTGGTTACTATACCTGATGGGATAAAGAGGTCTATTTTGTTGGTTACTATACCTGATGGGATAAAGATATCTGTTTTGTTGTTTCCTATTCCTGATGGGATAAAGAGGTCTATTTTATTGTTTCCTATTCCTGATGGGATAAAGAGGTCTATTTTGTTGGTTACTATACCTGATGGGATAAAGAGGTCTATTTTGTTGGTTACTATACCTGATGGGATAAAGAGGTCTATTTTGTTGTTTCCTATTCCTGATGGGATAAAGAGGTCTATTTTGTTGGTTACTATACCTGATGGGATAAAGAGGTCTATTTTGTTGGTTACTATACTTGAAGGGATAAAGATGTCTATTGTGTTGGTTACTATACCTGATTGGATAAAGAGGTCTATTTTGTTGGTTACTATACCTGATGGGATAAAGAGGTCTATTTTGTTGGTTACTATACCTGATGGAATAAAGAGGTCTATTTTGTTGGTTACTATACCTGATGGGATAAAGAGGTCTATTTTGTTGTTTCCAATTCCTGATGGGATAAAGAGGTCTATTTTGGTGTTTCCTATTCCTGATGGAATAAAGAGGTCTATTTTGTTGGTTACTATACCTGATGGAATAAAGAGGTCTATTTTGTTGGTTACTATACCTGATGGGATAAAGAGGTCTATTATTTGTTTCCAATTCCTGATGGGATAAAGAGGTCTATTTTTTTGGTTACTATACCTGATGGGATAAAGAGATCTATTTTGTTGGTTACTATACCTGATGGGATAAAGAGGTCTATTTTGTTGGTTACTATACCTGATGGAATAAAGAGGTCTATTTTGTTGGTTACTATACCTGATGGGATAAAGAGGTCTATTTTGTTGGTTACTATACCTGATGGGATAAAGAGGTCTATTTTGTTGGTTACTATACCTGATGGGATAAAGAGGTCTATTTTGTTGGTTATTATACCTGATGGGATAAAGAGGTCTATTTTGTTGGTTACTATACCTGATGGGAATAAAGAGGTCTATTTTGTTGGTTACCATACCTGATGGGATAAAGAGGTCTATTTTGTTGGTTACTATACCTGATGGGATAAAGAGGTCTATTTTGTTGGTTACTATACCTGATGGGATAAAGAGGTCTATTTTGTTGGTTACTATACCTGATGGGATAAAGAGGTCTATTTTGTTGGTTACTATACCTGATGGGATAAAGAGGTCTATTTTGTTGGTTACTATACCTGATGGGATAAAGAGGTCTATTTTGTTGTTTCCTATTCCTGATGGGATAAAGAGGTCTATTTTGTTGGTTACTATACCTGATGGGATAAAGATATCTATTATGTTGCTTACTATACCTGATGGGGTAAAGAGGTCTATTTTGTTGTTTCCTATTACTGAAGGGATAAAGAGGTCTATTTTGTTGTTTCCTATTCCTGAAGGGATAAAGAGGTCTATTTTGTTGGTTACTATACCTGATGGGATAAAGAGGTCTATTTTGTTGGTTACTATACCTGATGGGATAAAGAGGTCTATTTTGTTGGTTACTATACCTGATGGGATAAAGAGGTCTATTTTGTTGGTTACTATACCTGATGGAATAAAGAGGTCTATTTTGTTGTTTCCTATTCCTGATGGGATAAAGAGGTCTATTTTGTTGGTTACTATACCTGATGGGATAAAGATATCTATTATGTTGCTTACTATACCTGATGGGATAAAGAGGTCTATTTTGTTGTTTCCTATTACTGAAGGGATAAAGAGGTCTATTTTGTTGTTTCCTATTCCTGAAGGGATAAAGAGGTCTATTTTGTTGGTTACTATACCTGATGGGATAAAGAGGTCTATTTTGTTGTTTCCTATTCCTGATGGGATAAAGAGGTCTATTTTGTTGTTTCCAATTCCTGATGGGATAAAGAGGTCTATTTTGTTGGTTACTATACCTGATGGAATAAAGAGGTCTATTTTGTTGGTTACTATACCTGATGGGATAAAGAGGTATATTTTGTTGTTTCCAATTCCTGATGGGATAAAGAGGTCTATTTTGTTGGTTACTATACCTGATGGGATAAAGAGGTCTATTTTGTTGGTTACTATACCTGATGGGATAAAGAGGTCTATTTTGTTGGTTACTATACCTGATGGGATAAAGAGGTCTATTTTGTTGGTTACTATACCTGATGAGGTAAAGAGGTCTATTTTGTTGGTTGCTATACCTGATGGGATAAAGAGGATTATTTTGTTGGTTACTATACCTGATGGGATAAAGAGGTCTATTTTGTTGTTTCCTATTCCTGATGGGATAAAGAGGTCTATTTTGTTGTTTCCTATTCCTGATGGGATAAAGAGGTCTATTTTGTTGGTTACTATACCTGATGGGATAAAGAGGTCTATTTTATTGTTTCCTATTCCTGATGGGATAAAGATAGCTGCAATAATGTAGCTCCTGTGACAAACTTGTGTCTCGGCAGAGCTACAACGCGGTCCCATTCGTCACAATGGAGCAAAAAAAAAGTTGCAGTTGAAACATAAAAACTCACTATTTACGCTTCAAACATTTCATTATAACCATTACTGATGATCCCAGTCCTTGTTAAATCGGTTTGGCTGAGAAATATATGCTTTTCAAAGGTAGCAACAACCTTGTTCAAATTTATCGATCGTTTTCCATAACCGGAAACTACGGAAGGCGGAGCTTTTCTAAATATGGTATTTCTTACTACATACATTCACGCCTAAATCGCCAAATATGGTATCGACATCCAAATAGTGAGGCCGGAAATGACGATATTCAAAATGTTCAGAGATAAGATTTTTATTTTGTGGGAATTACATTCTAAAATACTGGTAGGTGATAAAAACTTGTTATAATAATGGACAAAAGGAAAGGTTATGTCTTATTATTGATAAATGCAGGCGTCAGAAGCTCTGTAAGCGAGCACAAAAAATCTCGGCGGCTGCTCCATTACGTGTAATGGCATCCCGTTATAACCCTTGCGAGTAAGCGAGCATTTAGGGTTTTATTATTAGAACTAGGATAAAGAGGTCTATTTTGTTGTTTCCTATTCCTGATGGGATAAAGAGGTCTATTTTGTTGGTTACTATACCTGATGGGATAAAGAGGTCTATTTTGTTGGTTACTATACCTGATGGGATAAAGAGGTCTATTTTGTTGGTTACTATACCTGATGGGATAAAGAGGTCTATTTTGTTGTTTCCTATTCCTGATGGGATAAAGAGGTCTAATTTGTTGGTTACTATACCTGATGGGATAAAGAGGTCTATTTTGTTGGTTACTATACCTGATGGGATAAAGAGGTCTATTTTGTTGTTTCCTATTCCTGATGGGATAAAGAGGTCTATTTTGTTGGTTACTATACCTGATGGGATAAAGAGGTCTATTTTGTTGGTTACTATACTTGAAGGGATAAAGATGTCTATTGTGTTGGTTACTATACCTGATTGGATAAAGAGGTCTATTTTGTTGGTTACTATACCTGATGGGATAAAGAGGTCTATTTTGTTGGTTACTATACCTGATGGAATAAAGAGGTCTATTTTGTTGGTTACTATACCTGATGGGATAAAGAGGTCTATTTTGTTGTTTCCAATTCCTGATGGGATAAAGAGGTCTATTTTGGTGTTTCCTATTCCTGATGGGATAAAGAGGTCTATTTTGTTGGTTACTATACCTGATGGAATAAAGAGGTCTATTTTGTTGGTTACTATACCTGATGGGATAAAGAGATCTATTTTGTTGTTTCCAATTCCCGATGGGATAAAGAGGTCTATTTTTTTGGTTACTATACCTGATGGGATAAAGAGGTCTATTTTGTTGGTTACTATACCTGATGGGAATAAAGTGGTCTATTTTGTTGGTTACCATACCTGATGGGATAAAGAGGTCTATTTTGTTGGTTACTATACCTGATGGGATAAAGAGGTCTATTTTTTTGGTTACTATACCTGATGGGATAAAGAGGTCTATTTTGTTGGTTACTATACCTGATGGAATAAAGAGGTCTATTTTGTTGGTTACTATACCTGATGGGATAAAGAGGTCTATTTTGTTGTTTCCTATTCCTGATGGGATAAAGAGGTCTATTTTGTTGGTTACTATACCTGATGGGATAAAGAGGTCTATTTTGTTGCTTACTATACCTGATGGGGTAAAGAGGTCTATTTTGTTGTTTCCTATTCCTGAAGGGATAAAGAGGTCTATTTTGTTGGTTACTATACCTGATGGGATAAAGAGGTCTATTTTGTTGTTTCCTATTCCTGATGGGATAAAGAGGTCTATTTTGTTGGTTACTATACCTGATGGGATAAAGAGGTCTATTTTGTTGCTTACTATACCTGATGGGATAAAGAGGTCTATTTTGTTGTTTCCTATTCCTGAAGGGATAAAGAGGTCTATTTTGTTGTTTCCTATTCCTGAAGGGATAAAGAGGTCTATTTTGTTGGTTACTATACCTGATGGGATAAAGAGGTCTATTTTGTTGTTTCCTATTCCTGATGGGATAAAGAGGTCTATTTTGTTGTTTCCAATTCTTGATGGGATAAAGAGGTCTATTTTGTTGGTTACTATACCTGATGGAATAAAGAGGTCTATTTTGTTGGTTACTATACCTGATGGGATAAAGAGGTATATTTTGTTGTTTCCAATTCCTGATGGGATAAAGAGGTCTATTTTGTTGGTTACTATACCTGATGGGATAAAGGGGTCTATTTTGTTGGTTACTATACCTGATGGGATAAAGAGGTCTATTTTGTTGGTTACTATACCTGATGGGATAAAGAGGTCTATTTTGTTGGTTACTATACCTGATGGGATAAAGAGGTCTATTTTGTTGGTTACTATACCTGATGGGATAAAGAGGTCTATTTTGTTGGTTACTATACCTGATGGGATAAAGAGGTCTATTTTGTTGGTTACTATACCTGATGGGATAAAGAGGTCTATTTTGTTGGTTACTATACCTGATGGGATAAAGAGGTCTATTTTGTTGTTTCCTATTCCTGATGGGATAAAGAGGTCTATTTTGTTGTTTCCAATTCCTGATGGGATAAAGAGGTCTATTTTGTTGGTTACTATACCTGATGGAATAAAGAGGTCTATTTTGTTGGTTACTATACCTGATGGGATAAAGAGGTCTATTTTGTTGGTTACTATACCTGATGGGATAAAGAAGTCTATTTTGTTGGTTACTATACCTGATGGGATAAAGAGGTCTATTTTGTTGGTTACTATACCTGATGGGATAAAGAGGTCTATTTTGTTGGTTACTATACCTGATGGGATAAAGAGGTCTATTTTGTTGGTTACTATACCTGATGGGATAAAGAGGTCTATTTTGTTGTTTCCAGTTCCTGAAGGGATAAAGAGGTCTATTTTGTTGGTTACTATACCTGATTGGATAAAGAGGTCTATTTTGTTGGTTACTATACCTGATGGGATAAAGAGGTCTATTTTGTTGTTTCCTATTCCTGAAGGGATAAAGAGGTCTATTTTGTTGGTTACTATATCTGATGGGATAAAGAGGTCTACTTTGTTGGTTACTATACCTGATGGGGTAAAGAGGTCTATTTTGTTGTTTCCTATTCCTGAAGGGATAAAGAGGTCTATTTTGTTGGTTACTATACCTGATGGGATAGAGAGGTCTATTTTGTTGGTTACTATACCTGATGGGATAGAGAGGTCTATTTTGTTGTTTCCTATTCCTGAAGGGATAAAGAGGTCTATTTTGTTGGTTACTATACCTGATGGGATAAAGAGGTCTATTTTGTTGGTTACTATACCTGATTGGATAAAGAGGTCTATTTTGTTGGTTACTATACCTGATGGGATAAAGAGGTCTATTTTGTTGGTTACTATACCTGATGGGATAAAGATGTCTATTTTGTTGGTTACTATACCTGATGGGATAAAGATATCTATTTCATTGGTTACTATACCTGATGGGATAAAGAGGTCTATTTTGTTGGTTACTATACCTGATGGGATAAAGAGGTCTATTTTGTTGTTTCCTATTCCTGATGGGATAAAGAGGTCTATTTTGTTGGTTACTATACCTGATGGGATAAAGAGGTCTATTGTGTTGGTTATTATACCTGATGGGATAAAGAGGTCTATTTTGTTGTTTCCTATTCCTGAAGGGATAAAGAGGTCTATTTTGTTGTTTCCTATTCCTGAAGGGATAAAGAGGTATATTTTGTTGCTTACTATTCCTGAACCTTTTCAGACAAAAAAAGTATTCTAATGTACACATGCTGTATATACCTTCCAAATATTAGTATTCCTAGCAACTGATGATTTTCTTAATATGCTTGTGTATGTTTTTGTTTCCTATTTAACAAGATAAGAAGTTTTGTTGTGTTTTGTATGGTTGACAGTTATCTCCCTTTGTGTAACTTGAAGGGTTTTCCTGTTGCGGGGCAGTTTTATGAAGCGTTATTAACAGCCGATTAAAACTTGTGGAAGCAAATAATCACCATTTATTATGATGTTCATTTATTTTTTTTGGAGCAGATTGAAATGATTTTTATAAGTTGAAGTTATGAACAGTTTTACCTGTGTCAATTCTGGAATGTACAGTATGTGGAGGCATTAAACATTAAAAAAAAAGATAACTAGTGTGTTACCTCCCCTGATTTGATATTAAGTATTGGTATTGTCTGGAATGAAAGAGAAACTATGCAAAAATCTACAGTAAATTATAAAAGAAATTAAATACAATATAAATTGTAAACAAATATTTGTATGGATCATTGCGTTGTAGGAGAGCTTGTATGATAACGTTACCTCACAACCCTTGATTAGCTTTATTATCATTTTTATCAAAGCAGATATTTAATCAAAATTGTCAACTTTAAGTGACCCATCATGAATTGATAAAAAATTATTAGCAATATATATACAATACGTGTGCACTGTCGAAGCATATAGGTAATATGTGTATGAGGCTTAGAAACGGGTGAAAATGCGAGGCTTTGCCGAGCCTTTTCCCACGTTTCGCGCCGAATACACATATTTACCTATATGCTTCGACAGTGCACATGTATTGTATTTATCCTGCAATTTTAAATCGTAAATAAACGTTTACTGGACGATGATAAAAGAATTTGAAATAATTGTGTGTATGTAGTTGAAAACAATGGCCCCCGATGTGCCCCGTTTTACATTTGTATGTTCTATTTATAACTGACCAATATCAAAAAATGTTCTATTTATAACTGACCAATATCAAAAAAAATATTAGGCAGGCTATATTGGTCGGTAAATGCTGTCATTGCAGGATAAATATCTTTAATTGTATTACTGAAATTTTTTAATATATAAGTTACATTTTCTAATGCATGTAAATCATGAAATTTTTCGTGCAGTCATGAGTGGTGAATAAATGCTATATTCTAATTACCAATGCTTTTTTTTTAAAGATTGACATTGCCCATAAGGAGGCCTTAAATGTTAACAAACTTACGATCTTAAAACATGAAAGTTTTTATGTGTAGAAGTATTATCATTTTTAACTCGCCTCTGGTGTGAAAGGGCCATCAATTTAAGTCCATCATAAACAGTCAATGGTTCTCTTACTGTTGTAAATTAAAAAAAAAATCTTCTCTGAAACCGAAGGGTCAATTTAAAGTTGGCCTGAATCCTCCTCACTGTGTTTTATGTTTTACTAGCCAGTTGAACAGTGGGTACATTATAATAAGAAGCTAAAAATATCAAATAGTTTGTTATTAAAAAAAAGTTGAATTAAATTAAATTTGCAGAATATGCAAATTAGGCATATCTTAAATTTTTTTAAATTGAAAATAACTTATCGTTGCCAATGAAACCACTGGTTGACTTTACACATCATTTGAGAGTATACTTTAAGTTATGTCTGATGACCAACCACCACTGTAGTTACCACATACATGTACACCAATAAGACTAATTTACATCCTACAAAGTGATAAGAAAGAAGAAGGGAGGATTGTAGTCAACTGAGTTTTCAGTTACCCTTCCATACATAAAAAGAATGAAGGTGATGAGATAACAATGATTGTATCATATACTCTTTAGTTAGACCATTCTTTAACATAATAGAAAGCTGTAATATATTCTGATAAAAACATGGTCTTATGTGATTTTATATGTTTGAGATTCATTTGTAGGGACATAATGACTTGAATTACATTTAAACAGCTGTCTGTTTTTATGAGACTTTTAAGGTTTCTATGAATGTCCTCATTTTATAAGATTGATAGAATTAGGTAGCTACACTTTAGTTAAAGAATGTGACTAAATAACATATTACAAATGTTTAGAGATAACACATGCTTATTTATATAGACCATAGAAGACCAGCACTGAGGTTAGAGAAATCTATAGGTTTATTATAGGATGGGTATGTCAACACTTTAGATCAATCAGGCCATATTTTTTTTTAATTTTGTTTTATAAATCAATATAAGTCTTGATCCATCTGCAAGACAGCTAGGTATCTTTATTCGACCATTTCTAGGCAAATTGTCAGTCACTGTTTGGTAAACAAGAAAAGATTCACAAATGTTCATTTAAAAGTAATCTCACAGACTCACCTTTCTGTCATGTGGTCAAAGGGAGTCCACATCCCACTACCTATCACGATCCACATACCAACATGTTTTACAGCTTTGTCAATATAATAAATGCTCGGATCTCATTTGAATTATTGTTTTTTGGTAAGAATGAGTTAGATAATGATATAAACATGGCATTAGTTCTAACAGTTCAAACAATATCATAAAAACCAACCTTTTTCAAATCAAAATTAAAATTTTAAATAAAATGAAAATGGAATACGATTACTTTTCAATCTGTATTTGTATAAATCTTAAACACAGACACATCATCTTTTGTAATTTCTCCATGGAATTGTTGTTTCCCTTGTATCATCACTGACTGGAACTACAGAATAGTCAGCCAGATGATGGTTGTCACAGTATGGTAGAAGTACAGACCACAAAGTACCTGTTGAAATATCCTGTGCTGTAATTCCATCAATTGAATATGGACATATTGATCTAGACAAACCAGAATATGATCTCACAGCTAGAATAAATCATTACAGTTAAACAGACCAGCACCTGACACCTAAACAAACCAACACAGACTCTTAAGAACTAGACAAATTAGAATAGTCCCATACAACTACACAAACCCATATAAATACTTACATCTTGGCAGACCAGTATAGATCATCTTGACAGATCAATATGAACCCTGACAGGTAGACAGATGGAAAAAGTAGCTTATGAAGTTATGTAGACCGACCATTTAAGTGCATTTTGTAGGAAATAAGTATAGACCCTGTCAAACTAGACAGACCTGTATAGACATCCACATAGACTTATATAGATCTTTACCACAGACCAAAATCATCAATAATAGGCAAGACTAGTGGAGACCCTCGTAGAATTATTTATTAGATCTTCACAAAAAGACAGTCAGATAGATCAGTATTGACTCTCACAGCTCGAGAACATTACAGCTGGACAGACCCATATAGACCCTCACATCTAGACAGGGAAGGATAAATCTTCAGGACAGAAAAGTACAGCCCTTTACATTTAAGCATATAAGGATAGACCATCACAGCAGGACAGACCAATATAGACCCTCACACCTAGACAGAAAATAGACCATCACAGCAGGACAGACCCATATAGACCCTATCACCTAGACAGATAATAGACCATCAAAGCAGGACAGACCAGTATAGACCCTCACACCTAGACAGATAAAGATGGACCATCACAGTGGGACAGACCAGTATTGACCATCACACCTAGACAAATAAGGATAGACCACAGCTGGCTAGACCAGACCAGTATAGACCCTTACAATATAAACCTGTATAGACCCTCATTGAATTAGTCATCGGTGGTGTAGTCTAGAACCTAGATTGTAATTTACTTAAGGAGAGAGATATTAGGACAAATGCAAACATTAAACCTTTATTGAGGAACAAATTTATAATGTTTGTAATGACAACCTTAATCCACGTTCAATATTTGTTTTAGTTTTTTAAATCTTGGTGTATTTTACACAAATTTCCCGCCTAACTTGATAAACCTATTTATAATGTTGGCTCAGAATAATTATATTCTTGACATAACTAACTTATCTGGTATTTCCTAGTTTTATCTTTAGTAAGTTTTTTTTTCGTTTTAATTTGGTCACATATAAAAGGAAACTGAATGAAACTTTATTTTTTTTATGACAAACTTAATATACTGGTTTTAAATATTTTGATTGATATATACAAACAATTCCTGTAATGTTTTGCAAAGCAACAACAAATGTTTTGGTTGCAAACTTAATCTGATTAATGGTATGTAGTTGTGGTCATTGGTTCACAGTTCTCAATCATTAAATGCCTGACCTGTTTAAACAGACCAAATAGCTGACATGCTCACTTTTGGGACATAATTTGAGAAGCCAGAACAATATTTTTAACAAATTCTGTCTGGAAATTATTCAAGTCCATCTAACCCATAATTATATTAAGAAATAAATCATGGAAGCCAGAATGTGTTTTTGAGTTGTAACATGGGTTGGCGGATATTAGTATTTTTACTAATATCTGCCAACACATGTTAAAACTCAAGCACATTCTGGCTTCCATTAATTATTTCGATTCTGATTGCCATGTATTTATTTCTCAAGCATTATTGTGTATGGTTACAGACTCTACAGAAAATATGGTTAGCAAAAATATGTTTGTATAACAGTAATGGCTGCTAATCAAACCAAAACTTGACAGGAAGTGAGACATGTTCTCTCTTGTCACAGGAATGGTTTAGATATATTCTCTCTTGTGACAGGACTGGGTTGAGACATGTTCTCTCTTGTCACAGGACTGGTTTAGATATATTCTCTCTTGTGACAGGACTGGGTTGAGACATGTTCTCTCTTGTCACAGGAATGGTTTAGATATATTCTCTCTTGTGACAGGACTGGGTTGAGACATGTTCTCACTTGTCACAGGAATGGTTTAGATATATTCTCTCTTGTGACAGGACTGGGTTGAGACATGTTCTCTCTTGTCACAGGAATGGTTTAGATATATTCTCTCTTGTGACAGGAATGAAGTGAGACATGTTCTCTCTTGTCACAGGAATGGTTTAGATATATTCTCTCTTGTGACAGGAATGAAGTGAGACATGTTCTCTCTTGTCACAGGAATGGTTTAGATATATTCTCTCTTGTGACAGGACTGGGTTGAGACATGTTCTCACTTGTCACAGGAATGGTTTAGATATATTCTCTCTTGTGACAGGACTGGGTTGAGACATGTTCTCTCTTGTCACAGGAATGGTTTAGATATATTCTCTCTTGTGACAGGAATGAAGTGAGACATGTTCTCTCTTGTCACAGGAATGGTTTAGATATATTCTCTCTTGTGACAGGAATGAAGTGAGACATGTTCTCTCTTGTCACAGGAATGGTTTAGATATATTCTCTCTTGTGACAGGACTGGGTTGAGACATGTTCTCTCTTGTCACAGGAATGGTTTAGATATATTCTCTCTTGTGACAGGACTGGGTTGAGACATGTTCTCTCTTGTCACAGGAATGGTTTAGATATATTCTCTCTTGTGACAGGACTGGGTTGAGACATGTTCTCTCTTGTCACAGGAATGGTTTAGATATATTCTCTCTTGTGACAGGAATGAAGTGAGACATGTTCTCTCTTGTCACAGGAATGGTTTAGATATATTCTCTCTTGTGACAGGACTGGGTTGAGACATGTTCTCTCTTGTCACAGGAATGGTTTAGATATATTCTCTCTTGTGACAGGACTGGGTTGAGACATGTTCTCTCTTGTCACAGGAATGGTTTAGATATATTCTCTCTTGTGACAGGACTGGGTTGAGACATGTTCTCTCTTGTCACAGGAATGGTTTAGATATATTCTCTCTTGTCACAGGAATGACATGTTCTCTCTTGTCACAGGAATGGTTTAGATATATTCTCTCTTGTGACAGGACTGGGTTGAGACATGTTCTCTCTTGTCACAGGAATGGTTTAGATATATTCTCTCTTGTCACAGGACTGGGTTGAGACATGTTCTCTCTTGTCACAGGAATGGTTTAGATATATTCTCTCTTGTGACAGGACTGGGTTGAGACATGTTCTCTCTTGTCACAGGAATGGTTTAGATATATTCTCTCTTGTCACAGGAATGACATGTTCTCTCTTGTCACAGGAATGGTTTAGATATATTCTCTCTTGTGACAGGACTGGGTTGAGACATGTTCTCTCTTGTGACAGGAATGGTTTAGATATATTCTCTCTTGTGACAGGACTGGGTTGAGACATGTTCTCTCTTGTCACAGGAATGGTTTAGATATATTCTCTCTTGTGACAGGACTGGGTTGAGACATGTTCTCTCTTGTCACAGGAATGGTTTAGATATATTCTCTCTTGTCACAGGACTGGGTTGAGACATGTTCTCTCTTGTCACAGGAATGGTTTAGATATATTCTCTCTTGTGACAGGACTGGGTTGAGACATGTTCTCTCTTGTCACAGGAATGGTTTAGATATATTCTCTCTTGTGACAGGACTGGGTTGAGACATGTTCTCTCTTGTCACAGGAATGGTTTAGATATATTCTCTCTTGTGACAGGACTGGGTTGAGACATGTTCTCTCTTGTCACAGGAATGGTTTAGATATATTCTCTCTTGTGACAGGACTGGGTTGAGACATGTTCTCTCTTGTCACAGGAATGGTTTAGATATATTCTCTCTTGTGACAGGACTGGGTTGAGACATGTTCTCTCTTGTCACAGGAATGGTTTAGATATATTCTCTCTTGTGACAGGACTGGGTTGAGACATGTTCTCTCTTGTCACAGGAATGGTTTAGATATATTCTCTCTTGTCACAGGACTGGGTTGAGACATGTTCTCTCTTGTCACAGGAATGGTTTAGATATATTCTCTCTTGTGACAGGACTGGGTTGAGACATGTTCTCTCTTGTCACAGGAATGGTTTAGATATATTCTCTCTTGTCACAGGACTGGGTTGAGACATGTTCTCTCTTGTCACAGGAATGGTTTAGATATATTCTCTCTTGTGACAGGACTGGGTTGAGACATGTTCTCTCTTGTCACAGGAATGGTTTAGATATATTCTCTCTTGTGACAGGACTGGGTTGAGACATGTTCTCTCTTGTCACAGGAATGGTTTAGATATATTCTCTCTTGTGACAGGACTGGGTTGAGACATGTTCTCACTTGTCGCAGGAATGGTTGAGATATGGTCTTTGGTTTAGTTACCAGTCTACAGCTATTTGGGACAATGGGGTGGGTTCTCTATTGCATACCACTTGTACCATATAAATTTTGGGTATTTATCAATTGACAATTTAACTCCTGGATGATTTATCATTTTACTGTAAAGTTTCCATATTCTTTTTCAAATCTGTTAAATTTCATTCACTGCATTTTAACACACAATTAGAAAAAAAGAATTTGCATAATATTAATGCAAACGTACACTGAATATGAGGGTATTAAAGCAATTTAACATGAGTAATTTTATACACATACAGGTAGACAAACATAAGACTTCCCTTTAAATTAGTGTGTTTCATTGGAGGTTTGTTATCTCTATTTACCCCACAAGTATGTCAAGTGTCTGTACTCATACTGTTTGTATTGAAAGAGATTAATGCATTGTTTTATTGATTTTTTTTCTCCCTTTTTTCACATATGCTTATTTTAAATATTTGAACAAGACCAAATGATTGGTTCATATATTATGAATGTCATGTGACTGACATAGAAACTTGATTTGTCTCCCTTTGACAGAATAAAAAAAAATATGTAACAATATTAAATATAATCTGATCATAAGTATATGAAACAGTCAAAAACATTTGAGTTCAGTTTGCTTAAATTTTTAAATGATCTTTTTAATGTAAGTCTTCAGACAGATTTGGTTAATTTGTAACAAGAAGTGCAAAATATTGAGTTGATTTGGCAAGCTTAGAAAACTGGTAACAAAGGATGTTATTAAACGATCTCACAGAAATCAGACCCTGTTGCAACTCATTTTAACACCAAAACCCATTTTGCAGGTGAATTTGTGAGAGGTGTAGAACAAAATAATCATTAAAATGTTAGAATTGCGAAAATGAGGTTCATATTGGTCAATGTATAACTTTAACTATGAATATATGACATTTCTTTATGTTGTTCATGTATATATGTTTTGTAATGTTGTATTGTATTGTATTGCTTTACCCGCAAGGGTTTTATTTGCAATAAAGATTATTATTATTAAAATTTATTGCAAATTACGAGAACCCTTGATAAAAATATGAGTATTTTTTTAATCAAACATATTTGAAATAAGAAACTGAAAAAGCAACATAAAACACATTTAAGTTCTTATGTTATAAAATGTATCACCATGCAGTCTAGTACAGGCCTGTCAATTCTCATCCAATCTGTGAGATTCGCTCATTTGTATTGCACATTTCAGGAACATTTCTTACTTGACAACCCGGTAGTGATGACAGGAAGTTCATTGATGCAAAATCACAAATTTATCTACAATGTACATTAAAATTGAAAAATTGTTATAAAACTAAGATTTATCTCTTTTAGGCAGAAATTGCTTTAGGTGGCTTTGGTTAGGTTTGAACATTTTGCTTCAATTTTAATGTTTAATGTTTGATATTTTAATTGACTATTCCATCAGTTTGAGGTACAGCACCTTTAAGGAAGTATACCTCTAGTACAGTAACTTAATATTACTATGTTTTATATTTATTAGGAGCTAGAGATGATCTGGACTTCAGTGATAGTATTACTATGTTTTATATTTATTAGGAGCTAGAGATGATCTGGACTTCAGTGATAGTATTACTATGTTTTATATTTATTAGGAGCTAGAGATGATCTGGACTTCAGTGATAGTATTACTATATTTTATATTTATTAGGAGCTAGAGATGATCTGGACTTCAGTGATAGTATTACTATGTTTTATATTTATTAGGAGCTAGAGATGATCTGGACTTCAGTGATAGTATTACTATGTTTTATATTTATTAGGAGCTAGAGATGATCTGGACTTCAGTGGTAGTATTACTATGTTTTATATTTATTAGGAGCTAGAGATGATCTGGACTTCAGTGGTAGTATTACTATGTTTTATATTTATTAGGAGCTAGAGATGATCTGGACTTCAGTGGTAGTATTACTATGTTTTATATTTATTAGGAGCTAGAGATGATCTGGACTTCAGTGATAGTATTACTATGTTTTATATTTATTAGGAGCTAGAGATGATCTGGACTTCAGTGGTAGTATTACTATGTTTTATATTTATTAGGAGCTAGAGATGATCTGGACTTCAGTGATAGTATTACTATGTTTTATATTTAT
The DNA here is from genome assembly GCA_963680875.1 of Bathymodiolus brooksi. Lineage (NCBI taxonomy): Eukaryota > Metazoa > Mollusca > Bivalvia > Mytilida > Modiolidae > Bathymodiolus > Bathymodiolus brooksi. The sequence continues at coordinate 16,514,739 of OY804576.1, forward strand.
TAGGAGCTAGAGATGATCTGGACTTCAGTGATAGTATTACTATGTTTTATATTTATTAGGAGCTAGAGATGATCTGGACTTCAGTGATAGTATTACTATGCAACATGAAATCAATAGACTTAGAAAAGAATGTCATAGATTACAGAGCCAGTGTGATCAGCTGAAATCTTCATCTAAGGTAAGACATCATTTGATTGGTCGTTTAACTTTGAACTCTTTACAAATATTGTCTGACCTTTGGTGAAAGGTCACAAAAGTCAAGACATGGGTATTGTTTTGCTGATGGTACCTGTGGTGACATGTCATATTTTTGTTATTTGGTTTATTTTTAGTAAATATACTGATATACCAAAAGTTGGTCCACACATTCAATTTGAGTTATACGTGTAAGCCTATCACTTGTCACTAAAATCTTATTTTCATAATGTCCTGACCTTGACCTCATTTTATAGTCCAATGACTTTAGATTTGCATCCAAGTTGTCATGATTAGATATTATTAAATATAAAACACAATTTTGTTCACATATTTACTCTGGAGTGAACATATCAGTCATCCACCCCTGATCATGGCCTTATTATCACAGTTCATTGACTTTCTTTTTCCTTAATGTGAATTTTAAGTGAATAGGGTCTCGGTATCATCTAAATTTATAGTATGTATTTTAGGTTTTCAAAACATTCTCCTACAAGTAGCCTCCGGCATGCATTATTGTCCCTGCTAATCTTCAATTTAACCTTTAACCTTTTTTATAACTCAAAAGGGATCTATTAGGCACAAACAAAACCCCCTTGTGTTTCTGCTAACCTACATACCCTAATTTTTAGTGTCTACTCTTAATTTTGTATTGCTATTTTTGGACAAACACTGTTAATATCAGATACTTGTCCTCTATAACCTACTAGGTAAAAAATGAAGAAAAAACATTTTGCCTACCTTCCTACCAACCCTAGTTTTTTCAAGAATGTTAATAGAAACACTGGTATTTTTTGGCCTTATTATCAAATGTTTATGTCCAGTTTAAGCATTCTTACATTCTGTAAACAAACATCTGAAGAAAATAATACATAGACCTTTAATATTAGGTGTACTTTAAAACTACCGTGACAAAGATAACTTAAATCTGAGATCATATACCATCCCAATATAAGGTATCAACCTTTAACTTTAACCTTCAAAAAATAAATTATGCAATGTCATCTATTTTTACATTAAGGTATAGATTCTTCATATACTCCTGTGAAAATATATTTGAATTAATATTCATAATAAATCTTTCCTGTTTATGCAAAAACGGATTTATATAGAAAAGATATACAAATGTAGATATATATTTTTTAATTTTATGTGGTGCCCAGTTTGAGAAAAATATTTATTTCAACAAGAAACACTGAGCCAGGTCTAATATTAGGTAACTGATTGGTTGTATATATACCTATTGTAAAACTTTTTATTTAATTATTGGGAGAAAAGGGGAATGGGAGACAATAGTGTGTACTAGAATCATGGGCCTCTCATAAATTATATATTTATGTTGTTGCACACAAACAACATTTTCTTTTCTTTCTGTTATTTATTGGGGGGGGGGGGGGGGGGGGGGGTTTCTGCAATATATTTGTGAGCTTTTAAAGTCCAGAGACAATATATTAGGAATCATGTTTTTATTAATTTGATATACAAATGTATTACAATATAACTGAAATATTGTTGAAAGTGGCATTAAACACCAGAACCCTAATCCCCCCTATATTTAGCATTTAACACAAATTTTAATAGGTTGCCGTGGACAATTGACACATGTATTACTAGATTTTATTAATAAAAAATAAGATGTGATAGAGTACTTCTATTATTTCACCTTTTCAGTCTAGGTAATATTTACATAAGGACAGGAAATTGTCCTTTTACCCTTTGTTGAATTCTACCAAAAACTTCTGTCATATTAATATAAAAGTTAATACCTGTATTTTACCTGTGTAAAACTCGTTACAGGTGAGGACTATTCAATACTGCAAACTTTTATTACACAATCTTTTTAACTGATCACATCATTTTAAGTCGGTTATTTGTTTGTTTAATTGTTTTACAACCTTCAGTGGAGTTGGATTGGATTTCCCAACCTCGTGGGAAACTAAGCATTTTGAACTGTAAGTCAGTCTAAGAGTACTGTTGTACTTGATTTGCAAAGTTTATTATTTAGATTTAGATCAGCACATTTTAGCATTACCGGTAGATTGATCTTTTTTATGGGGTATTAAGATAGTTGGATACAATTCAGTTTGTATATTTTTAAGGACATTTTTTTTATTTGTATTACTTTTAAGGACATTTTTTTATTTATTCTTGTTTGACTGGTTTTCATTTAAGGAAATTTAATCAAATGAATTTTTGTAATTGATTACTTGGGAATGTTGTAATATGATTAACCTCACCCAAATTAAAAATGTATTCAAGTATCTGTCCTTATATTTTTTTATTGATTTTGGAACGTTTACGTCATATATTCTTGATTTTCTGAAAACAGAAAAAAAGTATAATAATAATAATTAAATGACAATTATACAGTGTAGAGTTTTGTACCATTAAGCACCTGTTTCTTGTATCTATATTTCACCTGTTAATTAAGTAAGTTTAGATGATATTAGTAATCCCCACCTAAAATTGTCATGACAGTTGGGCTCTTATCTAAGGTTAGATATGTTGGTTTCTAAGAAGGCCATCACTGATAAGACCGGCTAAAGTAACTGTTGCCGATTGTTTATCACAAACGTTACTTAGGGCAGAAGGAATTCCACTATACATGTTATCAGTAAAGCTTTAATCTTGGTGTTTGAATGGTCGTCCTGTTAGAAGGTACCATTGCTCGTCTTGGTACGAGATAAGCTAGGTCAGAGGAGGCCAGCTTTCCCACAAAACTGTTAGTAAACGGTAATGTCTAGTATAACAGGATGTTTGGTTGTGATAGAGAGTCTTGCTGACTCATACGATGGCATAGGTAATCTATTTTATATTTTACTATATTTTAATCTATTTGTCTTGGCTATAGCAAATTAAATTTATATTTAAATAATGAAAAAATGCAGTTTATACAATCAAGTGTTTTTGATACTCAACAAAGAAGAATTTTAGAAAACTTACTAAGATACACATGTGACCTGCTAATTTACTTGTCAAATATGATGGAATGTGCACATTGTTCATTTTTTCTGTTGATCACACTTCCATATTAGAACATGTTGAAGATTATTACATTTATATTCTGGTAGTGTTTTCAAGATAAAATGGAGACCAAGATTAACATTGTTTGCTCCTCATTAATTTCTGGCCAGTGGTTGGCTATTTCACACACCTTCAATTCTTGAAAATTTTTGTATGCAATATTCTTCACCATCAATTTGTATTTTCAAAAATTTTCTTTGATCTACAGAGACGTGCAAAAAGTATTCGGTCACTAAGTTTTTACTATATATTTCATAAAAAAACACATTTTTTAAAAACATTATTCCAAAGTCGACTCTTGTTCGATTTTGATGATTTTTTTACCAACAAAGGCAGAATAAAATGTAGTTTTACACTGTAATTTTAGCATAATTTTATATTCTATAAATTTTATGAGTTCACGAGTTAAACACAAAACTAAATTTCGAACGTCAAAAAACACAATACAATGAGAGTACATTTGAAGACAAATAATTTAAGTTTGTGTTTAAATCATGAATATTTAAAATCTGTGCTTCAAAAAAATATTTAAAAATAATCACAGAAAACTACATATGTTCTCACTTCTGTTGGTAAAAATATCATCAAAATCAAACAAGAATTGACTTTGGAATAATGTTTTGAAAAATTGTGGTTTTATATGAAATATACAGTAAAAAATTACAGTGACCGAATACTTTTGGCATGTCTCTGTAGCTCCATCAGTGAGTTTATTTTACAACCTTTGCAACCTAAACCTGCTTAACTTAAGGAAAACCTGACTTTGTTAAATATAGTGTACCGGTACCTTTTCTAAATTAAAATAAAAGTTTAATTTACATGCTGACATGGCAAAAAAAAAAAATGCATAAAAATAGAGACTAAGACAAACCTACTTAAGGAAAACCTGACTTTGTTAAATATAGTGTACCTTTTCTAAATTAAAATAAAAGTTTAAAAAAAATTTATTTACATGCTGACATGGCAAAAAAAAAAAATTCATAAAAATAGAGACTAAGACAAATATTTTCTACATAAAGATAGGCAAAATGTATCCCATCTTAAACCCAGAGGTGAACTCAGGTGCTCCTGAAAAGTAAGCCGTTCTAGCTCCACATGTGGCACCTTGCATGTGTCTGTTTACCTTAAATAAAAAATTTTAAATATTTTATTTGATTAAATATCAAAGAATCCTTTTGTGTGGAAATCATAATTAAAATGTGAAAAAAAAGTTCTTTTCATGGATGCCAGAATTAATGTTATTTACTGGTGATGCAATACAGTTTATATAAAATATCTATTTTGAGATATCGTTTGTGATTTTCTGAAATGTTCAAAATGGACACTTTCTTTATCAAATTTATCTTTCATCGTTTAGAATTTAAAAAAAGAACAAAACCATGTTAAAATTGATATTGTTGAAATGTCATTTTTATTTTTCAAATATCAGCTTTTCTTTGAATAATATGCTGAGACATTCAAATTTTCCTCTTGTCGGGGGGTGATAAAACTAAATATGACATGTTCTAAATATATATTTTCCCCCGTTTTCTTTTTTCCTTGATATTTTATCATGATTAGGTGTCAGTTTAACAGTATCAGCCTGATATTAATACTATTCTTCATTGACAATAAAGGTACAGACAAGGACGTATATAGTACTAGTTGTTTAAATTGCAATGTGTCATTTATCGTTTAAAAAACTCAAGCCAAGGATATTGACATTAGGTTACAAAACTAAGTACATCATGATAATATCTAAATTGAAGAAGGACAATCTAATAGTAAAATGTCTGGATTAAGCTAGATTCAACCTCTCAATGCAAATTATTTTGTGTTTAAATATTTTAATATTTGTTACGAAATGAAAATGCAGAAATTTTCTATTAATATGTAATGTACAAGCTCTTTAATACTTTTGTCCTGGACAACCTGTGTATCGTGTCAATATTAAGAATGACTATAGAATAATTTGCTTTACTCAGTTTTGGTTGAGTGCATGTAAAAGGCTTGTCTTTCAGGAACTAGACAACCCTATCATGTATTAGTCTATGTCTGGTTCCCTGTAACAAGGTCTTCTCCATATACACGAGGTATTATTGGTAGGTGTTTTTTTTTACATTGATTTGCTCACCTTGTCATTCTTTAGTCTGGCAAATTTAACTGTAATAAATCATGTTCACTTAACATTGTAAGTTTTAATCTTGATGACTTCATTGTTAAAATGAAAGTAGACTTTTTTATGTAAGATGGATATAAAATGCATGTAGACATGTATGTCATTTGTCAATATCTAGGACATGATGATAAATATATAGTCATTACTGACATACTAAATTACCAGTTAAATATTTATTAGCTATATTTGAAATTTTTTTACATGCTTGATAAATCCTTTTATGAAGATTTTTATCAATTTGTGATGTGAAATTCTCCTGAAATCAGAAAGCCAATGTGATGTGAACCATTAGCATCACGTCATGCATTGCATGCTTGCTGTTGTTGGCTTTTATTATTTAGATTTTTCTTCTCAGAAAACATTGTGTCATATTAAATCATACATGACTGGTTGTCTTCTTAAATTGCATCAGACAGTCATGCTCTTCATCCAAAATGGCTGCCTTTACTAAAATTTCTTAAATGACAAAAACTGCTACATTTGAATGTAAAGTGAGCTTAAATTTAAAATGTATTTCCAAGATCACAAACTGTTTAACATATATTCAATGGTTTCTATTTTAAAAAGAAATATTTTAGGCTTAATTTGCATTATCTGTAAAAAGTTTAAAATATTTAAAAAAAATGTTTTCCGATGTTAAAGTAATTAAAAAATCTCCTAAACATTGAGACAGATTACACCAAACATAGCTGTGATAGTCCTTCCTTAGTCCTGTTTATCAGATAGCCGTGTCCTCCATCCAAGATGGCTGTTGTTTATAAAAATTAGATATTGCTTTAAATGGCCAATATTTCTACATTTTAAGCTGGAATAAGCTGGCTAATTAATAATGAGTCGTTAAATATACATTCCAGTTTTTTCTGTGATTTTTAAGCAAATGTGAAAATATTTTTTCTCTGTCCCAAGAGTGACTGTAGAATACAAGTTTTACTATACATGTAACTTTTGTTATATTTTATAATAACTTGTTATGTAGTATATCTCAATAAAGGCAATTTCTCCAAAAGAACAAATTGAAGGTAACTGTTCATCAGTTTGAGGAATTACATACTCCATGGTTCCTTTTGTACAATAATATGAATTAACCAATTAATATATTTTTGTTATTATTACTGTTTAGATTTCAATTTTTTTTCTTCATATTATTATACATATCTTCCAGTCCTTAAATACATATATTTCATTATTTATTAAGCCATCAATCTTCAACTGTTGTTTTCTTTTTCAGTCTGATGTAAATATTTCTACTGACAATAAACATCAAAAAGAAATTGAAGATTTACAAAAGAAATTAAAGGTAACAATTTAGTCATACATTCATAAAAATGTTATTAATGTTCTGAAAAGTGTGTTTTTATGGAACAGTGTACTTGTATTTCTGTAAGGTGTGTTTGTTTGGAACAGTAATATAAAAATGTAATTATAGTTCTGAAAGGTGTGTTCGTGTGGAACAGTAATATAAAAGATGTACCGGTAATTATAGTTCTGAAAGGTGTGTTTGTGTGGAACAGTAATATAAAAAATGTAATTATAGTTCTGACAGGTGTGTTTGTGTGGAACAGTAATATAAAAAATGTAATTATAGTTCTGACAGGTGTGTTTGTGTGGAACAGTAATATAAAAATGTAATTATAATTCTGAAAGGTGTGTTCGTGCAGAACAGTAATATAAAAAATGTAATTATAGTTTTGAAAGGTGTGTTTGTGTGGAACAGTAATATAAAAAATGTAATTATAGTTCTGACAGGTGTGTTTGTGTGGAACAGTAATATAAAAAATGTAATTATAGTTCTGACAGGTGTGTTTGTGTGGAACAGTAATATAAAAATGTAATTATAATTCTGAAAGGTGTGTTCGTGCAGAACAGTAATATAAAAAATGTAATTATAGTTTTGAAAGGTGTGTTTGTGTGGAACAGTAATATAAAAAATGTAATTATAGTTCTGACAGGTGTGTTTGTGTGGAACAGTAATATAAAAAATGTAATTATAGTTCTGACAGGTGTGTTTGTTTGGAACAGTAATATAAAAATGTAATTATAGTTCTGAAAGGTGTGTTTGTTTGGAACAGTAATATAAAAATGTAATTATAGTTCTGAAAGGTGTGTTTGTGTGGAATGGTGATATGAAAAATGTAATTATAGTTGTGAAAGGTGTGTTTGTGTGCAACAGTAATATAAGGATGTAATTTAGTTCTGACAGGTGTGTTTGTTTGGAACAGTAATATAAAAATGTAATTATAGTTCTGAAAGGTGTGTTTGTGTGGAATGGTGATATGAAAAATGTAATTATAGTTCTGAAAGGTGTGTTTGTGTGGAATGGTGATATGAAAAATGTAATTATAGTTCTGAAAGGTGTGTTTGTGTGCAACAGTAATATAAGGATGTATTTAGTTCTGAAAGGTGTGTTTGTGTGGAACAGTAATATAAAAAATGTAATTATAGTTCTGAAAGGTGTGTTTGTGTGGAATGGTGATATGAAAAATGTAATTATAGTTCTGACAGGTGTGTTTGTGTGGAACAGTAATATAAAAAATGTAATTATAGTTCTGACAGGTGTGTTTGTGCAGAACAGTAATATAAAAGATGTAATTATAGTTCTGACAGGTGTGTTTGTATGGAATGGTAATATGAAAATGTAATTATAGTTCTGAAAGGTGTGGAATGGTAATATGAAAATGTAATTATAGTTCTGACAGGTGTGTTTGTGTGGAATGGTAATATGAAAATGTAATTATAGTTCTGACAGGTGTGTTTGTGTAGAATGATAATATGAAAATGTAATTATAGTTCTGACAGGTGTGTTTGTGTAGAATGATAATATGAAAATGTAATTATAGTTCTGACAGGTGTGTCTGTGTAGAATGATAATATGAAAATGTAATTATAGTTCTGACAGGTGTGTAGGCTTTAATCAGTAATAATTCTTATGTGCTGAGAGGAAGTTATAATATTAGAATTAATACCCGGTAATGAAAACTTGAAATTAAAATGTAGTGGAGAAGTGAAAGGGAAAAGAAGATACATATAACAATATCAGACAACTGTTATAACAATATCAGACAACTGTTATAACAATATCAGACAACTGTTATAACAATATCAGACAACTGTTATAACAATATCAGACAACTGTTATAACAATATCAGACAACTGTTATAACAATATCAGACAACAGTTATAACAATATCAGACAACTGTTATAACAATATCAGACAACTGTTATAACAATATCAGACAACAGTTATAACAATATCAGACAACTGTTATAACAATATCAGACAACTGTTATAACAATATCAGACAACTGTTATAACAATATCAGACAACTGTTATAACAATATCAGACAACAGTTATAACAATATCAGACAACAGTTATAACAATATCAGACAACTGTTATAACAATATCAGACAACTGTTATAACAATATCAGACAACTGTTATAACAATATCAGACAACTGTTATAACAATATCAGACAACTGTTATAACAATATCAGACAACTGTTATAACAATATCAGACAACTGTTATAACAATATCAGACAACAGTTATAACAATATCAGACAACTGTTATTACAATATCAGACAACTGTTATAACAATATCAGACAACTGTTATAACAATATCAGACAACTGTTATAACAATATCAGACAACTGTTATAACAATATCAGACAACTGTTATAACAATATCAGACAACTGTTATAACAATATCAGACAACAGTTATAACAATATCAGACAACTGTTATAACAATATCAGACAACTGTTATAACAATATCAGACAACAGTTATAACAATATCAGACAACTGTTATAACAATATCAGACAACAGTTATAACAATATCAGACAACTGTTATAACAATATCAGACAACTGTTATAACAATATCAGACAACTGTTATAACAATATCAGACAACTGTTATAACAATATCAGACAACTGTTATAACAATATCAGACAACAGTTATAACAATATCAGACAACTGTTATAACAATATCAGACAACAGTTATAACAATATCAGACAACTGTTATAACAATATCAGACAACTGTTATAACAATATCAGACAACTGTTATAACAATATCAGACAACAGTTATAACAATATCAGACAACTGTTATAACAATATCAGACAACTGTTATAACAATATCAGACAACTGTTATAACAATATCAGACAACTTATAACAATATCAGACAACTGTTATAACAATATCAGACAACTGTTATAACAATATCAGACAACTGTTATAACAATATCAGACAACTGTTATAACAATATCAGACAACAGTTATAACAATATCAGACAACTGTTATAACAATATCAGACAACTGTTATAACAATATCAGACAACTGTTATAACAATATCAGACAACTGTTATAACAATATCAGACAACTGTGTACTTTTTTTTATTATTAAGAAATCCATGTTGTGTTAGAACTTAAGAATTAATTAATGTTTGTGAGTTAGTATAAGAATAAATAATCACTCATTCTATAAAATTGTTATATTTTATAAACAAAATCTCCAGAATATACACACGTACCATTTTCTATAGAAAGCCCATATTTCAGTATCATAGCTGGCTGACAACTACATTAATAATACATGTACATACACATTTTAGGAGACAAGTCAACAGTTAACAACTGAGAAAGAAAATCACCAAAATGAGGTGGCCTCTCTTCAAGATCTTCACTCACAGAAAGCCTCGATTCTTAGGAAGAAGTTCAAAGATGAAATTACACAGTACAAACAGAAAATTAGTCAGCTGGAACAAACAGGTATACCATAACTTCTATGTTGACGATTGTCAAATTGTCTATTGTGCTTGAATGATTAAACACAAGATTAGAGTAAAAGTCAATCTATAGTTTAGTAAATATGGAGTCTGGAGTAATGTTGAGTAATAGCCATGTATCTGATGATTATATAAAATCTTTACTTTGAAGTAAATTTCTTAAATTGTCAAATGGTTAACATATTGAAGATGTTATTGCCTTTAATGATAAATTAAAGATTCACTGCCAAACTCGCGTATCGCCAAGAATTTCTGCAGTCCCGTTTTCTGTATGTAGTAATAACCCTGTTAAAATGCCAAACTCGCATACCGCCATCTGCCACGGTAATTAAAGATCAAGCGGTCAATTTTACTGTTATTTAAACCTCGATCATAATGCCAATCAATAATGTCACACCTCAGTGATTTTAGAAGTGCTTGTCAATCAAGGTAAGTAAACAAGCAGTCAAGACAAATAGATATCGCTGTGAAAACAGTTAATTGTTTTCTTTAAAATACAATTTTACAACCCTGAACTGATTACTTTTCATTCTGAATAAAACTTAATAAATTTGTTTGTGTGTTCTTTTCATTTGTGTTCGCAGCCATTAAAAAAACGTGGAAATTAAACGCTGCGGAAAATTCCCTGAAAATAATAAGAGATATATATGTATTTCTAACCCGAACATGGCAATTTAATTGACAGATGTATGTTATGGTTGAATGTGCTTACTGCAAGGTGTGATAAATGTCAGATTACCAACAGATAATAGTTTACTTAAAAAGGCATTAGCTACGATTTTGACCAAAAAAATTATATGTTTTGGAAATTGGTAAATAGCTTTAAAATGATGAAATAAAGGTAAAGATTTCACATTAAACAGCTTATCGTACCACTTTTCGCCTTTTGAAAACGAAAATTACCATCAATTTATTATTTCCTTGCAATCAAATAATTTGACCTCGCTCTCTCTACGTATGCAACTGACCTTACTAGTGACAGGTAAAAACGAATAATTTGTATTTTGTCGCTTATTAACTGCAAACTTGCATGGTTCTTTGTCCGTAATTAACGCCGACTAAAAGCAGATTCACAGAAAATAAGAAATAAGTGCATTGTTGTACTGATTTAATGACGATTCTGCAAACCCCGTAAGCAATGCCGATAATTAATAAGATGGCGTCGATTTCTTGATTGATCTCAAAACACGAGCGGTTGCACCTTTTCGCCCCGATGCTCGTACATTTCAAAACATTTATAAGTTACAGAAACATGTTTTATTAAGGCATCAATCATATCTGATAGTTTTTATGGGTAACAAAAATTTACTATTTTGGCAGATAATGCCCCTTTAACAATTACAGGTAGAGGGATAAACTTGTCATCATTTGTGTTAATTAGTCATTAAATTCAAATTTTCTGTTTGTAGTAATAACATTTAATAGTGTAACGTATTCTTAAAAAAAAAAGGAGTAAATGACATGTAAATATACAATGTATTTGTTTATTTAATTATCTTTATACATTGCATAACAGATGAAAATTACACAAAGAAACATTGTAAAAAAGTTTTAAATAAACAAAACAAAATAAACAATGAACGACGCAACAAAATTGTAAGTGATAATACTCATTTTCGGTAAACTTGTCAAAATCAAACCATCAGTCATTCCAAATTTAAAATCAAACTGTTGACTTCCGGTTTTCTGTCCTTACTCAGTTTATCGACAAACTCGTTATAATGCCAAAATCTGGCTGGACAGATGATGGCGGTTTAACGAGGTTATACTGTATTGGATCTCCCTTTGTAATGATTACTGATGTCTATCTTGAGATTTCTAATTTGTTGTACAATGTACTAGATTGATCAGACTACCTTTTTATTAGATCTTACTGAAATGTAGCATGTTTATCTGTGAAAATTACTTGATATCAATATTTATAGAAGTTATTTCCCTTTATCAGTTACTAAATGCCAATTAGATAAAAAAAAAAAAAAAAAAAAAAAAATAATAATAATAATAATAATAATAAGAGAGAGAGCAAGAAAGAATTAGGAGAGGGGAGGAGATGATTTTGTGTCAAGCAATGCTATTGTTTTAATGGTCACTGTTAGCATGTAGATTTAGTTGTAAAAAGACAGTACCTGTTTATTTCATTAACCTGTCATGGAAAGACAAATATTATTATCTTGTTTTTAAGCATATTCAATAATTTTTGACATTTTATTTGCAGGAGAAGAGGAACAAAAACATTTGTCAGTTAAAGAGTCAACTGAATATTTACAGGTATCTTTTATTTTTTGTACCATGAGTGTTGAAGTTTATATTAGATTATATAGGATTTATGTAGAAATCTGAAAATTACCAGTAAAATGTACATGTATCATTTTAGAAAAATGTTGTGGTCATGACCATAACTGTGTGGTAGTTACGTTTACTTGTACAGTCATCTCTAAGTATTATAGATATGATTCCCACCCATGGTGTTATACTATTTTTATCATAATTCAGTCTATTTTTGAAAAAAAAAGGATATAAGAAAAATCTATGATGAATGATTAGTTATAGTGATAAGATATAGATACTGAAATTAATTTTTTTTTTATTATAATTTTAAATTATTTTATAAAGAAAATCATGTGAAAATGAGAATTTTAACATTGCTGTAAGGTAAAAAAAAAAATGTGTGGTATATATCTTGGTTTAATCTTAATTGGTTTTTGCAGTTGGAAGAAAAGCTGAAATCTTTGGAGCATGATCAGAACCTACTGAAGCATGACCATGAGATAGTTTGTAAAGAACTCAAACATGCCAAGAATCAACTTCTAGACCAGCTGGACTCTAATCATGTACATATCAGTTACCAGTACAAGGCTGTGGAAATATTATGTTTCATGTGTACAGTATTTGTACAAATTTACTGTACAAGTGAATTAAAAATACAGTGAAACATCTCTAAACAGAACCCCCTCGGTACCTCTCTAAACAGAACCCCCTCGGTACTAACTTTTGTCTTCAGAATAGACAGTTGTTCCCCCCTCGGTATTAACTTTTGTGTTCAGAATAGACAGTTGTTCCCCCCTCGGTACTAACTTTTGTGTTCAGAATAGACAGTTGTTCCCCCCTCGGTACTAACTTTTGTGTTCAGAATAGACAGTTGTTCCCCCCTCTGTACTAACTTTTGTGTTCAGAATAGACATTTGTTCCCCCCTCGGTACTAACTTTTGTTTTCAGAATAGACAGTTGTTCCCCCCTCTGTACTAACTTTTGTGTTCAGAATAGACAGTTGTTCCCCCCTCGGTACTAACTTTTGTCTTCAGAATAGACAGTTGTTCCCCCCTCTGTACTAACTTTTGTGTTCAGAATAGACAGTTGTTCCCCCCCTCAGTACTAACTTTTGTGTTCAGAATAGACAGTTGTTCCCCCTCGGTACTAACTTTTGTGTTCAGAATAGACAGTTGTTCCCCCCTCGGTACTAACTTTTGTGTTCAGAATAGACAGTTGTTCCCCCCTCAGTACTAACTTTTGTGTTCAGAATAGACAGTTTTTTCCCCCTCAGTACTAACTTTTGTGTTCAGAATAGACAGTTGTTCAGTTTATATAGGTAAAATTAACAAATATTACCTCATTGGGGCTTTATTTACTGTTCAGTTTATACAGAATTCTGGTTTATTTACTGTTCAGTTTATACAGAATTCTGGTTTATTTACTGTTCAGTTTATACAGAATTCTGGTTTATTTACTGTTCAGTTGATACAGAATTCTGGTTTATTTACTGTTCAGTTGATACAGAATTCTGGTTTATTTACTGTTCAGTTTATACAGAATTCTGGTTTAGACAGGTTTTACTGTATTTAACTTGTCAGATATATTAAACATTTCATTTCCATCTGATATATTTTGTAACAGGTCAGACATGTTAAACATTTCATTTCCATGCCATTAAGAGCATTAACCTACAAGTTTGGGAAAAAGGGGAGGGTACATATTATAGCTAACTTAATCTTATGTACCAGCTCGACTCTGATCATGTACTTATATGGTACCAGAGGGAGGTTTAAAACTTTTTAAGTAATCTTGCTCTTGGTCTGTAGTCTGTTATATTCTGTATCATAATAGCTAAAACTACAGGTACTACCAGTAGAATCATACTGAGTTCCAACAATTCGCCTATTTAATTATTTAAGATGAATTAATTTTTTTAAGATAACTTTCAAAGAAAATTTATGTATTTTTCATTCATACAATTATTTATAGAATTTCCTTTCTAAAATTTTGATAGGCACTTACAACCAATACAAGTTTATAAATACTACTAGTTTAATTATATAATTGTTACAACCAATACAAGTTTATAAATACTACTAGTTTAATTATATAATTGTTACAACCAATACAAGTTTATAAATACTTCTAGTTTAATTATATAATTGTTACAACCAATACAAGTTTATAAATACTACTAGTTTAATTATATAATTGTTACAACCAATACAAGTTTATAAATACTACTAGTTTAATTATATAATTGTTACAACCAATACAAGTTTATAAATACTACTAGTTTAATTATATAATTGTTACAACCAATACAAGTTTATAAATACTACTAGTTTAATTATATAATTGTTACAACCAATACAAGTTTATAAATACTACTAGTTTAATTATATAATTGTTCACTGAAATAGTTTCAATTAATAATGTATGAATTAAAAATATGTAGCCTTGCATCTATAGTGTAGCTTTTTATAGACACATTTTGTACCAAATATTTTCACACCTCTTAGAACTTGAATGTTTTTTCCATGTTACCATGACGACTTGTTTAATGTTTTATTCTTGTTTTTATTGCATTGATGATGTATGTTATGTATTTGGCAGTGGGTGCCATCAGAATGTTTTTTTGTGTAAGCTGTATATGACACAACTTGAGATATCTTATTAACATTTTAGGGTTACCTTGCATTTTTTTTTATCATGGAATATTTGAATTTCCATTATCATTCTGCATGGTTTAAGCATCGTACATGAAAGTTTGTGTGTTACTCCATACCAAGACCTGCATGATTGTTGAAATTTCAGTTTTAAGAATGTAGAAAGTATTGTTTTCCTCAAGTAAACTAACCAGTTTATTTAAGATCAACTAAAGGCATGGTTTGAAAGAATGTTTTTTTTTTTTTTTTTTGCATCTACCCAATTCAATTTTCAAAATATCCTACAATAATTCCAAAGTAGAATTTAATAAATTATAAGTCAAACAAACAAACAAACAAAAAGACTTTTTTCTGCACATTTTGTTTAAATTATTGTGGACATTGACAAAAAAAATTATGGAATGGTTATTTTTTCTAATCAGTTATCTAAAATTGTTGTTAGTTCTAGAATACTTAGATTAATTCTGTTGACATCAAAACAACATTTATCAACGAGAAGTTAAAACTACTGTTTTACAGTACAGTCTAGTGGCCATTTCACAGTCATAAGAATTAATAATCTTATTTTACTGCTACAAAATAAGTATTCAAAAAATCTGAATCCGTTTTTAAGTAATTTTGTTGCATACTACTATTCATGATAAGAAAGACTTTGGAATTAAAGTAGCTGACAGATAAGACAACTTTCAGGCTCAGTCTTTGGAGTTACTGGGTGATATAAGAGAATTTCGTAGACACTTGGGATGTGAGATGATTAATCGCAGGGATAAACTACTTGAGGAAAAACAATACTTCATTCAGGAGATAATTGATTCTGCTAAACAGGTTAGATATATGGTATATTATTTACTTCTCAAAGTTAGTTTTTTTTTTTGCAAGGTTGTTTTTTATTCTTAGTATATTTTTTTCTTCCCTTATTTTTGTTTGAAAAAAAAAAGGGGAGTATATTTGGATTTAGTAGACTTTTCAATATATCATGCAGGTTTTATAATAAATTCTAACATGACCTCACTCTTTCCCTTTGTTAAAAAAACCCAGAATTATTTCTTCGTATTATCTCATTAACACATGCGCCGATGAATGTGACTGACGTTTCCATTGGCAGCATAAATTGTGACCCGAATAATGCCGATAGAGGGTGCAGTATTATTCGAGTTACATAAATTGTATGCGACATTTTCTGCAAGCGTATGTATAAATTACCGTCTTCCAATCAAAGTATACTACCATATTTGTACTCTTAGACGTCACATAGCAGAATCAAAATAAATCATGGAAGCCAGAATGTGTTTTGAGTTTTAACATGGATTGGCAGATATTAGTAAATTTTATCCCTCGCTTCTGGCTCGGGATAAAATACTAATGTCTGCCAATCCATGTTAAAACTCCCAACACATTCTGGCTTCCATGATTTATTTCTTAAGTAATAAAGTAGCTTTGTGGTTCTTATAATGCATCTACATTTGGTCATTTTAAAGTATTTTAGAGAAAAAGATATCCCACTGACATTGACTAAGTACTCTGGCAAGAGCATGCACACATCCAGAGATCTGGATGGCTTAGGACTTGCCTTTAACTCAATGCAGATATTTATTTTTGAAAAATGTACCAATACATCTGTATCCCAAAATTAGAATTATAGTTCAAATTTTTATTCTGTGGTTTAGCTTGCATAAATTTTAATTTCCATACGGAATAATAAAAAAGAATAATTTCTGTAGCATTTAGTCATGGATTCCTTTTAAAAAGTGTAATAATGATGATAATTATCTTTACAGCAGAGAGAACTGAATTCTGAAATAAATGATTTAGAGAATGAACAGGATCGTGTCTTCTCTGAAGCGGATTCCATGGTTACAGATTTTGGAAATGAACAACATCAAAAATCAACCTCAGGTATTGACAAAAATTATTTGAGTTTTAATCATAAAGGGAGATAATTTTAATTCTAAAAATTAAGTAATAAGTTTTTTTTAAAGAATAACCACCACAATATAGCTTAAATATTGTTGAAAGTGGCGTTAAACACCATAGCACTAGCTCTCTTGAATAAAAATTAAGCTTTAATATCAAATGGTCATAGAATTTTGAAATAAAAATGTTGTAAAAATATAAAATGTTAGAATATTACAATCTTGGATTTTCTTAGATTTTCCTTAATTTTATATTTTATTTCTGTTTTCTTAACAGAAATATTTGATAACATTGAAAAAGAAAACTTGTTGATGAAAAAGAAGAACTTAGAGTTACAGGAACAAGTTGTGATACTAGAGAAGTCTGTACAAACTTTAACAGAGGAAAAGAAACGAAGTAAGTACAATATACAGAGAAATCTATACATATCATTTGGGTTTGGGGTAGGGTTTATGGTGTTGAATGCCACTTTCAACAATATTTCAGTTATATCGTGGCGGTCAGTTTTATTGATGGAGAAGACCGGAGAAAACCACTGACCTGTCGCAAGTCACTGACAAACTATCACATAATGTTGTATCGAGTACACCTCGTCATGAATGGGGTTCAAACTTACAACTTTAGTGGTGATAGGCACTGATTGCACAGGTAGTTGTAAAGCCAACTACCATACGATCACGACCACGATGCCCCCCTCCCCCCACATCATTTGAGCAAAGTATTTATAACCTTTCTGAACTTGACACATAGCATGTTTTTAGAACATACAAGTATAATTATTTGCATTAATTAGCTGTTCAGTGTACACAGGTTAATAGTTTATTATAAATGTTTCTTCTGTATACTAGTTTATTACTACCTATTTATAGTCATAATTTTGTGGATCACACGTGGGAAACTGTAATACTTGGTCATGTGATCTAGTCATTAACCTTCTCTTCTGTTAAACAATCAGCATCAGATCAGAATGATGGGGATGCATGCACAATAAATATGTGAAAACCTCAATTCAGTATATTAAGGGGAAGGGATGGAGATGGGGTGGGAGTAGTAAAAGAAGAAATTGCATGCTGTTTTAATTTCTGCCTAATCTACTGCCCGTTTATCTGAATAAATATATCTGCAAATAAGCTCCAATTAATCAATTTTATTTTTTTTCAATTCTTTTTTTAAACCTAGAATAAAGAAAAATATTATGTTGACATTACAGTTAATACAGATGATGTGGACCAACTCCATCAACAAATTACTTCTTATCAAGAGGAAATACAACAGTTTGATGCTATCAAGTCAGATTTACAGTCTGAGAAGGAGGCCTTAGAGGGGGTATTGGTAGATTTAAGAGGCCTGTTGAAGGAGAAAGAAAATGATTTAAAACAGATCAACAGCAAATTAACAAAAAGAGAGACAGATATAGAAACGTTAAAAAAAGAAAAGGTGAGATAAAGTGTAGCATAATATTAGTTACAAGTTAAATGTTGATAGTCAAATATTAGTTAAAAGTTAAATGTTGATAGTCAAATATTAGTTACAAGTTAAATGTTGATAGTCAAATCTTTAGTTTAATTTCAAAATTTTTATTGTTGTAATAGATATTCGTTGCTGTTTTTTTCTCCTTTCATTTTACCCTAAATTTATTTCATTTAGAATTTTGTCAAAACTATTTCTTTATTTGTTGCTTTTTGACCTAATTTTGTCTTTATATTTGAACTTTTATTGAAGATCACTTCTACGATTGTTTTAATTTATGATGGTATATTATTTTACAGGACCAGTTGGAAGAATCTCTGAATGAAAGCCAGTTAGGTAATAATTATAATAAGTCACACACAAAAAAAAGAACAGGGACAGATGTAGTATATACATGTTAATTGGGAGACAGATTAATATAAGATTATCTGTTTCTGAAATGATGTTTTCATTGTATCAAATCAGTAAGAAGAAATTCCTTTATCCAATTTATAAACAAAATAATTATTGATATATAAAGAGTTTGGCTTTTTTGACAATTTTCACTTTTAGAGTTTTGGATTTTACAGTGCTTGATCATTTTGAACATTTATTGTACTCTTTCTCTGCTAAATAACATATTCTTCCAATTCATTTTTTGTTCTTTGGTTTTTGTGTGTGTGTGAGATTTCTTTCCTTGATTTCTGATAAAAAAAATGAATATAAATTTTGTGTAAAGAGGTAGTGTTTCAGCTGACATAATAGTAAGACCCTCTTGTGATTTATGTTATGTCAGTTTATTTAATAAAGTACTGTTAATCTTCAATCAGTATATAATAGTCATATTTTAAAAACTGAATACAATGAACTATTTGTCAGATAAAAGTGTAATATTCACACAAGTACTTCTGGAATGTAATAAATTATTACTGGCTTGATTATAGTCCTGCCACTATTAACTAGTCTGTCTTTTATCTAAGGTCAATATCTCTCTCTCTCAGTATTAACTATTCTGTCATTTATCTAAGGTCAATATCTCTCTCTCTCAGTATTAACTATTCTGTCTTTTATTTAAGGACAATATCTCTCTCTCTCAGTATTAACTATTCTGTCTTTTATCTAAGGTCAATATCTCTCTCGGTCATTGGTAACAATTTTAGCTATCCTGTTGATGCCCTTTTATTTACTTGCTGTCAAAAACTTAAGATTATTTTGACTATGAGTGTACCTGATGAATTTTATTCTAGAAACGTGTTGTGCATACTAAGTTTAGATATCTCAGTATTGTTAATTAAATTAAGTTATGAATATTTATTCGATGCAAAAATCTGTTGTACTCTACAATTATATGATTATTGACCAATCAAATTTGTGATATTTTAGAAATGTCACAGACAGAGTTTGTGATGACAACATTAAACATGGAGAAAGAAGAATTACAAAAATCACTGGACCAATCGAAACAATTATTGGTGGCAAATGACGATTCTAAACAACTTAAAGAGGAATTAGTACAAAAAACACAACTATTAGATGAAATATCTTCTGAAAAAATGGAGCTAGAAACAAGCATGGAGGAATTAGATGCTCAACACCAAGAAGCAATGAATCAGGTGATCGCTATCCGTAACGACCTCTTTGGTAAAGTGGAAAACCTACAAACAAAGGTCCAAGAACTTGATGAAATCGGAGATAAACTTACAGAACAGATTAAAAGTCAGAAATCCCAAATTAAAGACTTAACTGAGGCAAATGATGAGTTGACAGAAAAGGCAGAGAGTCAACAATCACAAATACAGGACTTGATTAAAACGAGGGACCAAATGATTGAAAACGATCAAAGTCATGAAGTACAAGAACTTGCTGAGGCCAGAGATTGTCTGCAAAAGGAGGTTCAGAGTCTGGAAACCCAAGTAAAGGAGGCTAATGAATCAAGGGACTGTCTACAGGCACAATTAGATAGGGAGCAAAAAGAATGGTCGATGAATAGGACAAATGAAGAAAAAAATATGAATGAATTAAAAATAGAAATCAACCAAGCAGATCAGAAAATAACAGACTTAGAAAAAAATGTGACTATGTTACAGAAAGAAAATGGAGAGCAAAATGAACTTTTAAAATCATTTGGAGATAAAGATCATGAGTTACAAGAAATATCTGATGAACGAGACCAACTTGTTCACCAATTAGAAGACAAAAATAAGTCTATTTTATCTTTGGAAAGAAAAATTGAAGAAAAACAAGAAAACATTACTGCTATCGAGGAAAAATACAATTATGTTAATGAACAGTTACAGCAAGGATCAGAAGCTGAAGCAAGTGGCTTCTTACAGAAAATATCTGATCTACAAAGCATATTATCAGAGAAAGAACAAACAATTCATTCTCTTAAATCACAAAGTCATGATTTAACATTAGAAAAAGACAAATTAGAAGCAGTTGTGAATAAGCTTAAAGAGGAAAGGGAAATAAACGATAAGAAATTGAATGAAATGAAAGACAAATTAAGTAATGGTGCTATGACAATAAATAATTTACATATGGACATCAAAGAAATGAAAGAAAATCTTTCTGATGCTGATGTCAAATTAAATGATAAAAGTCAGAACATTAAACATTTACGTAAGGAAAACGAGTCCTTCAAACAAACTTTAAAAGAGATAACAAATGAAAATGATTCCTTAAAACAGTCTTTAGAATCACTTAAAAATGACAGTCAAGAATTAACATTATCTGATGATATTATAAAACTGAAGTCTAGTTTGGAAACAAAGACAAATGAAGTAATGACATTGTCAGAAAAATGTTCTCATTTGACTGGTGTAGATCAAGATTTCTCTGATTATAAACTACAAACTATAAAACAGCTTACAGACTTAAATAAAACATTAGATAAAAACCAGGAAGAAATTTCTAATTATAAAGAAAAAATATCATTACTGCAGCTAGAACTTGAGGAATATAAAGAAGAAATCACAATACAAAAGGTTGAATTAGAGGAAAAAGTCAAGGATCTTGTGACGGAAAATTTATCTTTAGAAAATAACGTTAAGCATCTTCAAGAAACACTAGATGAAAAAATTCATTATTACAAAAATAACATAAAGGAATTAGAAAGTGGCTGTGATCTTAATGATACCATATCTGAAGAAAATACAAATCTTATCAAATTGAATATTGAAAAAGATACAGTGATCACAAATCTAAATGATGAAATAAAAAATATGAAAACATTGTTGAGTGAAAATGAAAAATTAACAGAAAACAGTTCTGTCGACTTTGTAGCTAAAGTACAAACAATTTCTGATTTAAAACAAGATGTTTCTGATTTATCAGCAGAGAATGAACACTGTCAGTCAAAAATTCATCAACAAATAGCTGTTATTGAAGAGCTTCAAAATGCCAAAGAAAAACTGCAAGTTGATATACAGAATTTAACATCTAAGTTGGAAAGTGTGGCAGCAGAGTACACTGATGCAGTAGAAACAATTTCAACATTGCAAAATGAAATAGGAAAATATCAGAGCACCATAGAAGACCAAAAATCAGGAATTATATTGTTAAATGACAAATGTCAAGGTCATTTACAGACTTTAAAGGACAATGAAAGTCAGATCACTAACCAGGAAGGTATGCTTGCCATTTTTCGTCATGCTTCGGTGGAAAAAGACCAACATATTGACTTGCTCAATAAACGAATAAAAAGAGCAGTTTCATTGATGGCTGTTGATCAACAACAGTCTCTAGATATGGACGATGTCCAACCTGACTATTCCTTGCCTGCTATTGAATATCCAGAGAAAGGATCACTGGAACAAGTAGAAAAACAGCAAGAAGTTTGTGAAGAAATGGTTAAAGTATCTGCTAACAAACAAGAAAGTGGGAGAGATTTTGATGAAACTGAATCACGAGATGTCATCAGTGACATGGAAAGTTTGCGAAGTCTAATTGAGCAAAAAGATGATGTCATTAATGAACTTCAGTGTAATAATTCTTCTTTATTAAAAATGTTAGAAACTAAATCTGTGTCCAGTAGTGATAAAACTGTTGTTGATATTCACAGGCTGGAAAATGAGGTCAGAAATCTAAAAATAGAACGAGAACAGATAATGGCCGTGATGAATGAGAAATCTAGAGAAGCAAGTTCATTGAAATCTGAAGTTCATAGGTTAATGAATACAGTAGCTGCAGAAAAGAGTGCAATAGACAAATTACAAAAAGATATGATACAAAGCCCTGGATCTGGTGATCAGGGGGACATGCAAAAACAAGCTCTTCAAAATCTATCACGATTAGTAAGGGACAAAGACTTGGAGATTGAGGCATTGAAACAAAAAAATGAGACATTACTGGTAGTTTTACAAGATTCCTCTTCTAATGGTACTGAAATTAGTACTTTAATGCAAGACAAAGAAAATCTAGTCAAACAATTGAAGGTTTTCCAGGATGAGAGAGACCAAATGGTAACGTTTGTCAACCAGAAACATGAGGAAAGTTTGAAATATCATCAAGAAGTTCAGAGACTGACGCAGTATATTAATACAGAAACAGACAAACATAATCGGACACAACAGGATTATGCTTCTTTGGTTCCACAATTTGAGGACAAAAAACAAGCTTTACTAAAGACACAAAATGAACTCATCAATTATAAACAAAAATATACAGAGTTAGAAGTTAAATATGGAGAAATGGTTCAGAAAGTGAGTACATCTGATACAGTCGATATAGGCTCTTATAATACTCAAGCCCAAGAGTTAAAACACTCACAAGAAAAACTGAAAGAATTGAATGAAAGTCTACAAGAAACAGAACAGAAAGTGACATTACTTCATCAGCAGAATGTAGAATATGAGGAAGAAATATTAAGACGTGATGCAGAACTCAGTGGTATGAAAAAACAAGTTGATACTCTTACATTCCAGTTACAGGGAGCTGAGGGAGAATTGTCAGATCTGAAACAGGAACACAGTCTATCTGAGAAAGAAACATCAGAACAGATGTTATATATACAAATGATGAAGGAAACTAATAATAGGTTGACCCTTGAACTTCAAGATCGGGAGTTTGAAATAAAGACATTAAGTGAAAAATCTCAAACGTTGACATCAATTGTTGATGGTCAGAAAGATGAAGAAGGACAGCTTAACAAACTTCTAAAGGAAAATGAATCGGTGATGGCACAGGTGAAAGAATTACAACAGGAAAGACATCAGACTATCATGGCACTTAAACAGAGACAGATAGAAACACAGGAATTACAAAGAGAGGTTAGTATTAGATATCATTTAGATTAAATATATAATATTTAGGAAGGACTAGCTCTGTAATATATCTGTTCTACAAGCTGGGCATCATTTTCTACTTGCTTATATTCATTGTTGACCATCCTCTTCTTAACTTGTGAACTTCTGAAACGTGTCAAATGAGTTTTTATGTATGTTTATATTTCTGCCATATAATGTTTTATGTTATTTAATTAATGTGGCAGTTCTGTTTGTGCTGAATAGAAATTACCTGTATTAGATTTTAAATACTGTTTAAACAAAGATAAACCATAGGAAATTTTTCAAAAAGGTGTATACATGTACATGTATCTAAGAATGAATTTTCTGTTGACCTTCATGATGATTGAGTGAATCATAGTTTTATACAAAGATGATAGATATATCATTCGCCATACTGAAAGGTCTTGACTGATATGAAAATTTAATTGTTTGCCATACTGAAGGGTCTAAACAAACATGAAAACTTATCATTCGCTATACAGAAGAGTCCAAAGGTGTGAATTTTAAACATTTCCACTCTGACGAAGTAGATTTTAAAACTTTTTGAGAATTTTGTTTATTCATTCATTTCACTGAAAAGTAAACAATATTTCAATCAGATTAAAATCACATCTCTTACTTCCTATTACTTATATGTTACATTTGTTTTCATCTCTAGTTAAAAGTGACAAAACTGAATGTTTAATTAGCTTCATTTTTATTTTTTTCTCAATATTTACAAGTTTTGTTTTTATCAATATTTACAGTGTCATAAATTAAAAGACAAGGAAGCTAAATATATAAAGGAACTGGAGAGATTAAGAGGACACCTTCTTCAGGTAAATAAATTGTGCAATTGCTTTTATAATTATTGCTATTAGAATTAATGTCAACAAAAGTCAATCATTACAGTTTTTAAACTTTGAGAACTGTTCTGTAGTCCGTATTAAACTGTTCTGTAGTCCGTATTAAACTGTTCTGTAGTTCGTATTAAACTGTTCTGTAGTTCGTATTAAACTGTTCTGTAGTCCGTATTAAACTGTTCTGTAGTCCGTATTAAACTGTTCTGTAGTCCGTATTAACAAAATATAGGGGTTAGGGTTATGTGGTTTAACGCCACTTTCAACAATAATTCAGTTATTTTGTGGCGGTCAGGTTTATTGGTGGAGAAAACCATTGACCTGCCGCAATTCACTGACAAACTTTATCACATAATGTTGTATCGAGTACACCTCGCCTGTGTGGGATTTGAACTCACAATGTTAGTGTTGATAGGCACTGATTACACAGGTAGTTGTAAATCCAACTACCATCCGATCACGACAACAAAGGCCCCTAACAAAATGAAGGATGTTAACAATACACCTTATGTATACAATACTTAAACATATCACATATGTATTTATATAACAATACACCTTATGTATACAATACTTAAACATATCACATGTGTATTTATATAACAATACACCTTATGTATACAATACTTAAACATATCACATATGTATTTATATAACAATACACCTTATGTATACAATACTTAAACATATCACATGTGTATTTATATAACAATACACCTTATGTATACAATACTTAAACATATCACATGTGTATTTATATTAAAAAGGCAATGCAATGAATAGAACAAATATTAACATTATATTATTTAGATAAAAAGAATATCTTAGTGGGGTTGATAACCCTTTTTAAGAAAGTGTGTGTGGCAATGTATTATCTACATTGTATAATGATTTACAGAATTCAAGATGTTAAAGGACCTATTTTATAGATACAAGGATGGGATGTAAACAAGATAACATTTTTATTTTTTTATTCATTATTTTTTTTATTAATTAAATCCAAGCTAAACTGAATTGATGTTTTACTAGATGGAAGAAGCCTATACCAAAGATGCCTTAGAATCAGAGGAGAGAGAGAAAGATTTACGTAATCGTTTAGCCGTGGCTGAAGAGAAAGTGCTGTCTTCTACATCAGCTGTACAATCAGCAAGGTTCTTATTCTAACTTAATGGATTACATTGATATAAACTCAATGTTAAGTACCAATGTAGAAAATCTTTGTTAATTTAACCTGTATGAAGCAAATGCCTGTCTATTCTGAACATAAAAGTTAGTCCCACAGAGATTCTGAACATAAAAGTTAGTCCCACAGAGATTCTGAACATAAAAGTTAGTCCCACAGAGATTCTGTTTAGACAGTTTTCAGTGTACCAGGATTTGTCAATTGAATAATTAAATTAATGGCAAAAGTGAAAAGATCAAATTAATTAATATATTTGAGTAATCCAATTCAAAAATCACACTTGATAGCTGTTTAAATGGTTGATTGTTATATAACATATATCTGTAGGTAGTCACTTGTTATTATAACATATATCTATAGGTAGTCACTTGTTATATAACATATATCTATAGGTAGTCACTTGTTATATAACATATATCTATAGGTAGTCACTTGTTATATAACATATATCTATAGGTAGTCACTTGTTATATAACATATTTCTATAGGTAGTCACTTGTTATATAACATATATCTATAGGTAGTCACTTGTTATATAACATATATCTATAGGTAGTCACTTGTTATATAACATATATCTATAGGTAGTCACTTGTAACATTCAAATACTATATATCTTTTACTTTAATTTACAATCATGTGTGTTTGTTTCATAATTTTCACACATGAAAATAAATTTGCCATGATTTATTAATTAAACTTATGCTTCATGATAATTTTAGTATTCAACATTGTAATAAAATGAATCACAAAACAGACACCAGTACCCATAAAAATGTTTAAATGTTTATTATATTAATTGTAGTCAGCATGCCATACAACAAGTAGAAAGTTTACAACAACAATTATATACAGTAGCATCACAGCGTGATCAGGCTTATCTACAGCTGTCATCTCTACAGGACCAGTGTCAACAGTATGCTGTATCCCTTTCTAATTTACAACTGGTTCTAGAACAGTTTCAGAGAGGTCAGTACATCATGTGTCCCTGTTTTACTTGTGACATAGTACAAGGACATACAACCTTCTACTTTGACTTAATCAAGCATTTGAGTTAGCTATGGTAAATTAACTACAGTAGTCCCCCACTTTTAAGGCCACTCGCACCAAAGGCTTCCCCTCTTGTCAGGCCAGATTTCACTGTAGCTACTAAATTGTCCATGGCCGTTTTTAATTGCATACAGGAAGCTTTATAAGAAGGGGGCTACTGTACCAAAAATACCTTTTTGTTATTCATATCAATGACTTGTCAGAGGTTTAGATAAATATATTTTTATTGTACATTGCTTCACATATTATTGTTTTATTTCGTATCATGCTATTCTACTGAAGGCTATTTCTAGAGTTTTTTTGAAATGACCTATCTAATGAATTGTTTCTCTTGAATATTCATAAAATATTTGCTGCTGGATGTTGAACAACCAACAATCAACCAATCAAATAAATTTTTCTTAAATTAATCTCGATCTTTTATTTATAGACAAGGATGGTCAAGTTGCTGGTGAAGTGGAGAAATACCAAAGAGAGAATGAAAAACTGCAACACTCGGTTATAGATATGAGCAGGGAATTAGAAATAGTTAAGGTAAATTTTTGATTTCGATGGTTAGATTTAACTCAACCTTATAAAGAAATTTCTGGAGATCTTAACCTAGCTACCAAAACAATAACAAAAAAATTGGTTTTACTTAAATTTTAAATATTAGGTGTTGTTTTTCATTTTGACTCAGTATGATTAAACTAAAAAGATAAGGGTAAGGTGAAAATTTTATTTGATGTTAAGGAACAATGAAGGTTGGCTTGAAATAATTGAAAGTTTGTTGATAATAAGATCTCAGTTGATCAGAATCTTAAATGTATATGCATTTTCTAACAGGAAAAGTTATCAGAAGCAGAAGACGGACTGGAAGCAGCAGCCAGACTTCATCAACAGCTAGATAAATGTGACCAAATTATAGCAGCACTCAAAGAAGAAGGTTAGACAACTCTTCTCTTAACAATTATCAAATATTTTACAAAATTTTATTTTCCATTTTAAATATGATTTAAGGCAAATTCGTTTTAATAATTTAAGTTGCCTAGTAACACTAACCTATGAGCTTTTTGCCTGTTTTGCTAGTACACAAAGTAAGTACAAAAATGTAGTTTGGCTTTAGCTTTCTCTACCTGCAAACTGCCCATGTTCTGTGCAACAGTCACTTTGACCTTTCGACCCTTTAAAAGCTTTTATTTTTTGGTTCTGGAGATTTTTTTGCTACTTGCCTACTTTGCTTAAATAAAATTTTAATCTTGCTTGGAATTTTCTTGCTTTGGTGGTCAATGAGTCAACTGGTTGTTTAATATCAGCTGGTAATCCTGAGGTCAGGGTTGAACTCAGGATATTAGCTGGTGTTTGTCAAACAGCTGTTTAATCAGAACATTGGTAAGGGCAGTACCTGCAGGCAGTAGATATACTATAAGCTATTGTATTATACAATTAGTTTCCTTCAAAGTAGTATCATTGCTTAATAGACTAACACAGCTTTATCATACTGTATTATAGTATTAATGAAACGCCTTATGACAATTTACTTCCTTAAATTAAAAAATGTATGATTACATTAGCTTTGAAATAGTAAAAAAATATATAAATTTAGTAATATAACAAGACATTAAACCAACTGTTCTTCATTTCTCATCTTGATAATTATTTCCTCTGTTTATTGTTGACATATTTCAGGAAAAATGAATTATTGCAAAAAGATTTTTTTTTATTATTATACCTTGTTGATTGGTAGCTTAATCTCAGCTGGTAAATCTGAGTTGAACTTTGACCTCAAGTTACTAGCCGAGATTACGTTAACTTCACTTTTCACCTTTACCTGTGCAATACCTAAACATTTAATAACAAGTTCACACATTGATTTGCTTTGCTTTATAGCGGTAGGTTATTTGTTGAGGTAGAAAGTTTTCCATTTTTTGTCTGTATTTAATATCATGCTGATTTTTTCTTAACCCTATCTGTCCTACATAAGACAGAAACAACGACAGATATTTAAATAATAACATAAACACATTAGGTAACTGTCAAAATGCAAGAGCTGGAATTGTATGCCTGTTTTTATACAAACATTTTATATTCTTAGATTGGATGAAATAGTAAATTTAATTTTATGCTTAAAAATCTTTACTTAGATTAACTAAAAGTGAAATAAAGTTTATTGGGTTAACCTGGGAATGAGATGTCCAAATGGAAAGAAAAAATCAGCATGAGATTTTATAGGTAACAGAATATTGTCATGCATGCTGAAATATTCTATTTCAATCTACACAGTTAAGACGCAGGTTGTTAAATGAAGAATTTAAACCAAAATTAAATATCAAATGAACGATTGGATGAAGCATGATGAAATCTAAATACCATCTGTATCCCTGGAATCATTGAGGTGAGCTGATCATAAAATACTATCTGTATCCCTGGAATCATTGAGGTGAGCTGATCATTCTGTCCCTGGAATCATTGAGGTGAGCTGATCATTTTGTTCCTGGAATCATTGAGGTGAGCTGATCATTTTGTCCCTGGAATCATTGAGGTGAGCTGATCATTTTGTCAGATGAAAATCAAAATGACACAATTTACCCACTACAGCGTTGTCAACAAAAATGAGATGTCCAATAAGAAGTATAATGATGATGAGACATAACATCAAACCCACTGATTGTCCAACATTTGTCCTGAAGTCAAACCCACTGATTGTCCAACATTTGTCCTGAAGTCAAACCCACTGATTGTCCAACTTTTGTCCTGAAGTCAAACCCACTGATTGTCCAACATTTGTCCTGAAGTCAAACCCACTGATTGTCCAACTTTTGTCCTGAAGTCAAACCCACTGATTATCCAACATTTGTCCTGAAGTCAAACCCACTGATTGTCCAACTTTTGTCCTGAAGTCAAACCCACTGATTATCCAACATTTGTCCTGAAGTCAAACCCACTGATTGTCCAACTTTTGTCCTGAAGTCAAACCCACTGATTATCCAACATTTGTCCTGAAGTCAAACCCACTGATTGTCCAACATTTGTCCTGAAGTCAAACCCACTGATTGTCCAACTTTTGTCCTGAAGTCAAACCCACTGATTATCCAACATTTGTCCTGAAGTCAAACCCATTGATTGTCCAACATTTGTCCTGAAGTCAAACCCACTGATTGTCCTACATTTGTCCTGAAGTCAAACCCACTGATTGTCCAACATTTGTCCTGAAGTCAAACCCACTGATTGTCCAACATTTGTTCTGAAGTCAAACCCACTGATTGTCCAACATTTGTCCTGAAGTCAAACCCACTGATTGTCCAACTTTTGTCCTGAAGTCAAACCCACTGATTATCCAACATTTGTCCTGAAGTCAAACCCACTGATTATCCAACAGTTGTCCTGAAGTCAAACCCACTGATTGTCCAACATTTGTCCTGAAGTCAAACCCACTGATTGTCCAACATTTGTCCTGAAGTCAAACCCACTGATTGTCCAACATTTGTTCTGAAGTCAAACCCACTGATTGTCCAACATTTGTCCTGAAGTCAAACCCACTGATTGTCCAACTTTTGTCCTGAAGTCAAACCCACTGATTATCCAACATTTGTCCTGAAGTCAAACCCACTGATTGTCCAACATTTGTCCTGAAGTCAAACCCACTGATTGTCCAACATTTGTCCTGAAGTCAAACCCACTGATTGTCCAACATTTGTCCTGAAGTCAAACCCACTGATTGTCCTACATTTGTCCTGAAGTCAAACCCACTGATTGTCCAACATTTGTCCTGAAGTCAAACCCACTGATTGTCCTACATTTGTCCTGAAGTCAAACCCACTGATTGTCCAACATTTGCCCTGAAGTCAAACCCACTGATTATCCTACATTTGTCCTGAAGTCAAACCCACTGATTGTCCAACATTTGTCCTGAAGTCAAACCCACTGATTATCCTACATTTGTCCTGAAGTCAAACCCACTGATTGTCCAACTTTTGTCCTGAAGTCAAACCCACTGATTGTCCAACATTTGTCCTGAAGTCAAACCCACTGATTGTCCAACATTTGTCCTGAAGTCAAACCCACTGATTGTCCAACATTTGTCCTGAAGTCAAACCCACTGATTATCCTACATTTGTCCTGAAGTCAAACCCACTGATTATCCAACATTTGTCCTGAAGTCAAACCCATTGATTGTCCTACATTTGTCCTGAAGTCAAACCCACTGATTATCCAACATTTGTCCTGAAGTCAAACCCACTGATTGTCCAACATTTGTCCTGAAGTCAAACCCACTGATTATCCAACATTTGTCCTGAAGTCAAACCCACTGATTGTCCAACATTTGTCCTGAAGTCAAACCCACTGATTGTCCAACATTTGTCCTGAAGTCAAACCCACTGATTGTCCAACATTTGTCCTGAAGTCAAACCCACTGATTATCCTACATTTGTCCTGAAGTCAAACCCACTGATTATCCAACATTTGTCCTGAAGTCAAACCCATTGATTGTCCTACATTTGTCCTGAAGTCAAACCCACTGATTATCCAACTTTTGTCCTGAAGTCAAACCCACTGATTGTCCAACATTTGTCCTGAAGTCAAACCCACTGATTGTCCAACATTTGTCCTGAAGTCAAACCCACTGATTGTCCAACATTTGTCCTGAAGTCAAATCCACTGATTATCCAACATTTGTCCTGAAGTCAAACCCACTGATTGTCCAACATTTGTTCTGAAGTCAAACCCACTGATTATCCAACATTTGTCCTGAAGTCAAACCCACTGATTGTCCAACATTTGTCCTGAAGTCAAACCCACTGATTGTCCAACATTTGTCCTGAAGTCAAACCCACTGATTGTCCAACATTTGTCCTGAAGTCAAACCCACTGATTATCCTACATTTGTCCTGAAGTCAAACCCACTGATTATCCTACATTTGTCCTGAAGTCAAACCCACTGATTGTCCAACATTTGTCCTGAAGTCAAACCCACTGATTATCCTACATTTGTCCTGAAGTCAAACCCACTGATTGTCCAACTTTTGTCCTGAAGTCAAACCCACTGATTGTCCAACATTTGTCCTGAAGTCAAACCCACTGATTGTCCAACATTTGTCCTGAAGTCAAACCCACTGATTGTCCAACATTTGTCCTGAAGTCAAACCCACTGATTATCCTACATTTGTCCTGAAGTCAAACCCACTGATTATCCAACATTTGTCCTGAAGTCAAACCCATTGATTGTCCTACATTTGTCCTGAAGTCAAACCCACTGATTATCCAACATTTGTCCTGAAGTCAAACCCACTGATTGTCCAACATTTGTCCTGAAGTCAAACCCACTGATTATCCAACATTTGTCCTGAAGTCAAACCCACTGATTGTCCAACATTTGTCCTGAAGTCAAACCCACTGATTGTCCAACATTTGTCCTGAAGTCAAACCCACTGATTGTCCAACATTTGTCCTGAAGTCAAACCCACTGATTATCCTACATTTGTCCTGAAGTCAAACCCACTGATTATCCAACATTTGTCCTGAAGTCAAACCCATTGATTGTCCTACATTTGTCCTGAAGTCAAACCCACTGATTATCCAACTTTTGTCCTGAAGTCAAACCCACTGATTGTCCAACATTTGTCCTGAAGTCAAACCCACTGATTGTCCAACATTTGTCCTGAAGTCAAACCCACTGATTGTCCAACATTTGTCCTGAAGTCAAATCCACTGATTATCCAACATTTGTCCTGAAGTCAAACCCACTGATTGTCCAACATTTGTTCTGAAGTCAAACCCACTGATTATCCAACATTTGTCCTGAAGTCAAACCCACTGATTGTCCAACATTTGTCCTGAAGTCAAACCCACTGATTGTCCAACATTTGTCCTGAAGTCAAACCCACTGATTGTCCAACATTTGTCCTGAAGTCAAACCCACTGATTATCCTACATTTGTCCTGAAGTCAAACCCACTGATTATCCAACATTTGTCCTGAAGTCAAACCCATTGATTGTCCTACATTTGTCCTGAAGTTACAGAGCCATGAGGATGTAACACTCAAGCATCAACTATACTATAAGAACCATGAGATTACAGCTCACAGACCTCATGAGGAAGCCAAACATGAATTTGAAGCAGTATAATGTTGTGGTAATGGGGGTAGAGACAGATCTTTGTAAATAGAAGGGCATGAAGCATGATAGTTATAAATTATTAGTATAGCATCAGATATTTAAGTCTGAATATTACAGCCTGATGGTTTACACAACTGTGAGAATGAAACCACAGAGCATGGGAATATGTATTCCATTATTGAGCAACAAGATTACAGCCTGATTGTTTACACAACTGTGAGAATGAAACCACAGAGCATGGGAATATTTATTCCATTATTGAGCAACAAGATTACAGCCTATGAGAATAAAACAGCATGATAATATAATATCCATGAGTATAACATCATACATGTTACAGACTCATCATCTACAGAGTTATGAGAATAAAACAGCATGATAATATAATATCCATGAGCATAACACCATACATGTTACAGACTCATCATCTACAGAGTTATGAGAATAAAACAGCATGATAATATAATATCCATGAGTATAACATCATACATGTTACAGACTCATCATCTACAGAGTTATGAGAATGAAACAGCATGATAATATAATATACATGAGTGTAACATCATACATGTTACAGACTCATCATCTACAGAGTTATGAGAATAAAACAGCATGATAATATAATATCCATGAGTACAGCATCATACATGTTACAGACTCATCATCTACAGAGTTATGAGAATAAAACAGCATGATAATATAATATCCATGAGTATAACATCATACATGTTACAGACTCATCATCTACAGAGTTATGAGAATGAAACAGCATGATAATATAATATCCATGAGTATAACATCATACATGTTACAGACTCATCATCTACAGAGTTATGAGAATGAAACAGCATGAAGCATGAGAATGTATAATCCATGAGTATTACATCAGGTACTGAGTGTTTATATAGGTCAGTACTTTTTGTAATTCTCTTAGTTTGTACACTAAAATAATCTTAACAGAAGAAGGAATGTTTTAGCTTGCTTATGTGTGGCTTTGTTTGAATGGCTTACCTACTAATACACCACAATTTAATGTTGAACAATAATGTCTTGTTATACAATGTTCTATATCCCAGTTGTACATCACAGCTTTGTATTAAGGAAGGGGGTAGGTCGAAGTTGGATATTACGAAAAATGTAAATTATGGATTATCACATGATCTTTTTTCCCCATTTTGAACTCAATTAAGTTCTTTTTACTTTATTTTGGGAATCATCACAACTTTGTTGGTGTGTTTTATTATTAAAGTTTAAAAAAAAAAAAGGGAGGTCTGAAGTGATGTATATAAAACTCATATTAACACACCATAAAAGGAAAAATATGAAATTTAAATTGTTAAATGAACCTATTTCTTGTTATGACATACAGTTCAGATACGTGAGGCTACTCTAAAGAACGCAGAGGTTGAAATCAGTGACTTGAGGAATGCTAAAGATTCTAAAGTCGACAAGTAAGTTTGTTATTTTGATTTAAAGAATGAAATGATATCAAATTTTTGAGTTTATGAAAATAGTCAAACCTGTATTAAGAGGTCACCTTTGTACAGTCAAACCTGTATTAAGAGGTCAGCTTTGTACAGTCAAACCTGTATTAAAGGTCAGCTTTGTACAGTCAAACCTGTATTAAGAGGTCAGCTTTGTACAGTCAAACCTGTATTAAGAGGTCAGCTTTGTACAGTCAAACCTGTATTAAGAGGTCAGCAAGGAAAATCTTACTTTTTAATAAAGGTGACTGCTTAATAGAGGTGACCACATGGGCAGGTTTGACTTAATAGAGGTGACCACATGGGCAGGTTTGACTTAATAGAGATGACCACATGGGCAGGTTTGACTTAATAGAGGTGACCACATGGGCAGGTTCGACTTAATAGAGGTGACCACATGGGCAGGTTTGACTTAATAGAGGTGACCACATGGGCAGGTTTGACTTAATAGAGGTGACCACATGGGCAGGTTTGACTTAATAGAGGTGACCACATGGGCAGTTTTTACTTAATAGAGGTGACCACATGGGCAGGTTTGACTTAATAGAGGTGACCACATGGGCAGGTTTGACTTAAAAGAGGTGACCACATGGGCAGGTTTGACTTAATAGAGGTGACCACATGGGCAGGTTTGACTTAATAGAGGTGACCACATGGGCAGTTTTGACTTAATAGAGGTGACCACATGGGCATGTTTGACTTAATAGAGGTGACCACATGGGCATGTTTGACTTAATAGAGGTGACCACATGGGCAGGTTTGACTTAATAGAGGTGACCACATGGGCAGGTTTGACTTAATAGAGGTGACCACATGGGCAGGTTTGACTTAATAGAAGGTGACCACATGGGCAGTTTTGACTTAATAGAGGTGACCACATGGGCAGGTTTGACTTAATAGAGGTGACCACATGGGCAGGTTTGACTTAATAGAGGTGACCACATGGGCAGGTTTGACTGTTATTGTAGATAAAGGAAGTCAGAAGCAAAATATGCCGTTATTCCAAATAAGACACAATTTCTGAAATAGACCTAAACAGTAGAATGAACTGAAACGAGGTTATACAGCAATGATTGATAATATGTCCAATCACAACATGAACCTCTAGTGGTAAAACACAAGAAATCGACAGAAGCTATAGGAAATAAAGTTTCTGGTTAGAGATTGATACATACATATGGTGGGCTAACAGAATTACAACCATCACTTGTTGATAAATAAACTTAGAGAATACAAAAGGGGCAATCAAAAATGGACAATCCAGAGAAACTGGTAACATTGGGTACACAAGACGTAGACAAACTAGGGTGCTTGTGAAGGATAAACAGTTCCTGCTTCATATAAGATACCCTTATAAGATAATTACTAGAAGATCTCAAGTGGACTACCAACAAATAAAAAATATGGCAAAGGTAGACCATTACTCTAAGGATAAAACTGATTTAACTTTATTAAGAAACAAGTTTTAAACTTCCAAACCAGCCTTTCTAAGTATTTATTTTTCAGTGTTTTGATGTTTTTTTGTTTTTTTCCAGGATGATAATTAAGAGTATGATTCTTGGGTATTTCACAGCTCCTAAAAATAAACAGGATGATGTTCTTCATACCATTGGTAGTGTGTTAAACTTTTCACCAACAGAGTTTGAAAGGGTAAGATATATTAAAATGTTTTGTAAAATTGTTTACAAAAATGATAGCATGAATTTGGTGAGTCTCAAATCAAAGAAAAATAAAATCCTGATAGTTCACTTGGAATTTTGTTTTGTTTATAATTTTTTTTTTTTTTTCTACTTTCACATTATACATATAATACATTACAGATATATTTAGCAGGACAGTCTCTGGAAATTACCAGATTAAAATGTAAGTTTCTTTATATGGACCAGATATATAACATGATGTTTAACATGAGCGTTTTAATACATGTAATTAAAATTTAACTCTATTATATGGCTGAGATATTTGCAGTTGATGGCTTTAAACAACAAACAGTAACAAGAATTAGCAAGAACATTGTATTAATGGCTCTCGTACAAAAGCCAACAAATTGTTGATTAAGAGTACATTTTTCTGATTATAAGATGTCTTACATTTCAGGTTATTGGTGGTAAAAGTACAGGTGGATGGGTGCCAGGATTCCTCAGATTTGGAGGTACGGCTGCCACACCCCCAACAACGCCCACCAGGAGACATACTATAACAGCATCTGATACTCCTGATAGAGTAAGTCTGTTTTATTACTATCGTATCTAAGCGTAGCTACACAGATACATTGTACCATTATTGAGAAGGGTAGCTTTCTTCTTATGTCAGTTTTGATTGTAACTCGTTTGTATGAGTAGCTGCTGCTATTTTTAGATACCATTACAAATCCATTTTATTTATCCAAATTATACACTTTCTTTTACTTTGAATGTATTATACAGAAATGTGTAAAGATGACATTCATCTCAGTTGAAAACTTCCCCACATTTTCTGAATGATTGTTTCCATTGAAGAAAAGTACAAATTTCTTTTAATCTATTGTCTTGAGGAATTATAGAAGTAAACAAATAGCACATTATTTCCACTTTAAGTGTTTTATTACATTGTTTTAATTTCATATAAAATAAAACAAGTATAACATAGACATTCTTTATTTTAGTCATTCTCAGAATTATTTGTGAAGTTTTTGGAAACAGAATCATCACCAAAACAACCTGTAATGAAGCTACCTGCAGAAGAAATGGCGCTCGATGTTCAGCGTCATCACAAACCAGCATTTAATCCATTCACTGCACCTCGACATGTCAATCAGGAGGAACGCTCGGCGAGAGATGAACATCATTTACTCATGCCATCTACTCCTTTATCAACGACACTGCCTGTGTTCTCCCCGGTTACCGAATCTTCACGACCAAAAACTTCAAGTGCTATTCTGAATGATGTTTTATCGTCTAGTTGATAAATGTTGCTATTTTAATTTTGTCATTTTATGGGGATCATGGATCATCTTCACATATCTGGTAAACGTGATATAATTTGATATGGTTATTTGTGGGATATAAAAATCATATTTTAATTTATTTTTGTCATTGGTTGTTTTTGAATATTTGTTATTTGTTTTTCCAAATGAATTATTTACATGTATGAAGAATTACATGTAGGAGATACAGTTTATTAGGATTTATTAAGTCTCCCAAACAACAACGTTTGGGAGACTTATTGTTTTTGCTCCGTTTCTTATTATTATTATTATTATTATTATTATTATTATTCTCTTTCTTCTCTTTCTCCTTTCTTTCTTTGGCACATGAACTTGTCCACGGCAGATCTCGGGAACTACTTGACAGAATTACATGAAACTTGGTGGAGTTATAGATATATGTTTCTAGTTGGTCCTAAAGTTTTCAGCTTTGTGGTAAAGGGGGTCAAAGTCATATTTTGAGAGGTTCAAAGGGGATGGGGGTTACTATAGAATCCTATGAGAAAGTTGAAATTTTGTACATTAATGTTGATAACTTCTAAATGGATAATGATAGAGACATAAAATTTTACATAGTGATAGGTCACCATTAGAGGAGCAATTCTGTGTTCAAAATTTTCAAGGTGTCTGACATTTTCAAAATGACTGCCAAAACACGGCATAAAAAATGGGCAGTAAAAATTCAACATTGTCCGATATCATCAAAATTTGATATGTGGGTAGATAATGATGTCCCAAATTGATTCCCGACATTGAAAAATTTCTACCGGTCGCCATTTTCAAAATGGCCACCACAATACCGCAAAAATTCAACATTGTCCGATATCATCAAAATTTGATACGTGGGTAGATAATGATGTCCCGACATTGAAAAATTTCTACCGAGCGCCATTTTCAAAATGGCTGCCACAATACCGCACAAATTCAGCATTGTCCGATTTCAACGACATTTCATATGTGGGTAGATTATGATGTCCCAAATTGATTCCTGACATCGAAAAAATTTCTACCGTTTGCCATTTTCAAAATGGCCACCACAATACCGCACAAATTCAACATTGTCCGATTTCAACGACATTTCATATGTGGGTAGATTATGATGTCCCAAATTGATTCCTGACATCGAAAAATTTGTACCGGTCACCATTTTCAAAATGGCCACCACAATACCGCACAAATTCAACATTGTTCGATTTCAACGACATTTTATATGTGGGTAGATTATGATGTCCCGAATTGATTCCTGACATCGAAAAATTTCTACCTGTCGCCATTTTCAAAATGGCCACCACAATATCGCAAATATTCAACATTGTTCGATTTCAAAGGTAGCTTTTGATTTATTTTTTAAACCTGTTGTCAGTGGCCGGTTTGGGAGACTTCATAATCGTTAGATTATAATCATATCTTGTTGAATCAGTTTTTAGGTTAATTTTTAGCATGGAATAAATTAAACTTGGGTGTACATTATAAAAAGTTGAGATAAATTATTTAGTGTTGATGGTGTCTGTTATAACAGTAGTACTGCATGTTTGAACATTTTCAATGAAACTGATTATCTCTTTCTAAAGTAAAGGACCGGAATAAAAACTTGATGAGGAAATTCATTACAGTTATTAACAATATGTCTTAAGTTGATAAATTTGTAAGCTTTGAATAATTTTGATTATGTGTTCCATTTCTCAATGTTTACAACATTGTGTTGCATACAAATGGCATTCATTTGACAACAAATGTAATATGTATTTACAATATTTAATTTTTGAAGTATATTATACATGCAAAGGTAAGAAATCATATGGTATAAATATTGTACATTGTCATAAAAATAAAATATTTTCACAGTATGTAGTTTTGCTTATTATATGGCACCACCATGTTGTAAGTCCATCATGTATCAGGTTATGTCAGGTTACTTTTTATTCTAATTTGGAAGATTTCTACTCCTTTATTGTTGTTCAATACCTAATGATTTAGTAGGCTCATCACTGATTGGTTGTTTGGAAAGTGACTTTTAGTGACCCGTTACAGGACTCTGCGAGATGTTATATGATTTCAGGATAAACCGTGTATACTGTATAGTCAAATAGATTTTAAAGCTTTGGTAGGGACATGATTTAGTAGGCTCATCACTGATTGGTTGTTTGGAAAGTGACTTTTAGTGACCAGTTACAGGACTCTGTGAGATGTTATATGATTTCAGGGTAAACCGTGTATAGTCAAATAGATTTTAAAGCTTTGGTAAGGACATGAAACACAGTAAAAACTTATATAGAATTCAATCTGTATTGGGAAAAATTACTTGAACTATGGTAAAAGCTACAAACAGCAAATAGTTTTGACACATTCTTGTAGAGGTTATACTAGAAACACAAAATTTAATTTTAAATGCTGTATTTACAATGTATAAATCACTCAATTGGTTGTTAACCTCCAGTAGCAAATATTCCTAGCAAATTCAGGCTGAGAAGAAGTTCAGCAATATATAAAAATTATACAGAAATGAGGGGGAATGGGGCACTAACTTTTGCTATTACTGGAATAGCAGAGAGAGTTAAGAAAGGGAGGAAAAATTTAAGCTTTTTTTACTGACTTACAAGACGCTTACTCTTTTTTTTTTTTTTTAATTTACAAAAGTGGCCTTATATGCAAGGAGCATGGCATTCTTTAAATACAACACCCAATATGGCCCATTGTCAAAACTTTCTGTATTATAACATGGAAACTCCCCCCACCCACCACCTGGGGAAGTACTGACAAGCTCTGTGGTTTGAGCCTCTAGAATCTTCACCAGTACCCACAAATGGTTTATCATCACAAATCTTAATATAAATGATATTCAACATGTTCAAAATAAAGGTATTGTCTCACAAACTAATATATTGGATCACCAATCACTTGTTGCACAAACTGAGATAATCGACATATTCATGTTGCTAATACATCACTATTTGACCAGTAATGTGCCAATGAATTTACAGTGTTTGTGCATTTCCATAACTTATATCACATAAATAGAGTCCGAAAGGTGGAAACAAAAACATACAAATACAAAGACGAATACAGAATACCAAGTCTAAAACAATTTGTGAGTAAAACTGACCTGGATGCAGAAATAACAACCCTGCCACACTTTGTGCCTGTCACAATCCAGGACCTGGATTTCCAACATCATAATTATGTTGTGCTGGTTTTATATATTCAGGGAGTTGAGGTGAGAGGTCATTGTTCAAATAAGCTATGGGGTATGACCACTTAAACTAGACAGTTTAAACTCGTGATCTACTGCACTCCTAGGTAAATGTATTGCTCGTTTGTACACATATTACACAATGATGCCACTTGACTGCAGTTAATTTTATGATCTACTGCCCTCCTAGGTAAATGTATTGCTCGTTTGTACACATATTACACAATGATGCCACTTGACTGGTTAATTTTATGATCTGCTGCACTCCTAGGTAAATGTATTGCTCGTTTGTACACATATTACACAATGATGCCACTTGACTGCACTTAATTTTATGATCTGCTGCACTCCTGGTTAATGTATTGCTCATTACACTGATAAAACCTGCTCAGGTTCAAACTCATGTTATACAAATTACCAGCTATACATATTAAACCATTACATGCTGGTACAACTTGACTGAACTTTAAACTTGTGATCCACTAAAGTCCAGGTATACTCATTACACCATCATGATTTATAATTAAAAACAAATACGTTCAGATAAATTGTTGTTGCCCAAGTAATGCTAGTACATATATATCTGAAAGGATTTGTTTCGAATATACCTCTGTGACCATGGTTACAGCTTGACTGAAGTTCATTCAAATTCATGATCTACTCTATGTACACATTAACTGTAGCAACATGTTACCATTCAGACTCTTGATCTAACCAAGTTTTCTAATTGTTGTGAACAACCTCTGACATAATATTTTGTGGTCATGAACTGTCTCGACGGTGTACTAGTTCACATTCCCTTCTCTAGTTTGGAACTCTTGTTCGGTCAAGCTGAAGACTATACAATTGATATTCACTGCTTCTGCCCTATGCACACAGAATTAAGGAGTTAAAATACAGGCTGGTTGATGGATAATGAGTCTACCTGCAGAATATTGTTTCTGTTTGCTTTTAGTATTAAAAACTAGGCCGGAGAGCCTGTAGTCACTCACCAGAGATGTTAGGCAAAATGTTGTCTTTTAAAGGAAACTGCGAGAACAACCTTGACGTGTATATTAACCATTTAAAGCTTCTTTTAAA
Source organism: Bathymodiolus brooksi (assembly GCA_963680875.1). Taxonomy (NCBI): domain Eukaryota; kingdom Metazoa; phylum Mollusca; class Bivalvia; order Mytilida; family Modiolidae; genus Bathymodiolus; species Bathymodiolus brooksi. The sequence continues at coordinate 16,556,382 of OY804576.1, forward strand.
ATTATAAATTGATGTAATAACCAGCTGCACTCAAGATCACATATAGAAACCATTAAGTGTAAACACAGATTTATGTCTCGTGTTCCTAGATTGTATGGCAATATGGAGAAACTGGTCTAATCACAAAAACTTTACATAAATTAAATCAGTATACCATGAAAATGAGGTTAGGGTAAGGTGACACATGCCATGCTGACATGTACTCTCTATGTGTGGTAGTCTAGATTGTCTGGTAATGGGGAAACTAACCTAATCACAAAAAACTTGACATTGTTGACACATAATGAAGGGGCATAACTTTGGAACGATGAAAATCAGATACTTCCCGATGCCTTAAAATCAAGCTAGACCTGTATTTTATCAATCTAAATGTAATTCAAAATATTACCGGTAGTTAGATCGGATGTCAGAAACTTAAAAATAATCATCTTTAACTTGGGAAAGAGGCCAATATTTGGTAGAAAGTAGGATAACCTCTTAACAGTGTTCAATATTTGGTACAGGTAGGACAGCTTAACCTATGAAATAATCATCTTTAACTTGTGATGGAGGTCAATATTTGGTACAAGTAAGACAACCTATGAAATAATCATTATACCCCCCTCAAACAAAGTTTGGGGGGTATATAGGAATCACCCTGTCCGTCCGTCCATGTACCTTGTAAGCGCAACTCCTCCTAAACGGCTTATTGGATTTTTATGAAACTTTACACATTTGTAGAACACTACCTGCAGATGTGCATGAAGGAATATGGTTGCTGTCCAAAATTTAAAAGGGGAGATAATTCAACTTATACTTTCAAGAAAAGGGGGGGGGGGGGGGGCATGTACCTTGTAAGCGCAACTCCTACTAAACTGCTTATTGAATTTTTATGAAACTTTACACAGTTGTAGTACACAACCTGCAGATGTGCATGAAGGAATACCGTTGTTGTCTAAAATTTAGAAGGGGAGATAATTCAACTTATACTTTCACGAAAAGGGGGGTCGTGTACCTTGTAAGCACAACTCCTCCTAAACGGCTTATTGGAGTTTTGTGAAACTTTACACAGTTGTAGTACACTACATGCAGATGTGTATGAAGGAATATGGTTGCTGTCCAAAATTTAAAAGGGGAGATAATTCAACTTATACTTTCACGAAAAGGGGGGGGGGGGGGGGGGGGGCATGTACCTTGTAAGCGCAACTCCTACTAAACTGCTTATTGAATTTTTATGAAACTTTACACAGTTGTAGTACACAACCTGCAGATGTGCATGAAGGAATACCGTTGCTGTCCAAAATTTGGAAGGGGAGATAATACAACTTGTACTCTGAAATACGTTCTGTATGGAGAGATGGGCTTGTAAGCGCAACTCCTCCAAAACGGCTCATTGGATTTAAATGAAACTTTACACAGTTGTAATACACTGCCTGCAGATGTGCATGATGGCATATGGTTTGAACATCATAGTATTGCAAGCGGGGGGTATCACTCAGTGAGGTCACTCACAGTTCTAGTCTTTAACTTGTGATGGAGGTCAGTTTTTGGTACAAGTAAGACAACCTCTGAAATAATCATCTTTAATTTGTGATGGAGGTCAGTTTTTGGTACAAGTAAGACAACCTCTGAAATAATCATCTTTAACTTGTCATAGAGCCAGAGGTCAATATTTGGTACAACTTGGTCCAACATAATATTTCACTTGTGAATGTGGTCAGTATTTGGTTCAAACAAGATAAACACTATAAGGTTTTGTATATTTTAATGATTGTTTACTCATGACATAAGCATGGTGTTTTCTAGTCTGATATCACAGATATTACATAACAACAAACATGGTTTTATAGTCCAAGGATAGTCTCATTTAATTGTTTGTACCAGTAACAAGTCAATTTCAGGTTATAATATGGATGACTCGCTATAAAAACAAATATTTCTAGTACACATATTTAAATGAGATAACTTGGACTTACTTGGAAGACTTTCTATAAATATCTCTACAAAATAACAACGATGTTGTACATCTAATGTGATATAACTTCAGTGACTTTAATATTAATACAATCTCAATACCAATCAAGTCATTCCTGTGATTAATTAACAGAGCTTAAATTGATATATATATATATATATACATTGTATATATATATATATATATATATTAGATATTCATAACTAGAGGCTCCCAGGAGCCTGTATAGCTCACCTGGGTATAATAACAACATCAGTCAATAAAACTTGATAACTTCGGTAAAAAAAATTAACAAATGTAGCCCTCGTCATTGCAAACCCCTTCTACAAAAAAATTTGGGCAGGTGTTCCCCCTTTAATGTAAGTTATCAAAATAGCTGTAAAAAAACATATATGTCAATGATTCTCAAAATTTAGCTTTTGCTATTTCACATTTTGTAATAGATTTGCTTCCCTTTGATTATTTGAGTAACCAAAAGCAGTGAGTCAACAAAAAAAATGCATTTCAAGAGGAATAACTCTTCACAGTTGTCGCACATTTTCAACTGTGGGAAATTTTTTGTAGATCTTGACATGCTGAACATTTTAGCATGTTTAAACTTTCCCTCTATCTATAATAGTTTTTGAGATATAAGATGAAAGTATTAAAATTTAGAACATTTTGATGAAAAAAGGGCAATAACTCCAAAATGAGTAATGGGATTTACTTCAAAATTGCAGGGTAGGTAGATCTTGACATGCTGCAATTTAAACTTAACCTTTCTCTTATAGTTTTTGAAATCTAAGACGAAAAGTATTAAAATTTTACAAATTTGATGAAAAAAGGGCAATAATTCCAAGATGGGTAATCAGATTTACTTCAAAATTGCAGGGTAGGGCGATCTTGACATACTGAACATGTTGCTGTTTAAACTTAACATCTATCTCTTATAGATTTTAAAATAAAGGACGAAAACTATTAAAATTTAGAAAATTTGATGAAAAAAGGGCAATAACTCCAAAATAGGTAATGATATTTACTTAAAAATTGCAAGGTAGGTAGGTAGATCTCGACATGGTGCACATTTTTGCAGTTTAAACTTAACATCTATCTCTTATAGATTTTAAAATAAAGGACGAAAACTATTAAAATTTAGAAAATTTGATGAAAAAAGGGCAATAACTCCAAAATGGGTAATGATATTTACTTCAAAATTGCAGGGTAGGTAGATCTTGACATGCTGCACATTTTTGAAATTTAAACTTAACATCTATCTCTTATAGTTTTTGAAATATAAGATGAAAAGTATTAAAATTAAAAACAAAATTGATGAAAAAAGGACAATAACTCCAAGATGGGTAATCAGATTTACTTCAAAATTGCAGGATAGGTAGATCTTGACATGCTGAACATGTTTGCAGTTTCAACTTACCACCTGTCTCTTATGGTTTTTGAAATAAAGGACGAAAAGTATTAAAATTTTGAAAATTTGATGAAAAAAGGGAAATAACTCCAAAATGGGTAATGTGATTTACTTCAAAATTGCAGGGTGGGTAGATCTTGACATGCTGCACATTATTGCAATTTAAACTTTTTTTGAAGTTTTTGAAATATAAGACGAACAGTATTAAAATTTTACAAATTTGATGAAAAAAGATGGGTAATCAGATTTACTTCAAAATTGTAGGGTAGGTAGATCTTGCTGTGCTGATCATTTTTACCCCATGTCAGATTTTTTATATTATTAACGGTTTTTGAGTTATTACCCAAAACCTGCAATTTGACCATATGTTCTATTTTTAGTAACAGCGGCCATGTTGGTTGGTGCACGGCATCACCGGACAATGTTTTGAAACTAGATACCCTCGTGATGATTCAGACCAAGTTTGGTTTCCATTGGTCTAGTACTTTCAGAGGAGAAGATTTTTGAAAAAGTTTACGACGGACGACGACAACGGACGCCAAGTGATGGCAATAGCTCAATGAGCTAAAAAGTTTTAAATGCAGGTTTTACATTCATACTCGAAAAACAGCCAATTAGAACATTGACTCAAATATATAAAGTGCTTTGATTGGATGATTTTGGAGTATCTATGAAATTTTACTCAAAACTATGACCATGACTATAAGTCTGAGTCAATTTATTAGTAGTATTACTAAGTAACAACTAACTGACAGTAAATCAGGTATCCCATATTACTTATGACATTATATATGGCTTTTTCATAATTTAGTAACTTTAAACCCTTTAGTATGAAAACACTGAAAAACTGGGAAGCCAATTTGGATGTTTGATTGGTACAAATATAACTGGCTTCGAGATGATAAAATTTATGAATTTTAGATAATCTGATAAATAGTTGAAACAAGGTGTAGTTGTGTGTGGATGAAGTGTTACTCTAAGTTGCAATATAAAGAGGCCAATTAATTTCATACACCTATAAACAACTTATTATTTACTCAGTAGATTATGTTTCAGCCCATTTAGGTTATTACTTACTCAGTAGATTATGTTTCAGCCCATTTAGGCTTAAAATGTAGATGTTCTGATCATTTGGAGAATTTACCTCATTAATATTACTGTAATGCCAGTCAACTTAAATGGGGAAAATAAAAAAACCCATCCATATTTGGTTTACATAGGAAAAAACACCTACAACACAGGGTCACCTAACAAGATGAACTGTGAGCTAATGCTCACCTAGGATACCCCCGCTCTTTGGCAAACAGGAAGTAGGAATCTGACGGGTCAAAAAACGCTTCCCACGATATGGGGTACCTATATGAAGCTTGTGACCAAATATCAGATTTCTGCCATCAATAGTTGCTGAGAAAAATGCGACGAAAAATGAGCATATATGTTCAATGTGTAGAAAAATCAACAAAGTCGGCAAACAGGAAGTAGGAATCTGATGGGTCCAAAAACGCTTCCCACGATATGGGGTACCTATATGAAGCTTGTGACCAAATATCAGATCTCTGCCATCAATAGTTGCTGAGAAAAATGTGACAAAAAATGTGCATATATGTTCAATGTGTATAGAAACCACACAATGTGTATAGAAACCAACTAAGTCGGCAAACAGGAAGTAGGAATCCGATGGGTTCAAAAACGCTTCCCACGATATGGGGTACCTATATGAAGCTTGTGACCAAATATCAGATTTCTGCCATCAATAGTTGCTGAGAAAAATGTGACGAAAAATGTGCATATATGTTCAATGTGTATAAAAACCAACTAAGTCGGCAAACAGGAAGTAGGAATCTGATGGGTCCAAAAACGCTACCCACAATATGGTATACCTATATGATGCTTGTGACCAAATATCAGATTTCTGCCATCAACAGTTACTGAGAAAAATGTGACGAAAAATATCTTGGACGGATGGAAGGAAGGACGGAAGGACAGAGGTAAAACAGTATACCCCCCTCCTCCTTTGGGGAGCGGGGGTATAATAACAGACATATATTATATATCAAATAGATAGGGTGTCAAAATTATATATAACATAAACAAATACTGCTGATGAAGACATGTTCTATGAATTAGTATACACTCTCCCACACTCATACTACTAGTATTTTGCTGTATTTCAGCACCAACTCTTACACATATGTACTATTATTTTACTATGTTTTAATCAACTGTTCCAAACACGTCTGAATTTCTCTGGTTAAGTAACACTGTAACAATTCATTTTTTTTTATAAATGAAACCCATGCATACTTTGTAATAACTATTTACAATCTACTAAATATGCATAGTTTTCATTGCCATGGTAACATTACTACTTAGTTTTCGTTCTCATTGCCATGGCAACATATGTATATTTTTGTTGGCATAGTAACATACATTTATCACAAACATTTATACTCACTCTTAACAGTCATGGCCTCACTAGCATTCAAACAAAGTTTTCATAAGTATGGTAATACATACAATATAAACCTAATTTTTACTTGGTAAGAAAACAAATTGGAATATTTTTGTTCATTTCTAAACAGTAAACTCAACTTCTATGGTAACACATGCTTTCTAAAAAAAAATGAGTGTCTTTGAATGCACTGTGTTTGAACAAAAATTAATATTTCATAATCCACATAATAAATCAATTTATTTGATTAATTACTGTAAAATCTTAATTTTAATAAGGAGGAAACCACAGTACCTAGAGAAAACAACACTCCTGTCCTATAATGGGTAATTTTCAAGCATTTTGCAGATTCATTAAAAACTTGCAATAACTAATGTTGTCAACATACATTGTATTAATCCAAATAACAATGTAATAGAAATGTTATCTTGTTCGTAAAAATACACAACACATTTTGGCATTATTTTTCTAACCAAGTACATTTTGTATTAAATTTTAAACCCACTATACAGTATAAAAAGGAATTTTACCACAGGTAGTAAAAGTAAGAACAATTCCAAGTGGTCTATAAAATATTACAACTATGCTTTGGCCTGGCATTAACCTTGGAAGTAGTCACACATGGACATAAGAATCCCTGCTGATGTCTTGAACCAAACTGCTGTTGACAATCAACGATATACTGTTCATACATACTGTCTAACATACACGCCGTCTGAATTTGTTCATGTCTTGCTGGTACCTCTAAGGCTTTAGCACACTCCAGGGAACAAGTCCAATGCATAAAAGGTACACATGTGTTTCCAAGGTATGGATTCTTAAAAGTTATCACTTTGTAACCTGAAATTATAAAATAAAATAAGTCTTTCAAAATACAAGAGAGAGTACAAAAATTGGTATTTGTAAAGTTAAGATTTGAAAATTAAACAGTGAAGCCGACATTCTCACCAACCTCAACATGGTCAATTCCTATTTTACAGTAGCCACCATAACTTGGTTGACCGATATGGAATATCTGTGTCACAAATGACCACAGATATGTTGGACTTGTCGTAAACACTTCCCGGTCCTTTCCTCATTCATGACTTATCACTGGGTTTGTAACTAGATTAACACAAGTGCCACCAGTGGAGCAGGAAAGACTTACTCTTCCGGAGCATGGATAGACTAGTATTTAAGTATGTCTATGGTTTAGACCAGAATTTAAGGGTGTCTAAGGCATGAATCAGTACTTACTTGTGTCTAAGATTTTGGATCAGAATGTAAGTGTTTTATGTGTGTCTACACACAGTATGAATAGTACTTAAGTATACTTATGGCTTAGACTGGAATATAAGTTTGTCTAAGGCATGAATCAGTACTTATTTGTGTCTAAGATTAGGGGGTTAGGGTTATGGTATATCGTGGTGGTCAGTTTTATTGGTGGAGGAAACTGGAGTACCCAGAGTAAACCACCGACTTGTCACAACTCACTGACAAACTTTATCACATAATGTCGTATGACCTACATCACACTTGTGTCTAAGGCATGGATTAGTACTGGTACATAAGTGTGTCTAAGGCATGGATTAGTACTGGTACATAAGTGTGTCTAAGGTATGGATTAGTACTGGTACATAAGTGTGTCTAAGGCATGGATTAGTACTGGTACATAAATGTGTCTAAGGCATGGATTAGTACTGGTACATAAGTGTGTCTAAGGCATGGATTAGTACTGGTACTTAAGTGTGTCTAAGGCATGGATTAGTACTGGTACATAAGTGTGTCTAAGGTATGGATTAGTACTGGTACATAAGTGTGTCTAAGGCATGGATTAGTACTGGTACATAAATGTGTCTAAGGTATGGATTAGTACTGGTACTTAAGTGTGTCTAAGGTATGGATTAGTACTGGTACATAAGTGTGTCTAAGGTATGGATTAGTACTGGTACATAAATGTGTCTAAGGCATGGATTAGTACTGGTACATAGGTGTGTCTAAGGCATGGATTAGTACTGGTACATAAATGTGTCTAAGGCATGGATTAGTACTGGTACATAAGTGTGTCTAAGGCATGGATTAGTACTGGTACATAGGTGTGTCTAAGGCATGGATTAGTACTGGTACATAAGTGTGTCTAAGGCATGGATGAGTACTGGTACATAAATGTGTCTAAGGCATGGATGAGTACTGGTACATAAATGTGTCTAAGGCATGGATTAGTACTGGTACATAAGTGTGTCTAAGGCATGGATTAGTACTGGTACATAAGTGTGTCTAAGGCATGGATTAGTACTGGTACAAAAGTGTGCCTAAGGCATGGATTAGTACTGGTACATAAATGTGTCTAAAGCATGGATTAGTGCTGGTACATAAGTGTGTCTAAGGCATGGATTAGAACTGGTGCATAAGTGTGTCTAAGGCATGGATTAGTACTGGTACACAAGTGTGTCTAAGGCATGGATTAGTACTGGTACATAAGTGTGTCTAAGGCATGGATTAGTACTGGTACATAAGTGTGTCTAATGCATGGATTAGTACTGGTACATAAGTGTGTCTAAGGCATGGATTAGTACTGGTACAGTACATAAGTGTGTCTAAGGCATGGATTAGTACTGGTACATAAGTCATTAAGTGTGTCTAAGGCATGGATTAGTACTGGTACATAAGTGTGTCTAAGGTATGGATTAGCACTGGTACATAAGTGTGTCTAAGGCATGGATTAGTACTGGTACATAAGTGTCTAATGCATGGATTAGTACTGGTACTTAAGTGTGTCTAAGGCATGGATTAGTTCATATAGAATCAGATAATGAGTCAAAAAGTCTCACACATTACATAATTTACTAAGCAGTTTGATCAGCATCTTTCATCATTACCACAAATATGACCTTCTTTTTATCATTTACAATTCAAAGATTTAGTCAAAGAATATTACAGCTATGATATATATAATTTGAATATGATCTAAAAATAACCAACCCTAAGTTCCAGACATGGGGTAATCGTAATTTGTAATCGTAATCGGTTGTAATCGATTACATTTTTCATGTAATCGAATGTAATCTGTAATCGGACATTTCTTAGATTACATGTAATCATAATGTAATCGATTACATTCATTTTGACCCTGTAATCATGGTTACTTTCTGATTACATTTAGATTACTTTTCATCATTTTGACTTATTTTGTCTTAACTGAAACATATATCTCCTTAGATATTTAATGTATGATTTATGTAAATGAATTTTCTTCATGAAATTTATTAAACAAATAATGTAGATATTATTATATGCTTAATTGCAATCAAAACTATCACAGCTAGAAAAAATATTAAATATAAATGATTAATTATAGTCATTTCGTACCATAACCATTTCGTACCTGCCATTTCGTACCATAGTGAAAATCATTTTCGTACCATAACCATTTCGTACCATTGCCATTTCGTACCATATGCAGATCGATACATTATTACCATTTCGTACCATATGCAGATCACCACATTATGACCATTTCCTACCATATGCAGATCGACACATTATGACCATTTCGTACCATATGCAGATCGATACATTATTACAATTTCGTACCATATGCAGATCGACACATTATGACCGTTTCGTACCATATGCAGATAAATACATTATGACCATTTCGTACCATATGCAAAATCTTATGCTCTGTACATTTATCCTTATTTTAAATCATATTCAAATAAATGTTATACCCAAGTACATGCTGCATGTTGGTATCGTAAAAAGTATGTATTTAAAACGAAAAAAAACAAACAAACAAACGAACAAAAAAAATATATACATGTATATACATATTATTAATTTTATTAAATGTGCAGTGATTTCAACATTATTTATTATTTTATTTAATAAAGATAATTATTTCGTTACAACTTGTAGAACCTTTGAAGTAATAAAGCTTTTTCTGCATTTATTTTATTATTTGCTTAACAGTTAATCAACGATGGTAATTATAAAATAAAAGAACTAATCATTGTCCATTTGTTTTTATTGTTATTAGATCAAAGGTAGTGTTTAGGAAATGAAATGAAAGCCTCAAAGGAAGTCCAAGCTCGTATCGTTTGAAGAGAAATTCGAACAAAAGTTACCCAAGCTCTTATTTTCTAAAGAGAAAGCCATGCACTTTTTTTGTTTTTACAAATATTTCCTGCTAGTTTATCCAATCAAATTACTTGAATTTTTTTGGAAATTGACTCAACCAATAATTTCATTTTCGATTAACATGAAAAACCTTAAAAGTGAATTTTTTATGAATATAATTTATATGCAAAAATGACGGGTTACTAGTGTCTACGTTGCAATTCCACGGTTAGACCAAGACAAGAAGCCATGCAGTGTGACAACTGTCTACGATGGCAGCATCGTGTATGTGGTACTGGTAAGTGTTAATTATAATTATCAGTAGTTAATGTCTCTTTTCCGTACAGCGTATTGCAAGTGACTATGATCTCTATTAATTTATTTTTTTGGCATCTGCACTATAATTGTTAAAGTACATGAAAACTTGTAAATTACCAGTAACAGGCTTAAAGAGTGTGTAGTATGTGTAACTTAAATGTTGTTGAAGATGAATATCATTTTATTCTACAATGTGAAAAATATATTGATATAAGAAGAAGATATCTTAAGAAATATTATTGGCAAATGCCGTCATGTTTTAAATTAATACAATTACTGTCTGTACGCAATATTAAAGAACTTAACAATCTTGGTAAATATTTGTGTATTCTATTTCTATATGGTACAAATTGGTCATAGTGTATTCTATTTCTATATGGTACGAAATGGTCATAATGTATCTACTTCCATATGGTACGAAATGGTCATAGTGTAATTCTATTTCCAAAATGGCTACTGAGCAATATTACATATGGTACGAAATGGTTATGGTGCAAAATACATATGGTACGAAATGGTTTCTGGCTATGGTACGAAATTGTAAATTATGGTACAAAATGGTTATGGTACAAAATGACTAGCTTCGTAAATTATGACTTCAAAGACTTGATATCCAAACAAATAATATCTCAATTTCAATTTCTTTAGGGTTTCAAAAATTCAGTGAAACCAGTTTGTCGGCTTGTGTAAAACACAACAAGCTCTAAAATTTTAAATTATCTGACACAACTTTCAAGATTTCATATATGAAATTGCTTCTATGAAAGACTATCACCATGTCCTCATGATTCGCATAAGATAAAGAAATATTTTATATAAACCAAAACATAGGTATCTCATGAAGATTTCTTATACAAGTTTAAAAAGAGATTTAAATTTCAATATTATATTATAATAAAGCAAAATATAAATTATAATTTTCAGAAACATTTATATATGATGCTCGTACATACATGTATATTACAAATTAACTGATAAATAGCAAGTTGTAATATTTGTAAAATTTTTGATTTTTTTTTAAAGAATATTCTAATGGGGCTTGTATCTGATATTCAGATATATGTGATATTTCTGCTTTTTTTTTTTGGTGCTGATTTTCCTTTTAACATTGGATTATATGATAATTTTTTCATTATTTGTGGGTTACTATGCAACTTGTAATGGATATTTTATTAAACCTATTTACATAAATTAAGGATTTAGTTTTCATATTTAGACTGAGAAATTATGTACATTTTTAAGCAAGTTTTTAGAATCAGAATGATTTTTGTTTTTTTATCTTCTGAATTATATATCAAGGACAAACACTCAAATGGTGTGAAATTTGCTAGTTTATTGTCCCCAATAGACTTTCACAGGATGTTTGAAATTATTTGATATATATTATTAAAATGTGCAAATGTATGTTATAATATTTACTAATAGTATAAGATGGAATCAATATTGGTCATATATAGTAATAAGAGAAGACATATTTTATGAAAAATAGGAAAATGAGAATTGCTGTTTATAATTTACAATGTACTGTTTGTTATTGCATGTAATGATCACATTACAACTGAATTGTAATTCATAGTTCTGATTAAGAAATACATTAAAAAAAATAAGAGATATTGGACAGATGCACACGAGACAAAATAACATAAAACACTAATGTATTGGTTGTCATGACATTAAATGTAATCAGTAATGTAATCAATTACATTTACAAAGTGATTGTAATTTAATCGATTACATTTGAAAATTGATGTAATCGTAATGTAATGTAATCATGAAAATTGCAAAGTAATTGTAATGTAATCGATTACATTTGAAAGTAATTGACCCCAAGTGTCCCCAATAAAATAAGCCACTGCTCCTAAAAAATTGACTGAAATTGCATAAAATTGAAAAATTAAAGACAATAAAAGAAATTACCTGATGGATGCCGAGTTATGGCAGAAGATAAAATTTTATCTTTGCATGAATCAATCTGCAAACACATTCTTACCTTTCAAATTAGAACGAAGAGTTGAATTACAACGAGAACACACATTAAATAGGGCAAAGATGTCCGAGATATAATCCTTCAATATCCCAGCAATGTCTGGATCATTGAAGAAGTCCTTACGTGTCCCAATTATTGACTTGGCAGCAAGGAATTGTAATGTCTCTGGTGAAGTGGTCGGCTGAACATTTGTGCCTGAATTTGGAATTATCCGAAAGTCTACATCTGTATGGTACCACATAAAAGTTGACTTAAAATAATTATGGTTTCCATGGCGATGGACTGTTTCTATGGAAGGCATTTCTTGAAGAAATCCAGGAAGTGCATCTAACTGGTTGTTATCCAACAGTATAGTCTTTAGTTTACTACAGAAGGCAAGAGTATACGGCAGAGAATGAATCTGTAGACGGTTATTTGTTAATGCTAAATATTCTAAATTTTTTAATCGTCCAATATCTGGAGGAATAGCGTCTAGGCAGTTATACTTTAGTGATAACATTCTCATATTGTAACATCTAAATAACTGAAAAATTAGAAAAACAATTGTATAATAATAGCTCAACTGAAATTACAAATATGAACAAATTAATGTCAGATGTTTTAAATGATATCAAATATAATTTATCTTTTATGAGGCATCATCAAGGTCAAAATGAATTATTATGTATATACTGAAATAAAGCTATGTATAAACGCAATTCTTATATAACATGTTTTTTCATTGGCTTATTGTCAAATCCACAACTAACATGCCATAAGTGTTCTAGTGTGAATGAGTCGCCATATCGAATTCTTGAAATCCAACATATCAATTAAAACAATATGATGGATAATAAAGACATGGCATACACAAATGTACATTTGAAATAATTTCTTGTTGGATTTTATCCGAAATTGAGGTGTACATGTTGCCAAATAATGTCCAGTGTTTATGTTCTAAGCTGAAAAGTTTCCCCCGATGTCCCCCTGTTAATATCTAGCTGTCCAGAGGTCAAACAGCTATAAAGCTTGTAGTTCATGGAGTACTACCCAAGATAGAATATGTTGGTTGTAGATCGTTACTTCAAAAATATTAAAAAATGACAACTGATACATCTAATAGAATGTTACACAACATATTTCTAAAACACATGTTACAGATTGGTTTTCTCTTAATTTATCCCAGATTTATGCAACCTGATCTCTTTCTTTCAATCAAAGCAATAACTTTGGAATATGAAAGTGGAAACATTTAATTTCTATGGTGGAGATGTCGATAAATTTAAGTCAAATTATTGAACACAACAAAGACCATGACACATGATTTTGGAAATCTAGGTCCTTAATTTGGACAGGCACAAAAATATGGCAGAATTAAACCGGTTAATGGGATCCCAACCCTCCCCTCTTAATAACTGGATCTCAAATGGCCATACATATAAAAACAAACAATAAACTAGAGGCTCAGCCCACTGAGCCTGTATCGCTCACCTGACAATAGAATGATGCTGAAGCAAATTTCAAAGGGAGATAATCATTACCTTAAAAAACAGCAGCCATCTTGAATGGAGGATGGGGCTGTCTGACACAATTTTGAAAGGGACACACCCAGGGACCAGCTATGCCAAGTTTGGCTCCATTTGGCCAAGCTGTTTCAGAGGAGAAGATTTTTTTTAACATTAGCCAATCAGAAAAAAGAATTAATCTTGGCGGCCATGTTTGTTGGTCGAATGGAACCAAATGAAGAAGCTTTATAGAGGATCTTACTCAGATGCTTCCTGCCAAGTTTGGCTCCATTTTGCCTAGCAGTTTCAGAGGAGAAGATTTTTTTAAACAGTAGCCAATCAGAAACAAGAATTGACCTTGGCGGCCATATTTGTTGGTGGAACGGAACGAAATGGAGAAACTTTATAGAGGACCTTACATAGATGCTTACTGCCAAGTTTGGTTCCATTTCGCCAAGTTGTTTCAGAGGAGAAGATTAAAATATGAAAAAGTTAACGGACGGACGATGGACGCCAAGTAATGGCAATACATGTACCTCACATGGCCCTTTGAGCTAAAAAATGATGAAAAAAGGGCAATAACTCCTAGACGGATAATCAGATTTACTTCAAAATTGCAGGGCATGTAGATCTTGACAAGCTGAACATGTTTTCAGTTTACACTTAACATCTATCTCTTATAGTTTTTGAAATAAAGGATGAAAAGTATTAACATTTTTTAAATTTGATGAAAAAAGGGCAATAACTTCAAGATGGGTAATCAGATTTACTTCAAAATTGCAGGCTAGGTAGATCTTGACATGCTGAACATGTTTGCTGTTTAAACTTAACATCTATCTCTAATAGTTTTTGAAATAAAGGACAAAGGGTATTAACATTTTGAAAATGTGACAAAAAAAGGGCAATTATTCCAAAATGGGTACTCAGATTTACTTAAAAATTGCAGGGTAGGTAGATCTTGACATGTTGAACATGTTTGCAGTTTAAACTTAACATCTATCTCTTATAGTTTTTGATATAAGGACAAAAAGTATTAAAATTTTGAAAATTTGATGAAAAAATAGCAATAACTCTAAATTGGGTACTCAGATTAACTTCAAAATTGCAGGGTAGGTAGATCTTGATATGCTGCACATTTTTGCAATTTAAACTTAACCTTTATCTCTAATAGTTTTTGAAATATCAGACAAAAATGTTTAAATTAAAAAAAAAAAATTAAAAAAGGGCAATAATTCCTAGATACTCAAAAACGTGCAATTTTACCATATGTTCTATTTTTAGTAACAGCGGTCATGTTTGTTGGCCGAATGGAACCAAATGAAGAAGTTTTATAGAGGATCTTACATAGATGCTTCCTGCCAAGTTTGGCTCCATTTGGCCAAGCAGTTTCAGAGGAGAAGATTTTTTTAACATTAGCCAATCAGAAACAAGAATTGCCCTTGGCGGCCATATTTGTTGGCAGAATGGGACGAAATGAAGAAACTTTATAGAGGACCTTATATAGATGCTTTCTGTCAAGCTTGGTTCCATTTGGTCCAGTTGTTTCAGAGGAGTAGATTAAAATATGAAAAGTTAACGGACGGACAACGGACGGACGACAGACGCCAAGTGATGGCAATACCTCACCTGACCCTGGGTCAGGTGAGCTAAAAAATAACCTGCACAGATTTGCTTCCACTCAAAAAGTCCACATACTATCACAAAAATGAAAAATAACATAAACATGGACAGTACAATAGCAGGGTCAATGAATGCTCATAGTTAACTGACTATTAGTTAGGAAGTTAGAATATGCTGGTTAAAGACCATTACTCTTGGGACAATATATCTGATACTTTTAATAGATTCAATAACGACAATAAGTCATGAACATCTAAAGAATTTAATGATCTTCATGGAAGACCAGAATAAATAGGTCATATATATAACAGTTATATAATATGGAATGAAATATAAATGTAGTAATTTTATTGTTTGTAGTGATATATATCTGTATGTATTTCCTTAACCCATTGGATGTACTTATTTTATTTATAAATCAACAGACTTACTTCTTTAGGTAAGGTTCTATCCTCCCGAAACTTAAATATACTGTCTAAATGAAACTCTGTTATTTGGTATAGCTGAACATATGTTGTTAATAAATGGTCTGAAAAAAACCATTTATACAAAATGTACATGAAAATAAAACTTAACAAGATTGCTAGCTACATGTAGCCATATGTCCCCACATCACAATAGAAAGAGGTGTAATGTGAGTATGTTGACCATATAATATATTTATATCAGTAAAGGTATCCCCCTCTACTGTGTTTTTAAAATCCAAAAGTCTGAATATCAGCCCTTGAAGAAGACAGAATAGCAATGACATCTGATCTAAAAGGTTGATTATTCCCTCTTGCAAAATGTCAGACCTGAAATATACATTTAGAATTTGATGCCTTTCACATATGACCATTTGTTAAGTGTAAAAAATCCATGGAATGCTTTATAAAGAGTTGTGCTTACATGAGACATTGACAGACAAACACAGTGAATGTAGTCATACGTATGTACAACTAGGTGCATGCATTATGATACATAAAAAAGCTCCATTTTCAGAAGAAATACCAAATACTCCTCTCCGTAATGTTCCTCTGTCATTCCTACTTCTGGTGTAACAAAACTAATGTATGGTATAGCATGACCAACAAATCTGTGAGATATCATGCCATCTGGCATACTGTGTTAGAATAGTCATGTTCACATAAAAATGTCCCAAAATTTCCAAATTATTGCTAACAATCCTACCAAATAAGAAAGCTGTCTGCCACACAGTTTCAGAACAGTTACATTAACAAGATGTAACTGCTACAGTAGGTTCAAAAATCTCAAAAGTCTCACATTCCACAAAATTTGTAAAATTAAAATGGCAGCAATTACATGTTATGACTAACAATTCTACCATATATGTACATATTCCACTGAACAGTTTCAGAGGAGATTCAACACAAGATCTTACTATTTGACACTATGTATAAAATAGACAAAGTCCCATAATTCCTACAAATTTTGTCGAATCATAATGACAGAAGAGCAGTTCCATCTGCATGTCATGACTAACAATCCTCCCACATATGAACAAATTCTGTCATACGGTTTCAGAGGAGTTGCGTTCACAAAGTGTCACAGACACATTACCATATACAAAAAATGTACCTGTAAATCTCATGACATTGTTAACAGTCATTATATTACCATCTACCTGTAATAATTATGCCATTTGTTTACCTGTCATTAATCAGTGACTATCACCACTAACGTTGCGAGTTCGAATCCCGTTCAGGCAAGGATTACCGAGTACTCGATACAACATTATGCAATAAAGTTTGTCAGCGACTTGTAACAGATCAGCGGTTTTCTGTCACTCTGATCTCCTCCCCCAATAAAACTGACTGCCACGATATAACTGAAATATTGTTGAAAGTGGCATTAAACATCATAACTCTAACCCTCATGCCATTGTTTACCTGTCATTACATTATGATCTACCTGTAATACTCATTCCATTGTATTATGATCTACCCAAATACATGTAATGTAAGTCAGTTGACATTTAAATACTTGATGATCTACTTGTAATATCAAGACTACAGTTTGAAATTAAATTTTTAGATGATCTATGTCATTGTTTACATGTTTGCCAGAGGATCTACCTGAAATACCCCTGCTGACATTAACAAGAAATTTGCTTCATTTACCTGTAATTAACCGATGATCTTGTTTCAAATCATACTGACAAAGTTCAATCAGACGTTTTGGCTGTCGATGAAGACACACTGACAGGTACCATAACTCCTGTGGAACTTTCTGTAATTTAAAATTGTTGGTAATGTTGTATAGAATATAGTTTTTTTTCTCTCAATTTTCTGGATCAGAGCCCTATACAATTTTGAGTATTGTTCATTTGGTTATCATTGTATAAACCAATTGATTACTAAATAAAATTAAATATTCCCTCAAAAAATCTTTATACATCATTGTACATGTATGTGTAAGACATAATAGTGTCCTATGTTAAAGTGTCCCCCCCGGACAATATTTTAGAGATTGCGATATGAAATAGTGTCCTAGTGGACAAAATAAAATGTTGAATGTGTGTTAAAGTGTCCTAAATATTGGACTCTTTTTCATACTATGATTGATAAATACTGTCCGAGTGGACAACATGAAATAGTACATCAACTATGAAAAAGTGTCCAGATGAAGGGAGGTAAGCAAAAACATTCCTCGTCTGAAGAATGTTTTTCTCAATATATTTCTCATGTATGGAAATAAAGAATAAATCGACAAAGTTTAACTTGAGTTGTTGTCATTTCAGGTGTCAAACCACTAATTCACCAATCAGAGCTTAGAACATATACGAAAGTAGTCCCTTTTCAACAAAAAAGTTCCTTTCACTTTGGAGTATTGTGAAAACTACTGAATGGAATGGACTAATTAAAATTGATAATTGAAGTTAAATATATAGGGATTATCTTGAGCCCAAATTTGATGGACTTAGTTGTATTTTAATACCTCTATTGAGGATTTGATGCATGACCTATAAATACTGAATTTCTTGGGGATGACCAAGCTATTTTTAGAGTAGGTGTTTTCCGTAGCATGGCATTTCACATCTTCGCTAGCCAAGGGTTACGATTCGGGTCCCCCTTCTCTCCACCCTTGGCGGATCTAGAATACATTTTGAAATTCGCACGCAATGCCACCTGGTGGTTTATCGAAGTTGCGCCCCTTAGATAGTCGTCATCGCCAGCCAATCAGAATCGTTTTTTTATACGTATGTTGGAGAGTTGAAAATGGCAGCGCCCAGTGAAGAAAAACTTATTTGTGATAAATTTAATTTGGAAGCACTTACTGTCAACCAAGTGAAAGTTTCAAAGCTTTGACAGACAGGAAAGATGTTTTCATTGGAACCAAAACGGGAAGTGGCAAATCGTTGTCATATGAGAGCATTCCGGTGCCATCTTTGTTTACATTTCGTCGATAACATGTGCTCCGTGTAAAACGTCTTGTGATTGGATACGTGTACTGGTAGCCGTAACCAATGAAATATTAAAGCGTGAATCCTCAAAATGTGTTCTAGATCTGCCAAGGGTGGAGAGAAGGGGGACCCGAATCGTAACCCTTGGCTAGCGAAGATGGGCATTTCACTGCAAGATTTTAAACATGCCCTGATATTTTGACAGAACGTAGACTAGAGAAATCATGTACGTTTCAGAAAATATATGGTCTTGGAAAGGTTAAACTTAAGATAAAATGGCCATGTAGGCTCGAAAAAACACAAATTTAGTAGAACACCTTAAAGAAATTAATTAGTGGTTTCACACCTTCAAAATGGATGGGAAAGAATATGAGAACATTTATAATTTTGTGAATGGGGATTATAAAGTATATCCAACAGAATTTAGTGAAAATGATAAGAGAAGTTTATGCCGAAAAGGAAAAAACTATCGTATTAAACAAAATGAACTATATTATATACACTTTGACAAAAAGCTGAATGAAACTACATATAGGCTGGTGATTACTGCAGAGGTTGAAAAGAGTGCTATATTTGTGTCACAACAAAAGTGGTGCTCATCTAGGTGTTAACAAAACCGTTAATAAGATATCATCCAAGTATTATTTTCCAAGCATTACTGAAACTGAGCAATTGATATATCAAATTACTCACATTTATTATTTACTGACTACATGTGAACTTAAAGCTCAATTTGTCAATTTCATTGTGATGAATCTAATGTATTTAAATGAAATGAATTTCTAATTATAAATATGGTGTAAGATCTAATCAACGTTTCCTTCCGTTACTTAAAACCTCTTTTTACTGGGTTAATTGATGTTGCAGCAAACAATTCACCATTTCATAAACTAAAGCATTGAGGGTAAACATTTTCAAAGCGTACACCAAAATGACGTAATTGGTTAAGAACGAAAATAACGTTATATGTCATTGGACGATTTTTCATTGTCCGTACACCAACATTTTAGGAACAATCAATTTACCCATAGTCCTTTAGTTTGTGAAACGGTGAATTGTGTCCACATAGTGAGGACAATATTCAACAGCTCTGGACACAATGAAATGGATTGATAGTATATATGTAAAAGCACAGGTCTCTGAGCAATTATATGAAAAAACAGTCATATTGCCATTGCCAGGCAGGCCCCCTATTGACCCTAATCCCTACAATTTTTCAGTCATATTGCCATTGCCAAGCGGGCCCCTTATTGACCCTAATCCCTACAAATAATTGTTCAGAGACCTGTGGTAAAAGTGTCCGGCGGACACTTTGAACTAGAGGACACAATTAAATGCTACAAAAGGTATTGTATTTTTTCAAAGGGAGAGATCATCTCCGAAAAAATATTTACCTTGAGGAACTCCAAGTCCAACTGATACACAGGAAATGTTTTATTTCCCTTGTAATAAATGGGTGGGGTGAAATTCAATCAATGTTGAACTGGATTGATGTACGTAGAACTAGGAACATTCAGAAATCATTTTTCAAATATATATAGGTAGGGCCATTGATTGTAAACATACAAATCTATCATGTATTGCTCCCCTTTATTTTAAATTAATATATGCATGTACCTGAACAATCTCACTTATACTGATAGTATCCTCCGAGTCTGACTCTGAAGTATTTTCAAGTTTTGATTGAATCTGTTTTTTGAGGCCATACCAAACTTCAGGGTTGGTCGAAAATTTCTTGAATAATAGAAGTTCAAATCCATGAAATATATCTGACATATTCGTCGTTTGAAACTCGTTCAAATGAGATCAAAGATATTTACAGCACCATTTCATGTTCAGCACCATATTCGACATAGGGGAGACAACTGGCTATACTTCTTCTTTTTCCCTCCAGTCTAGGAGCACTCTTTTTTTTCCACCACCAATTTTGAGTTGACCATGAATCAGGTATATGTACACTGGAATTATATACAAAGATATTTGCGGAACCCGCACGTGTAGATAGGGTAGCGATAAAGTTAAGAAAAGTTAACTCTATAATGTCCTGCTACTACTTTACTATTTGCTTATTACTGTCATTAATAGGCAACGGCGGTTAAGTTCCTGTAATTTTCATAGGATTCAGACGCACCTGAATCGACCTATCCTATATATTGGGCTTATAGTAAAATATAAAACTATATTATTCTTAAAATCTAAAAAACCTAAATTGTGGAACGTGTAGTTGACTTATTTTAAAATCTAAAAGCTCAATTAACGATATTGAGGATTCATACAAATCATATCACAAGCAGTGACAAAAAGGAATAAAAAGTTAAGAACTTATTATAAAATCTAAAAATAAAGTAACAATAAGTAAATTTATAATAGTCTAATAGATGGTGACATAAATGGATAGAGATGTGGCGGATGTTACACAGAGACTGCCATCCATACCAGCCTTTATTCGGCACAGTTGAAGTTTAGTCTTTTTGTATGTATGGCGTGACATAGGACCTTTGATGCTATTTCAATATCATATATTAGATCATCAATCTTTGGCAGCAGACCAGAATCCACCAGTTTTTGACAGTCAATGACTAGCTGGCATATAATGTCCTTTTTATTGAAATTTCTTTTCCCACTATCAAAGCCAATAACAGTTATAACCGTTCCCTTAATTTTTACAAAGTGTTCTTTCCTGATCTCATTATATAGTGGGCAGCTTGTAATAACGTGAGTTATGGTTTCTGTTTCCAGTCTGCATATTGGGCAGGTCGGATCCACCTCGGACTGGTTAAACTTGCTCTTTAGTGTTTGTAGCATGTATGTTCCTGTTAGCATTCTTGCCTTTGTGATGGCCTGTCTTACATCCCGGACTGAATTGTTGATCGAGTCCCAAACAATATGAGTTTTCCCCATCTCTAGCGATGTAGTACTGAGCAGGCTCAAGGATGATTTACTCTGGCAGTCCAGTTGTAACTTTGTATTCCAGTAGGTGTTACAATACCTTTCCATTCAATTTTTTTGAAGTGTCCATTCATTACCTCAGTAAAGGGTGGCAGTTCGTACAGGTCTAGTATGCCAACTATTCTGATGAAAAAGCTAGCAGGTCTGCCCACATTGTACTGTCTTCAGGCTATTTCTCTAATTGAAACATTTTCACTCATCGCTATTTGGTGGAGCAGGCTCAGTTGTCTTTTGTGCAGTTCGGCGGATATTGGTAATGTTCCCAACAACAGGTATACAGCGGAATTTGCTGTTCTGATTGGTAGAGATTGTAGACGTTTTAGTGTACCTATATGGAAGCTGGAGAGGGTTGCCATATCCTTCTTTTTTAGATTTAGTATAGTAATCTTGGGATCACGTAGACTTGGTAGATTTTGCATGATGTTCTTGGGTTCAGCCCATTTGTACCATGAACTCCTGTTTTTATTAATGAGTAAAGCGTTCTCCTAGCTAAAGCTATTCTTTCCTCTATGTTAATTCTATTTTCATCCGAGCTTGATCTTGTTAAGCCAAGATGTGGAGTTTCCGATTTGAAGTGCAGTGTATTATCTCCAAGTTTAAGTTCATTTTGTTTTTCTGCTACCCTGTCTATCTTTCTTTTTCCTACAGTTTTTATAATGGCATTGCTCTTGACTGGGTGTATTTGGAATCTATGGTCTCTTGCATAATCGAGTACTATGTCTAACATTTCCTGCATTTCGTTGTTGTTAAGTGATAGTAGTACTATATCGTCGGCACAGGTAGGACAGCCAGCGTATGTGTTACCAATTGAGATACCAATGTTGTGATTTTCCAGATCATTGAGTAGCTCGTTTAAGTATTGTTTGTACAGATGAGTTCAGAGAACACCCCCTTGACGAACTCCCTGGTTTATGGAGAAGCTGAGGCTGGTGTCGCCATTCCATTTCACCGTTGACGTAAGTCCCTGATATAGATCAACTATTACATCCCAGAACTCCAAATTTACTCCTAGATGATACAGTTTATCCATAAGTATCTGGTGGTTGACCACGTCAAATGCTTTCTGACTATCTAGTGTTGTAATAAACAGTATATCTTTTGCTGTGATGTTAGAACAGACTTCGCTCAGTATTAGAGCAGCCATATTTGGGGAGAGCCCTTCTGTAAATCCAAATTGCATGTTTGATTGACCGTCTTTGGCTATTGTTGTTTTTTCTAGTAGTATATATTCAAAGACTTTTCCATGGACTGATGTTATCGTTATTCCTCTATAGTTCTCCGATAGCATTTGATCTTTACTTTTTTTAAGGATCGGAGTAATTACTCCCGTTTTAAAACTCTGTGCTACCCTCCCTTCTTGGAATATTTGATTAAATATATCCTTGTATAAAGTGTACATTTTGCTTCCAGCAAATTTGACGTGTTCTGCTGTAATACCATACTCATCAGCCGCTTTTCCGCTGTTCAGCTTTTGTATAGACTTTTCTACTTCTTCGATGGTTACAATTATTTTCTTTTTCTCTTCAGATTTTGATATTTCGATAATTAGTTTGAACCGTCTTTCGCTTTCTTTCAAGTGTTGGTTATTGAAGTTAGGTGCATCCTTTGGAGTTGCTAGTAGTTCTTTGAAATATTCAGCAAAGAGATCTCGTTGTTCTTCTGGCGTACACGCAGTTTTCTCTCCCTTTTTAATGCAGTCTGGTATTTTTGATCTGACTTCTGCATGATTTCTCCCGATTAATTGGAAAAGGTTTTTTGGTCTGGTTTACTTTCTAACTTTTTCATAAAGAGCTCTCTCTCTATTGCTCTTTCTTTTCGTTGCTGTTTTCTAAGAGCCTTTTTTGCCTCTTCTGTGTCAAGAAATAGGTTATGTCCGTCTCTGGGTCTGCCAGCCTGATCCCACAATCTATGTTTGTATTTACTTGTTCCGATTAGCTCTCGGACTTTTGGGGAAGCCTTCCATTTAAATCCATCTAGGCGAATTAGGCGTTTTGGTACGATTTGTTCAGCAGTTTCGCACATTACTCGTGTCAGATAGTCCAGTTTTTTGTCAATTGTATCTTCTTCCGACTTATCCATATTTTGTGTTAGAATACAGTTAAAGGTGTTTTCATATTCCTGGCGATCCGTTTTGTCCCAGAGCAACTTATATGCTGTACAGCTTGTTCTCGTTTTTGTCTTCATAGTTGCCATTTTGCTAGATAACTTAGCCTTGACTGGGATATGTGTAGATGAGTTTAGATGGTCTTGATCGAAAAATGTGATAGATTCTATTACATCGTCATTTGCAATGATGTAGTCGATTTGAGATTTTGACTTTCCGTCATGATGATAGAAAGTTGATTGGTTTCTGACATCTGTGTGCAGGTGGAATTCATTTAGTTTCATAAATGATTTTAACTTGGCATCATGACTTGTTTCTTTCAATACTGAGGCTACCATTCATATCCCCGCAAATGATGATGGTGTGACTATCTACGTACTTGTCGATCATGGTTATCAGAATTCGCCATTTTTGTTGGAAGGTATACATTAATCAGACAGATTGGTTTATTTTTGGTTTGTATTTCTGCTGCAATTATTCTTTCATTTCCATCGGTTAATTTCTTGATGTATTTGTCCCTTTCACTTGGCCACATGATAGCCACCCCACCTCTTCCTCTTGGTACCTGGAAGTTTGAGATCGGTTCATTGCAGTCAGAGCATCGTATATGACATTCCAATTGGGGTATAATTTTGTTGAAGTAGTTTTCATCAAAAGACCATAGCCAGTGTTCCTGTATACATAATACTGATTTTCCCTTTGCTACTTTTTGCAAAAATACGTTGTTTGATTTTGCCCCTTCTATATTGCAGGTAATTAGGTCTATATTCTGGATACTTCTGTTTCCATTTGTAACGAATGAAGATTCGGCGGTACTTTTAGGAGGCTTGGTATCGTTAAAAAATACTTCTTCTGTTGTTCTTGCTGCATTAATTTAATTCCCTCTATCTGTTTGATCGCATCTCTTAAGTCATAATTCATTCCTCCCTGATATTGCTTATCCAGTCCCGAGTTTTTGATTGTGGAATTTGTATTATCTTCCTTTTTACTCTCCTGTCTAGCATATGTAGTCGACGGTGTGTCCTCTTGATGTTTTGCCCGATTATCTTGTGGAAGTGGAGAGTCTTTGGCTTTTGGTTGCTCTGGATTGCCAGTGTATATTTCGTCAGGCCCTGTTGTATTTGGAGTCGAATGATGCTGTAGAGTCGGCTGAGTTGGTTGTAGGTGACTATTTGGAAGTTGACTAGAAGCTTGTTGGTAAAAATTTTGTTGAGTTGGAATCTGATTTTTGGCGTTGGTATATATGGATGACTGCTGTTGTTGTCCATAACTATGCGTAGAGACTGGCATTGTTTGACTAGTCAAAGTCGCGGACTGTTGCATCGGAATGAACCCATTCTGGTGTACTTGGTCTTGGTTGACCGGTCGAGCCGAGGAAAAACTTGGAGTTGTATAGTTTGCTGTTGTTGGATTTTGCATATTCGTGAGGTGTCCATTTTGATGGTATGGATTCAACATAGGAGCCGATTGTGTGGAGGTTTGATTGATATATGATGGATGTCCGGTATGTATGGGCTGGTATGGAAAATTTTGTTGTTGATTAAAAGCTGGAGGTCCTGTCTGGTATGGAGAGTTCTGTTGTTGACTATGTGCCGGATATCCAACGTGTGCAGGCTGGAATGGGAAGTTCTGTTGTAGACTATTCGGATATCCCATGTAATTATTGAAGGGCTGGTTTAAGTTTCCATAAGCTGGTGGAATGTTCACATTTACCATACTTGGTGTTGTTGTTTGTTGTCTGGTCAACATGGCTTGCTGAAGTTGCATTGCGAATTGGGTAGTTAGCGTTGTGCTGAATTACACATGTGCTGAGTAAGCTGTTGTTCCAGCGCTCTCACATTACTCGTGAGGTGTTGAAGTTGGCAGTTGAATTCCTGGTGTCGGGAATACTCATGTTGGTGGTATTGAGTAGGGTTGTACTCGTGTTGACAGTAAGTTGTGTCCCTTGTATTAGGGGTATCCTGATTTTGTTCTAGCTGAGTAAGCCTTCTCTCCATTAGTTTTATGGTGTTGTCACGGTCCCTTATTTTTCGTTCCAGTTGTGTGATATAACTACTGTTCATTGATTCATGCCACTTCTCCGGTTTATGCGTTGGTACATTTGCTTTTACTGATTTTCGCGGTTCTTTTATAATAAACTCGGATGTAGACACCATACTTCCAATTTCACCTGCTATGACGCGCCTTATTTGCTAATTATATTAATATCACTTTATTTACATCCTAAATAGTCAAAAAATTTCAGATGAGACCCTTTTTATAGCTATAAATTATTTTAAAATAAATGAATTTATTAAAACATTCCGGATTCTTGCAGTTTTCCGCATTTGTCTTTGCTTCTACTCGTTCACTTGACCTAGGAGACCCTCAAGGACATTTCAAGGGAAATTGTGCATGGTATTCGAGGTCTTCAACAACCTCAACATTGTAAGAGAAGTATCATTTTAAATAGAGAATCTAGTTACTGGATTCCCATTATCACTGTCAGTACATAATGCGGTCAATATCACAACTCATGGAATTGAAACTGAAGACCATTCCATAATTGTTCTTTGCTTCCACAATTTGTTCTCTGACAAGTACTGATATCGTAACGTCACTCATTTTCGACGGTGTTTCACTGAAAAAATCGTGTGTTATTATGATCGACTACAGCGTGACTGTGTCCCCTTTCGATGATGCCATTTCTATTTGTTATTGAATGAATAAATAGCTACTTTGCTAATCCCTTCGCTTTGCAATGAAATGGCTAGATACGATAACGTAACCTTCATTCCGCTTATGCTCCAGTTAGGGTTACGAATCGGTCCCATTCAACGTATGGGAGCAAATTAAAATTTTCGTTAAGTGAATATTTTAACTTTCTTTTTGCACATCTGGTCATAACTTATTATTCCCTACAATTTTTAAGTAATTCTCTTTTCCGGGGTGACGTCACTTCCTCTAACAACAATGAGTCAGCCATCTTTAGGCGGTGAAAATCAAATTTAAAATGGCGAATGTTTCACCACCTCAATGATAAGGGAGATAATTCGTTGACCGGATGCCCGGAAAAGAGAATGGCGATACGAAATAAGTGTTACAATACCTGTTTCTACCTTCACGATCGATTTAGTATTCGAAAATTGTTTCTTGTCCACCATGGCACCTTACGTATACTCTAGTGATAGGCAGAGCCTATCCATATATGGATCTGAATGCCAAATATGAAAAACTTACTACGATTGATAAACAAATAAGGATATCTCCAAAACGAGGCAAGTGCACGTGAAATAGCAACTTGTAAACAAAATGTCGGACAGAAAGAAGATTTCATGCATTCAAATTTACAGATGGATATAAGTCTACCATGGATTGATGCAGCGTTTACTTAACACCTCAAGGTTTACCTAAATATATTTATCTTTCACCCCCGTTAATTTTTCCAACCACTTACAACGGAATTAGGACAAAAAAACGCCCGGTGTGAATCACTCCGGGCACTGCTCCCATACGTTGAATGGGACCGATTCGTAACCCTCGCTGGGAGCAAAAGCAGACTGAGGGTTACGTTATCATATCTATGAAATGACATCATCAAAATACATTTACCTGGTGTAGAGGTCATAAATTTGGGCTAGTTAGCTCTCTGTGACCCTTCTTGATTGGACATATCCATTTGTCACTTGCGGTTTGTTTATATCTGCCGAATTTGATTTCGAGGTCTTTCCAATGCGAATTTAGCTGGTTTTTGAACATATTAAATAAAATAGATTTAGATAAGCACAATCTCATTATTGTCATACATGACACATGGCAAAAATTCACTGCAACTTGCATTTTGTTTTTGATCAACGAGAAAGCAAAGTCAGTCTTCACACTAGGGAACTTCTTTGGCCCAATAGGGCGAGTCCTGTGTAGGAACTGGTTCTCACTCAAAACCCATAGTGAAATTTACAATTGCCAGTTCTATATTTGAAAACATACACTTGAACTAGACATGACACATCATTGTATATGGTTTTTTGTTGTTGTTGTTTTTTTGGTAGCAGGTCAAATCAGCCCCAAACCAAATCGGCCCCAAGTCAAATCGGCCCCAGATCAAATCATTGTATTATTATGGATTTTTTTTATTTAATGTGTTTCACTCTCTTTTTTTTCACACTGGGAAATCACATGTCCGCCATTTTTGTTGTTTACTATTGTCAACATGCAAAGTTAAATATATCTTAAATAGTTTGGACACTATTCAGCAAAATATTTAAATACATCCAATACGTTTTAATTATTGAAGAATTAAAACTGTCTAGTAAGTACAGTTGTGTTTTGTACCAGTATTCAGTAAATGTTTACCATTTATACGAAAATAAACTAAATATAAAGGTCTGACTATATCTAGTCATGCTTAAAATAATCAGTAATCTTGCCGATAAAATTTCAGTGTCTGCATATATATGATGCAAATTTCCTCCATGTACATTGGCCATGAGGAGGACTTTAATTTCATTTTGTTTAATCATTTCCAGTCTAAATGTCCTTTAGGCACCGGCCCGTGATGACCTCTGTATATGAATGGCATTGCTCTCATGCATGTACATTGGTCATGGGGAGGACGCTGGATTTGCCTTCTGTCATTGAATTAGCCCCTTGTAAATATAAAAGGGTTTATTTCTATTTCGGTGTTCAGAAGAACTTAATAACTTGTTAAATATCTACAAACGATATATATTTTTATTTTTTTATTTTTTGTAATTGTCCAGTGGACTCTTCCAAAATTCCTAATCAACATAAAGATCATTATATAAATGCCGCCAATCACGTTTTATGTAAATTGCTAATCACTTAATTATGCCATAAATTAATCATTAATTAATTTCTTTGATCCTTACAAAAGAATCCGCTCATCAATCAAATTTAAATTTTACATCTTTTAACCAAAAATATTAATTTATATTGATACATAATTTTTATTTATTTATTCTTTTTTTATTTTTTGGGGACGATTTGACTTTCTTTTTGAGGCCGATTTGGGGGTGGGGTATACAGTCTACTGCAAGCTAAGGTTGCACTTTTAGTGGCCACTTAGGGTGAAAAATGAAACACCTTTAATCATTCCAAATCTTTATTGTTTTTGAACACAAACATCATACCTACAAGATTCCAACT
The DNA here is from genome assembly GCA_963680875.1 of Bathymodiolus brooksi. Lineage (NCBI taxonomy): Eukaryota > Metazoa > Mollusca > Bivalvia > Mytilida > Modiolidae > Bathymodiolus > Bathymodiolus brooksi. The sequence continues at coordinate 16,585,298 of OY804576.1, forward strand.
GATCAGGAATAGTTTCCATCATTTTGATTGAAAAAATATATTTAAAGATAATGCTGTCAAAAAATCTGTACGTATGGGACAATCACTTATGATTATTAAAAAGGTTTTCCTCTAAAGACTTTATAAATTGTTTTATCATATTTTGAAATCAGAACTAGTTTGCTTTCAACACTATAGAACAACCAGGGCTTTCTGGTAAGATATCTTTTTATAATTTTCCCATTTTTCAAGCAGCCTCAATATAATTGAAAAAATTGTTGATTTTTTCTCTTTAAAAATAACACAAGCTAAACTATTCTTCATTTAACATAGTGATTATGAAATTTTACTATTCTTTTAACCAATGAAAACAATTATTAAGATATCTGATACATAAAATTCACAATAGACTATTTTTAAAATGTTTGCTTTTCCATTTTTATTCTTGTCCCATACGTAAGATTTAATTGACCATGTTTAGTAAAATTAAATGAAACAATAACAGTCTATATTAAAATCTTCCAATTGTTTCAAAGAAATAAGGTGATGAAAATTGTAAACTAAACCTTTTACATAAATTTGATATAAAAACGATGAGAAAGAATCACTAAAGACATCATATTTTGCCTTAAAAGAAACGACACATACATTTGTATATTTTAACTCCTGTTTCTTGCAAAAAATAACCACATTTTTTACTGAATAAGCTGATTACATTATGAAGTCTACATTTTGTATAGTGTTCAGAATTAAGATTGTAGCTTTTGACTCATTTTTACAAATATAAAATAATACTTTTTACAATTTTGTTCCATACGTAAGATTTTATAGCCCATATACAGAAGTAAAATTCAATAATTCAGAAACATCGTATTTAAATCTTCCAAGTGTTTCAGAGTAGTAATGTGGTAGAAATAGTAAATTAGACCTTTTAAGCTTATTTTATATGAAACAATCGGCATTGGATCACCAGACAGCTATTCTTTTTCAAAAACATAAGCAAATACCAATTCTTGTTTCTTGCAAAGAATTAACAAATTTTAGACTGACTAAGCTGATTTAACTAAGTAGTCAACACATTGTATAGTATTCAGAATTAAAATTGTAGCATTTGACACATTCTTACAAGAAAAACTTGATATTTTTTGTCACATACATGTAGGACTATATAGTGTACATGTAATCCCAACATCTTACGTATGGGACGAAAGTTTGCAATATTTATTTTGTTGTGGATTTCACTTACATTTAATTTAGAAAGTAATGAAATGTATTCTTATTTATTAGTTTTCTACTTTTTTTTTTTACAAATGTGACTGTTTATTAAAGCTTATTCTTGACTAAATGGGAATATTTTGTTAAGTTTGGGAAGAAAGAGCAAACACTCTTACATCTCTATCAACAACTTGTTGGATAGATATAAGGAGTTAATCCTATGTTTATGTAGTCATCAGTGTATTAGAGATGTAATGATGTAAAGAATGCAAGTCAGTAAAGGAATTTAAGAGAAATTTTCTACCTTACGTATGAGACAAAAAAAAGGTGTTACATATGGGACATTTCAAATTGACTTTGATGTCTTGTCTACATTAATTGGTGATAATCAAAACCAAAGTTATTTATACTTAGGTACCTTGATACCATTCAAGTAAAAAGTAAGATCTTATATTTCAAGTATGTACTTTTCATGCAAATATGGCTTACGTATGGAACGGCATGGGTTTCGGAAAATGTCTTTTCAAACTTTGAAGACTTAAATTAAGAATATGATCAGAATTCTTTCCATTCTTTCTTGTCACAGTTCTTCCCCACACTCTCAACAAAAGATTAACTGTATATAATGTAGATAAATAAGAAGATGACTCCATATAATTCCTTGTTAATCTTGTGAATGACTGTTTTGTTAAAAACGATTACATATTACCATCATATTTCGGTTAACATCTTCTCTGATAATGATATTATATTGAAGTGCTACATTTTTGTACATGTTATATACCAACAGAAACTAGAGAAAATTCTCTATAAACTGAAGCTGACCTTAACTTTGTTATTCCTGAGAGAAAAATGTATTACACCTTTAAAAAAGGGGAAAATATGAAGTGGCCGCTCGTTGCAAGCATTTTTTGGCAAATTTTGGGTATGTATGAGCCTGTATTTCCATAACCATTCATAATAGACCATTGAAAGTTATCTATTGTTTTAAAGACCCCATAATGCACCAAGTTTAAACATATCGTTCATTTATACTATATTACAACATATCATTTGCTGATCAATTACACAATATCCTTTAAAAAGTGCAACCTTAGCTTGCAGTAATCCATACTAAATTGCAATATAAATCATTTTGGGTGAACAATTAGCTATAAAAAAGAAAATCAGTTGTGAGATAGTAGTGGTTGTCATATTCAATTAGTGGTATCCATTATCAATGAAACAGACTAGATTTTACCTTTAATAGGTCTAATTTATTTGACAAATTTAGTTTAATGGACTGTTGAATGATTACAACTATTATGCAGATTTTGAATACACAGACATAAAAAAAAATTTAGTATAAACAAAATCTTGACAGATGCATTGTAGTCCCCCTGATACATGATATTTTCCAGTAACTAATAAAAATATGCTGTTTTATGACTGTAGATTTTAAAATCTTTTTTTTTTCTTCAGCAAGATGCCTACAACTAAAGACATTATTAGAGAAGAAACCATGTAAGTAAACATTGACATTTGTGTAATATCTTATTATCAAGAACAGGAATAACATATCTGGTAATGATTTCTGAAAAAATACTAGTAAACAACAACAACAAAATAGAGCACTGCTCTGGCGAACTTTAAAATTCCTAAAATATAAATACAGAAGCTAAGTGAAATCTATATGTCACAACAAATACAACAAAATAGAGCACTGCTCTGGCAAACTTTAAAATTCCTAAAATATAAATACAGAAGCTAAGCGAAATCTATATGTCACAACAAATACAACAAAATAGAGCACTGCTCTGGCAAACTTTGAAATTCCAAAAATATAAATACAGAAGCTAAGCGAAATCTATATGTCACAACAAATACAACAAAATAGAGCACTGCTCTGGCAAACTTTGAAATTCCAAAAATATAAATACAGAAGCTAAGCGAAATCTATATGTCACAACAAATACAACAAAATAGAGCACTGATCTGGCAAACTTTGAAATTCCTAAAATATAAATACAGAAGCTAAGTGAAATCTATATGTCACAACAAATACAACAAAATAGAGCACTGCTCTGGCAAACCTTGAAATTCCAAAAATATAAATACAGAAGCTAAGCGAAATCTATATGTCACAACAAATACAACAAAATAGAGCACTGCTCTGGCAAACTTTAAAATTCCTAAAATATAAATACAGAAGCTAAGTGAAATCTATATGTCACAACAAATACAACAAAATAGAGCACTGCTCTGGCAAACTTTGAAATTCCAAAAATATAAATACAGAAGCTAAGCAAAATCTATATGTCACAACAAATACAACAAAATAGAGCACTGCTCTGGCAAACCTTGAAATTCCAAAAATATAAATACAGAAGCTAAGCGAAATCTATATGTCACAACAAATACAACAAAATAGAGCACTGCTCTGGCAAACTTTAAAATTCCTAAAATATAAATACAGAAGCTAAGTGAAATCTATATGTCACAACAAATACAACAAAATAGAGCACTGCTCTGGCAAACTTTGAAATTCCAAAAATATAAATACAGAAGCTAAGCAAAATCTATATGTCACAACAAATACAACAAAATAGAGCACTGCTCTGGCAAACCTTGAAATTCCAAAAATATAAATACAGAAGCTAAGCGAAATCTATATGTCACAACAAATACAACAAAATAGAGCACTACTCTGGCAAACTTTAAAATTCCTAAAATATAAATACAGAAGCTAAGTGAAATCTATATGTCACAACAAATACAACAAAATAGAGCACTGCTCTGGCAAACTTTGAAATTCCAAAAATATAAATACAGAAGCTAAGCAAAATCTATATGTCACAACAAATACAACAAAATAGAGCACTGCTCTGGCAAACCTTGAAATTCCAAAAATATAAATACAGAAGCTAAGCGAAATCTATATGTCACAACAAATACAACAAAATAGAGCACTGCTCTGGCAAACTTTGAAATTCCAAAAATATAAATACAGAAGCTAAGTGAAATCTATATGTCACAACAACAACAACAAAATAAAGCACTCCTCTAAGTAAACCTCAAACTTCCAAAAAACATAAAGATAGAAGCTAAATGAAATATAGGTCACAACAACCACAATAAAACAAAGCACTCCTCTAGTAAACTTCAAATTTCTACAAGCATAAAGATAGATGCTAAAGGAAATATAGGTCACAACAAAACAAAGCACTCCTCTAGTAAACTTCAAATTTCTACAAGCATAAAGATAGATGCTAAAGGAAATATAGGTCACAACAAAACAAAACACTTCTAGCAAACTTCAAACTTCCAACATAAAGGTTCTGGCTTAGACAGGGACTTAATAAATTGGTTTGGTTAAACTGGAAAATATTGAAAGGATTGTGTTCATAGTAAGATATATATATGTATCAATCTAGTTAACTTGGTAAGCAAATATAACCACATCCATGATGTAATGGTTAGTGTGCTCAACTCAAGTATGATAGATTGTGGGTTCAGGCCCTAGTAGGGTCAAACCAAAGACTATTAAATTGGTATTAATGCTTTTCTGCTATGCGACTTTTAAGGAGTATTAGGGCAAATACTGGTTGGCTTGAAATCATGATAATGTGTCCGAGTGAAGCGACATGTCTATCCTCAGACTTTTGTTTCAGTGAGCTAGCACAATAAGGATTGTTTGTCCAGTACAAATGCTATTTTCCTTTTTCTTGAATATGCCAACTACATGTAATATAGATAACCATCACTAAAATACCTACCTGCAAGCATGTAATACTTTGAACGACGATGGTCTTGTGTATACATCGTCATCAAAGCAATATGAAAGAAATGACATTAAAACAATCAAGATAATAAAGAATAATACTCTTTTATCATTGTTATAAATTTCACACAATTCTATTTCCACTTTAAATTTAAGACACATTTTTTTTCGTAATAAAATTGGAAATAATTATGTAGCTCCATTTTTTTCTAATTGATTTCAAGCATATTTACTACCTGAAAAGATTGATATAAGGTGTAATAATTTTATTCCAATTTTCACATGTTGCTAATTGTTTGTTTATTAATTATATGAAAGTGGTGACAAAACCACTTTAAAAGATGATAGTTTACTCAAATCATATGCCCAAATTGTCTGCCATTTCTAAACAATCAGAAAATGATGATGTATTATCATTACACAAATCATAAGAAAGGGTAGCGTTATGGGTTTTTAATGTCGCTTTCCACAATAATTCTGTTATATCATGTCAGTCAATTTTATTGTTGAAAGAAACCTGAGTAACCAATGATCGTTAACGAGTAACTTATAAACTTTATCCCTTAAAATGTATCGAGTACATCTGACCATTAGCCTTACAATGTACATGCGGAACCAGTAGATAATAAAGGATTAAATTGAACATGTACAATAGAACAATTTAGAAGTTGATTTGTCTTTGTCTGCTTTTTAATCAGTTCATGACTACCTTTATTCATGATAGTCAGAATTGTTTACTTTTTTATTATAAGTAGGTACATGTATATTGATTTTATTTCACTGGTCTTATTTGTAGAAGAAAGATAGAAAATCCAGCAAGGAAAATGCTCTATCCATACACATGGGGGGCAAAGCTTGCACAGTTTCCTTACAGATGGTTCTGGCACAATGCTAGAATTGTACGACAAATGGTTTGGCTCAGTCCATTCATAGGCTATGGATTCTATAAAATTCAGTCAATTTGTAAGTAGTCAAAAACAATAGTCAAATTTTCTGTCTACAGCATTAAAAATGTGTTTCAGACATTTTCCACTGACAATTCAGTGTTTTACTGACCACCATCAACAAAACTACATTTTGTGTAAATCTCATCTGTCCTTTTTAGTTGACTATTTGAGCTATTGTCATCCTTTTGTAAGACTTTGTAACTTATAATAACACTGGTCCTCTACAAATATTGTATCTTTATAATGATCAGTAATCCAAGATTATTTGCAATGTAGGACATAGTTTGAAAACTCTCTGTTTTTTTTGCATGTGTGGTGAGCCCTGTTGATGGGCAGTCCAAATTATTTGCAACTTAGTAGAACTACTGTTTGTGAGATCTCCTACAGAGAGTCCTTGTGTCGACATGATCAATTAAATAACATGGTACCGTGTCGGTGGTGTAATGGTTAGCATGCTCACCTCGGGTGTGGTAGATATTGGGATCGAGCCCCGATTTGTTGCTTCTCCGCTAAGGACGCAGCATTAAGGGGAAAGAGCAAAGACTGGTTGGCTTGGAATCAGGATAATGTGTCCAAGTGGGGGGACATGTCTATCTGCAGACTATTGTTTCAGTCAGTTAACATTATAAAAATCCAACTAAGCATGTTGGTCTTGTACAAAGCGGACCTCGTCATCATCTCATTGAAAATTAACTTGTTCTCGCCATGATATAGGTTTATGTTTATGGTGTTTAATGCCATTTTTCAACAATATTTCAGTTATATCGTGGTGGTCAGTTTTATTGGCGGAGGAAACCGGAGTACCTGGAGAAAACCACCAACCTGTCGCAAGTCACTGTCAAACTTTATCACATAATGTTGTATCTAGTACACCTCGCCATGAAAGGGGTTTGAACTCACAAATTTAGTGGTGATAGGCACTGATTGCACAGGTAGTTGTAAATCCAACTACCATACGATCACGACCACGATGACCCGACAGCTTGATATAGCTGAAAAATTGCTGAGTTGGCGTTAAACAACAATCACTCACTCATTCACCCAAATAACATGGCCACCAATGCCAGTTTTTCATTTTGATTGGCTGAAAAACTTTAATATTAAATTTGCCTCTAAAACTACCCTAATAGTTTGCAACATAGTGAAAATGATACCATGTAAAGTCCTCTACATATATTTTTTATTTAATTTTGAAAAAAAAATATGGAGGTGATTGACAATTGTTCTGTCAGAAACAATATTCTTGTTTGAACCCAAACAGTGAACTAATAATCAGGTTTATACTGCAATCGTTCTATTTGAGCAGTCAAAATGTGTTGACAGTATATTTACAAGTGATAAACGGTCACTGATCGTTTATAATATTTAGGCCACACCTACTTGACCTGATTGACAGGATTACTTTTTTTTTTACCTTTGAAGGGTATTTCCGTTGTGAATGTAAACAAACCGTACATATAGTGTATTGTCGAAAATCACAACACCGTGAAAAGACATTTATGAATTTAAATTTCTCATACTTTGCGTTTATATACAATGTTAGTGATATTCATTTTTATACTGCAATCGTTCTATTTGAGCAGTCAAAATGCATTGACAGTAATCAGTATATTTACAAGTAATAAATGGTCACTGACCGTTTATAACATTTAGGCCACGTCTACTTGACCAAAATCAGTTGGGGCCTCTTGGGGGTAACTAACTTTTTAAATAATTTGAATATTGGTAATAATATCCATTAATGTCACTAATGATTGCAGTATAAAGACAATAACAGTGCATTGACTTGACATAAAATTCGATATACATATTCGGCACGAATCGGGGGAAAATGCTCAGGAAACCCTCACATTTTCCCCGATTCTAAGCCTCATCCGTATATCGATTTTATGTCAAGTCAATGCACTGTTATCATCTATGAGCAATGCAGGCTCTATTACCTATTTTTAAAATAGTTTGTCTTTCAGGAGTTAGTAATAGCATTGTAGATTATAAGTTCACCCAATCGTTTGAGTAATGACCTTGGAATTGTTACTATTTAATATCTTTACAGGGAGACCTCTTAGCCTCTACCATCTTATCTTTGTATTTAATATCTTTACAGAGAGGCCTCTACCATCTTATCTCTGTATTTAATATCTTTACAGAGAGACCTCTTAGCCTCTACCATCTTATCTCTGCATTTAATATCTTTAGAGAGACCTCTTAGCCTCTACCATCTTATCTTTGTATTTGATATCTTTACAGGGAGGCCTCTACCATCTTATCTTTGTATTTAATATCTTTACAGAGAGACCTCTTAGCCTCTACCATCTTATCTCTGCATTTAATATCTTTACAGGGAGACCTCTTAGACTCTGCCATCTTATCTTTGTATTTGATATCTTTACAGAGAGACCTCTTAGCCTCTACCATCTTATCTTTGTATTTGATATCTTTACAGAGAGACCTCTTAGCCTCTACCATCTTATCTTTGTATTTGATATCTTTACAGAGAGACCTCTTAGCCTCTACCATCTTATCTCTGTATTTGATATCTTTACAGGGAGACCTCTTAGCCTCTACCAGCTTATCTCTGTATTTAATATCTTTACAGAGAGACCTCTTAGCCTCTACCATCTTATCTCTGCATTTAATATCTTTATAGAGAGACCTCTTAGCCTCTACCATCTTATCTCTGCATTTAATATCTTTATAGAGAGACCTGTTAGCCTCTACCATCTTATCTCTGTATTTGATATCTTTACAGAGAGACCTCTACCATCTCTTAATATATTTTATTTATTTTACAGTAAATCAGGACTGGAATAAACAAAAATGGGCTGAAATTCGTGCCAAGAGAATCAGTAAGTACCATGTTACATGATAAAACTAGATATGATAGAGAGATTAATGTTATCGCAGCCAATATGTCAAAATAATGTGTTTTAAATTGACATGGGAGAGGGGTGACATACTCCCCTCCCAATCAATAGATCACATTTATTATGAATAAAGAACCTCTTAACACCAACAACATACAAATTACAGATTTTATTACATTATTAATATATTTGAATCATTTCATTGGTTTAAATGTTGTCAGATGAGGTCGTTGTTTGATTAAGATCATATTGACTTCTTCAACTTTTAGTTTGAGTTTTATTTTCTCTTTTAATACTTGTACTTGTACCAGATATTGACCTCAATCAATAAGAATACTATTTTAAGAACCATACAAACCTGTTTGTAGTTGTCTATTTAACAACATCATTATGTCAATCACCATCTAATACATGTATATGTATCATCAATACGATAGTGTAAACCAACAATCTAATGTACTGGTAGACCATTCAACAGAGATTCTACTGTAATTTTATGTACATGTATTATAGAACTTAGTTGGTTAAAGTTTTGTGTGACATTCATTATCTAATCTTGTCACATCTAAAGATTCTGTTTTGAACAAGTCACAGATTCTTAGAATGCTAAAAGTTAATAAAATACAACAATATAAAAACATCAGTAGGTTGATTTAATGAGATTTTATTCACTTATGAAGCATAGATATAGTTAAAAAGTTACCAATGTTTTACATTTTACTCTAGAAGAGAACTTACGACGTTTGTGTGGTGAAGATATCAAATACATTTAACTGAATTTAAGATTATGCCAATTTTCATTCAATCTGAATATTTTTTTTGTATTGCATTTGAATTGAGAAAACTATATTGTATTTTAGCATTTACTGAGGTCATGCATGTTTTTACTCTCACAAATATCTATTTACACTTTTTAATGCAAATTACCTAGTTATGCTATATATGACAAATTTTACACACTCATTTTTTTCCCAACATTCCTGGTTTATTTTGTAATAAAACTATTAATTTACAGTCTTTTGTATTGGTCGATATGAGTTTTAATAGACAGGGAAATCAATATTGACTATGGTACTGTGACCTAGATCAATAAAGATTTTTGGTCTTTTCAAATACATATGGACCTCCACAGGAGACTATTATTGTATATCATAACAATCCCCCCGCCCCTTCTATAAAATAAATGCAATAGTTCTTATGTTATTCACTTCTAAGTGATTGATTTTCTTTTTCAGATAAATGGTTTGAGCCAGTGAGTGAATGATTATGACTTTGATATATATGGACATATTTTATTTGATTATTAAATACGTTTGGACCATTCTAATTTTTTGTTATACTAGATACTCAATTTCCGAAAGTAAAACAGACTGCCAGTCTTCACTCTTCATCAATAAAACTTACCATAATGATCAAACTGAAAGATTGTTGGTGGAAGTGGTATTAACACCAATAATTCTTATCATTATCCAGTATTTAACACTTACATATAGGAATTTAGGGCTATGTATATAGTCTATAAGTAGTCTATTGTTAATGTTTATACATGTATATCAATAAGTATATGTTTTGTTGGATTGTTCAGTATAAAACAACAAAACTACATATGACTGAAATATGGAGATAAATGTCTCAAACTGATTCCTAAGAATTCACAAATGTAACCTTTTTCAACCATTATATTGATAAATATATATATATGATGTTTGTATAATATACTTTATTTCCTGTGACTGTAAGATGAATTCTTCATCATTCTATACAATATATTAAAAATTGCTGAGTTAGATTGCTGTCAAATTATAATGATAAGTATATATGTACCATCTACACACCCTTAGACACATGTCTTATGTCTATCTCTAGATTTTCCTTACGAGACAAGGTAACACTTCGACTATTGAAGCTATATTTTAATATAGCGGATGTAGTCGAGTGGTCTAGGGTGCTGGACATAAGGCTAAGCGATTGGTGCTGCAGTGTATCAATGGTGTGAGTTCAAATCCCGTCGAGGGAAGAACAAAAATTTGACAGCTCAAAGATCTAATTCTGACACTGTTTGGTTTAATTTTCAGACGTATATATATATATATATAATGTCCATTTTATATCTTAAGTTCCCTTAGGTGAATCATTTGAAATTTATGCACAATGACTTGACCACAATATGCAGGTGAAATTGGTTTGTTTTAGAGTTTACCCCTTTATTAATTGAAAACTGGCCATTTTTATTTTGCTCTTACTCCAGTTTCTCTTGACGAAATGTTTTCAATTTTTATGCTCCCCACAAAATTTCGGGAAGTATATAGTCGCTGCTTCTGTTCTTGTGTATATCTGTCCATTCAAAGTGAATGGTTTCCTGGTAATAATTTTACTTTTTTACCTCAATATGATATAATACCAGTACATTTCAAGTTCTATTTTAACTAAAATTCAGCAGTTATGCCCCTTTAAAATAGGGAAAAATATATTGGTTGATTTATTTCCAGTTATTAAAATGTTCAATGTGAATACTTTTTTTGGGGGGGGGGGGGGGGGGGGGGTTTCCTCATAGCAAGTTGTCACTTTATTGGAGAATAGATAGATAGGTTTGTTTCAAGAACATTTTCACTCCCAAGCATTTTTATCACCTTAATTTCATATGTACCCCTAATAACACCAGCCATCTGTTCAGCTTGAAGAATATAAAGTATCTGTGTAAGCAGACACCAGTGCCTAGTTGACCATATGTACCCCTAATAATGCAAGCCATTGGTTCAGCTTGAAGAATATAAAGTATCTGTGTAAGCAGACACCAGTGATCGGTTGACCATATGTACCCCTAATAATGCAAGCCATTGGTGCAGCTTGAAGAATATAAAGTATCTGTGTAAGCAGATACCAGTGCCTAGTTGAACATATGTACCCCTAATAACACCAGCCATCTGTTCAGCTTGAAGAATATAAAGTATCTGTGTAAGCAGACACCAGTGATCGGTTGACCATATGTACCCCTAATAATGCAAGCCATTGGTTCAGCTTGAAGAATATAAAGTATCTGTGTAAGCAGATACCAGTGCCTAGTTGACCATATGTACCCCTAATAACACCAGCCATCTGTTCAGCTTGAAGAATATAAAGTATCTGTGTAAGCAGATACCAGTGCCTAGTTGACCATATGTACCCCTAATAACACCAGCCATCTGTTCAGCTTGAAGAATATAAAGTATCTGTGTAAGCAGATACCAGTGCCTAGTTGACCATATGTACCCCTAATAACACCAGCCATCTGTTCAGCTTGAAGAATATAAAGTATCTGTGTAAGCAGATACCAGTGCCTGGTTGACCATATGTACCCCTAATAATGCAAGCTATTGGTTCAGCTTGAAGAATATAAAGTATCTGTGTAAACAGATACCAGTGATCGGTTGACCATATGTACCCCTAATAATGCAAGCCATTGGTTCAGCTTGAAGAATATAAAGTATCTGTGTAAGCAGATACCAGTGCCTAGTTGACCATATGTACACCTAATAATGCAAGCCATTGGTTCAGCTTGAAGAATATAAAGTATCTGTGTAAGCAGACACCAGTGCCTGGTTGACCATATGTACCCCTAATAATGCAAGCCATTGGTTCAGCTTGAAGAATATAAAGTATCTGTGTAAGCAGACACCAGTGATCGGTTGACCATATGTACCCCTAATAATGCAAGCCATTGGTTCAGCTTGAAGAATATAAAGTATCTGTGTAAGCAGATACCAGTGCCTAGTTGACCATATGTACCCCTAATAACACCAGCCATCTGTTCAGCTTGAAGAATATAAAGTATCTGTGTAAGCAGATACCAGTGCCTAGTTGACCATATGTACCCCTAATAATGCAAGCTATTGGTTCAGCTTGAAGAATATAAAGTGTCTGTGTAAGCAGATACCAGTGCCTAGTTGACCATATGTACCCCTAATAATGCAAGCCATTGGTTCAGCTTGAAGAATATAAAGTATCTGTGTAAGCAGACACCAGTGCCTGGTTGACCATATGTACCCCTAATAATGCAAGCCATTGGTTCAGCTTGAAGAATATAAAGTATCTGTGTAAGCAGACACCAGTGATCGGTTGACCATATGTACCCCTAATAATGCAAGCCATTGGTTCAGCTTGAAGAATATAAAGTATCTGTGTAAGCAGACACCAGTGCCTGGTTGACCATATGTACCCCTAATAATGCAAGCCATTGGTTCAGCTTGAAGAATATAAAGTATCTGTGTAAGCAGATATCAGTGCCTAGTTGACCATATGTACCCCTAATAACACCAGCCATCTGTTCAGCTTGAAGAATGTAAAGTATCTGTGTAAGCAGATACCAGTGCCTGGTTGACCATATGTACCCCTAATAATGCAAGCCATTGGTTCAGCTTGAAGAATATAAAGTATCTGTGTAAGCAGATACCAGTGCCTAGTTGACCATATGTACCCCTAATAATGCAAGCCATTGGTTCAGCTTGAAGAATATAAAGTATCTGTGTAAGCAGACACCAGTGCCTGGTTGACCATATGTACCCCTAATAATGCAAGCTATTGGTTCAGCTTGAAGAATATAAAGTATCTGTGTAAGCAGACACCAGTGCCTGGTTGACCATATGTACCCCTAATAATGCAAGCCATTGGTTCAGCTTGAAGAATATATAGTATCTGTGTAAGCAGATACCAGTGATCGGTTGACCATATGTACCCCTAATAATGCAAGCCATTGGTTCAGCTTGAAGAATATAAAGTATCTGTGTAAGCAGACACCAGTGCCTGGTTGACCATATGTACCCCTAATAATGCAAGCCATTGGTTCAGCTTGAAGAATATAAAGTATCTGTGTAAGCAGACACCAGTGCCTGGTTGACCATATGTACCCCTAATAATGCAAGCCATTGGTTCAGCTTGAAGAATATAAAGTATCTGTGTAAGCAGACACCAGTGCCTGGTTGACCATATGTACCCCTAATAATGCAAGCCATTGGTTCAGCTTGAAGAATATAAAGTATCTGTGTAAGCAGACACCAGTGCCTGGTTGACCATATGTACCCCTAATAATGCAAGCCATTGGTTCAGCTTGAAGAATATATAGTATCTGTGTAAGCAGACACCAGTGCCTGGTTGACCATATGATATGTACCCCTAATAATGCAAGCCATTGGTTCAGCTTGAAGAATATAAAGTATCTGTGTAAGCAGACACCAGTAACTGGTTAAGAATGATGGACTGCAAAATTTAGATATAAAACTTAGGTTTGATACAGGGTTTAGCATTTTAAAATAGTAACTGAATCATGCAACAAAATTTAGAGAAGTGTTGTTGATAATTTTATGGTCACCAATTATGACATGGACAGCCAGATTTCATTTGAATTTGGAACTTACACACTCATGTGAAATCAATGGGCTTTAGACTAGATCCTGCAATAGTATTTGTAATTGTGTAGATCTTGATTGCAATAGATGTAGTATATGTATAAGAGATTATAGGAATCGGCTCCCAGGATGTCAAATTTCAAGCATATAAATGGAATATGTGAAGCGATGTGAGACAAAGGATATACCTTATTATGAAAAGAAAGTCGAAACAGTGAGTCAACAATTCCACGAATATCAACAAAATGAACAATCACCTCTCCCTTCACTCACTGAACAGGACGACATGATGTTAGAAATCCAGGTCCTGTCTTGGGACAGGCACAAAGATGTCATGGAGTTAACACGGTCAATGGGATCCCAACCCTCCTCCCTTGATAACTGGATCTCCAACGTCAATACATATATAAACAAACCACATACTATCAATACATATATAAACAAACCACATACTATCACTACATATATAAACAAACCACATACTATCACTACATTTATAAACAAACCACATACTATCACTACATATATAAACAAATCACATACTATCACTACATATATAAACAAACCACATACTATCACTACATTTATAAACAAACCACATACTATCACTACATATATAAACAAACCACATACTATCACTACATATATAAACAAACCACATACTATCACTACATATATAAACAAACTACATACTATCACTACATATATAAACAAACCACATACTATCACTACATATATAAACAAACCACATACTATCACTACATATATAAACAAACCACATACTATCACTACATATATAAACAAACCACATACTATCACTACATATATAAACAAACCACATACTATCACTACATTTATAAACAAACCACATACTATCACTACATATATAAACAAACTACATACTATCACTACATATATAAACAAACCACATACTATCACTACATATATAAACAAACCACATACTATCACTACATATATAAACAAACCACATACTATCACTACATATATAAACAAACCACATACTATCACTACATTTATAAACAAACCACATACTATCACTACATTTATAAACAAACCACATACTATCAATACATTTATAAACAAACCACATACTATCACCACATATATAAACAAACCACATACTATCACTACATTTATAAACAAACCACATACTATCACTACATATATAAACAAACCACATACTATCACTACATATATAAACAAACCACATACTATCACTACATTTATAAACAAACCACATACTATCACTACATATATAAACAAACCACATACTATCACTACATATATAAACAAACCACATACTATCACTACATATATAAACAAACCACATACTATCACTACATATATAAACAAACCACATACTATCACTACATATATAAACAAACCACATACTATCACTACATATATAAACAAACCACATACTATCACTACATATATAAACAAACCACATACTATCACTACATATATAAACAAACCACATACTATCACTACATATATACATACTATCACTACATATATAAACAAACTACATACTATCACTACATTTATAAACAAACCACATACTATCACTACATATATAAACAAACCACATACTATCACTACATTTATAAACAAACCACATACTATCACTACATTTATAAACAAACCACATACTATCACTACATATATAAACAAACCACATACTATCACTACATATATAAACAAACCACATACTATCACTACATTTATAAACAAACCACATACTATCACTACATATATAAACAAACCACATACTATCACTACATATATAAACAAACCACATACTATCACTACATATTTTAACAAACCACATACTATCACTACATATATAAACAAACCACATACTATCACTACATATATAAACAAACCACATACTATCACAAAAATGAAAGTCAACATAAACATGGACAGTATAATAGCAGGGTCAGTGTTAGATACGATAACGTAACCCTCAGTCCGCTTTTGCTCCCAGCGAGGGTTACGAATCGGTCCCATTCAATGTATGGGAGCAGCGCCCGGAGTGATTCACACCGGGCGGTTTTTTGTCCTAATTCCGTTGTAAGTGGTTGGAAAAATTAACGGGGGTGAAAGATAAATATATTTAGGTAAACCTTGAGGTGTTAAGTAAACGCTGCATCAATCCATGGTAGACTTATATCCATCTGAAAATTTGAATGCATGAAATCTTCTTTCTGTCCGACATTTTGCTTACAAGTTGCTATTTCACGTGCACTTGCCTCGTTTTGGAGATATCCTTATTTGGATCAATCGTAGTAAAACATCGTAGTAAAGTTTTTCATATTTGGCATTCAGATCCATATATGGATAGGCTCCGCCCATCACGAGAGTATACGTAAGGTGCCATGGCGGACAAGCAACTATTTTCGAATACTAAATCGATCGTGAAGGTAGAAACAGGTATTGTAACACTTATTTCCTATCGCCATTACTTAAAAATTGTAGGGAATAATAAGTTATGACCAGATATGCAAAAAGAAAGTTGAAATATTCACTTAACGAAAATTTTAATTTGCTCCCATACGTTGAATGGGACCGATTCGTAAGCCTAACTGGAGCACAAGCGGAATGAGGGTTACGTTATCGTATCTAGGTCCGTGTATGACAACATAAACATGAGTATAATAGCGGAGTCAATGAATGACAACATAAACATTGACAGTATAATAGCAGGGTCAATGAAAGACAACATAAACATGGACAGTACAATAGCAGGGTCAGTGTATGACAACATAAACATGGACAGTATAATAGCAGGGTCGGTGTATGACAACATAAACATGGACAGTATAATAGCAGGGTCAATGAATGACAACATAAACATGGACAGTATAATAGCAGGGTCAATGAATGACAACATAAACATGGACAGTACAATAGCAGGGTCAATGAATGACAACATAAACATGGACAGTATAATAGCAGGGTCAGTGTAGGACAACATAAACATGGACAGTATGATAGCAGGGTCAATGAATGACAACATAAACATGAACAATATAATAGTAGGGTCAGTGTATGACAACATAAACATGAACAGTATAATAGCAGGGTCAGTGTATGACAACATAAACATGGACAGTATGATAGCAGGGTCAGTGTAGGACAACATAAACATGGACAGTATAATAGTAGGGTCAATGAATGACAACATAAACATGAACAATATAATAGCAGGGTCAGTGTATGACAACATAAACATGAACAGTATAATAGCAGGGTCAGTGTATGACAACATAAACATGGACAGTATAATAGCAGGGTCAGTGTAGGACAACATAAACATGGACAGTATAATAGCAGGGTCAATGAAAGACAACATAAACATGGACAGTATAATAGCAGGGTCGGTGTATGACAACATAAACATGGACAGTATAATAGCAGGGTCAATGAATGACTACATAAACATGGACAGTATAATAGCAGGGTCAGTGTAGGACAACATAAACATGGACAGTACAATAGCAGGGTCAATGAATGACAACATAAACATGGACAGTATAATAGCAGGGTCAGTGTAGGACAACATAAACATGGACAGTATAATAGCAGGGTCAATGAATGACAACATAAACATGAACAATATAATAGTAGGGTCAGTGTATGACAACATAACATGAACAGTATAATAGCAGGGTCAGTGTATGACAACATAAACATGGACAGTATAATAGCAGCGTCGGTGTATGACAACATAAACATTGACAGTATAATAGCAGGGTCAATGAAAGACAACATAAACATGGACAGTATAATAGTAGGGTCAGTGTATGACAACATAAACATGAACAGTATAATAGCAGGGTCAGTGTATGACAACATAAACATGGACAGTATAATAGCAGGGTCAGTGTAGGACAACATAAACATGGACAGTATAATAGCAGGGTCAATGAATGACAACATAGACATGAACAATATAATAGCAGGGTCAGTGTATGACAACATAAACATGGACAGTATAATAGCAGGGTCAGTGTAGGACAACATAAACATGGACAGTATAATAGCAGGGTCAGTGTATGACAACATAAACATGGACAGTATAATAGCAGGGTCAGTGTATGACAACATAAACATGAACAATATAATAGCAGGGTCAGTGTATGACAACATAAACATGGACAGTATAATAGCAGGGTCAATGAAAGACAACATAAACATGGACAGTATAATAGCAGGGTCGGTGTATGACAACATAAACATGGACAGTATAATAGCAGGGTCAATGAATGACAACATAAACATGGACAGTATAATAGCAGGGTCAGTGTAGGACAACATAAACATGGACAGTACAATAGCAGGGTCAATGAATGACAACATAAACATGGACAGTATAATAGCAGGGTCAGTGTAGGACAACATAAACATGGACAGTATAATAGCAGGGTCAATGAATGACAACATAAACATGAACAATATAATAGTAGGGTCAGTGTATGACAACATAAACATGAACAGTATAATAGCAGGGTCAGTGTATGACAACATAAACATGGACAGTATAATAGCAGGGTCAGTGTAGGACAACATAAACATGGACAGTATAATAGCAGGGTCAATGAATGACAACATAAACATGAACAATATAATAGCAGGGTCAGTGTATGACAACATAAACATGAACAGTATAATAGCAGGGTCAGTGTATGACAACATAAACATGGACAGTATAAAAGCAGGGTCAGTGTAGGACAACATAAACATGGACAGTATAATAGTAGGGTCAATGAATGACAACATAAACATGAACAATATAATAGCAGGGTCAGTGTATGACAACATAAACATGAACAGTATAATAGCAGGGTCAATGAATGACAACATAAACATGGACAGTATAATAGCAGGGTCAGTGTATGACAACATAAACATGGACAATATAATAGCAGGGTCAGTGTATGACAACATAAACATGGACAGTATAATAGCAGGGTCAATGAATGACAACATAAACATGGACAGTATAATAGCAGGGTCAATGAATGACAACATAAACATGGACAGTATAATAGCAGGATCAATGAATGACAACATAAACATGGACAGTATAATAGCAGGGTCAATGAATGACAACATAAACATGAACAGTATAATAGCAGGATCAATGAATGACAACATAAACTTGCACCGACAGTACAATAGCAGGGTCAATGAATGCTACATATGTAATATAAACAGTTAACACTATATACACGTACATACATGTAGTTAAATAAGACATGACATAGTTAAAGAAATATTAGAGAAAACCAAAGGGGCAATTAATAATAGACAATTCAGATACACAACAAATAGAGTGAAAACTAACAAAATAATAAACATGACAGAAAACTAAAAAGATGAGCAACGTGTACCATAAAGCAGAAAAATAAAACGGAATGAACCAAGGTGGGTTCGAATGGTAAGCAGTTCCTGTTTCTTATAAGACCACGGTCATGTTGCCCATAGTCAAGTCTGGTAAAGTCTTGTCGGTGATGGAGGAAAGAAAAGGGAAAACATCCATTGCCATATTTTAAATTGAAATTGTGTAATGGTCAACACTGCAACCAGTTTGTAATGACAACCGTATTTATTTGTGTATGATTACTTCAATCTATGAGCAACGATTATTGCTTAATGCCAACAAAGAGAGAATTTGCTCATCTGTATTATGAGAATTGCAGCACATTTCGATGATATAATGATGAGGCTCACTTTGTACTAGATTAACACGCTTAGTTGGATTTGTATAGTGCTACCTCACTGAAACAACAGTCCGCTAGTAGATATGTTGCTCAACTCGGACACATTATCCTCATTCCGAGCCACACATTATCCTCATTCCGAGCCACACATTATCCTCATTCCGAGCCAGTCTGTTACTTCTTCTTAATACTGTCGGAACAGTACCAAAATCCAGTCTGAAAAATCGTAGAAACTGACAAAATCGACACCCCCAACACCTATACATGACGCTCACTCCTTGCTTGTTACAGGCACTTCAATGAAAAGTGGCTGGTTAGACTAGTTTTGTGCGCCCAAGCATCCCCTGTTAGTGAAATGATGCGGGCATGCAAGTGTATTTCACATGCTAGTGAAATGCCAACGTTCACATGTAACTGGATGAGCAGTAATCTCGTTGAAATTTGACTTTTAAAAGCTATAATAACCAATTCTACTATAATGCTTAAAATAGTTTCCTCATTTATTTATGAATGCTTTAGTATTAGGGAACGACCATTTAACTTGAAGGGGGGGAGGGGGTTATGTTTTTTTTTTTTTTAAATATTTTGATTCCCAATGTTGCTGAAAAAGACTTTTTGCGTGTTGAAAATGACCTGTCACAGAAAATGGACCACACAGATCATAAAAAGTCGCAAGTCCTCATATTACTACATTTACAGAATGTACCAATGAACTATGTTGAAATTTTTGGATGATTGCTTTTGGTAGGCCTCATGGTTATTTCAGCAAGTCCAACACAAGCACGAGATACCGTCGAACCCATTAAACATCGTCTTGTTTTTCACAATCACAATGGGGATTTATCAAGTACGATACACATGCTACCTGAATTTTATTTTTTTCTCGATCGACAGTTAGATATGGCTAGAAAAAAAAACTTGTGTTGAATATTATCTGTCAATGAATAGAATATGTGCTCACTTTTTTTTCTTTTTTTATCACATAAGGATATTTCTGTTTTTCACACGTTTTGGAGGGTATACAACTGACAATAACCAAAAAAGAGGATTTATCAAGTACGATACACATGCTACCTGTCTAGTATATTTGTATTTTTTTTTTCTCAATCGTCACTTCAGAAATTAGAAAACAAAATGTATATCTGTCAAACATGCCAACAATAAATTATGTTCTTAACAGAATGCATTTCCAAGGATCCAGACGGGCAGTTCCTTTTGATTTAAGAGAATGCGTTCACTTTTTTAATTTGTTGTTAAAAAGGATGCACTCGACTCGCAACCGCAAGTGATAAAGTTGACCAGTTGCTTGCCCATGGTCGGTGGTTCTCTCCCGATACTCGGGGATCCGGCTTCTTCCACCACTAAAACTGACTGGCCGCTATGATATAACTGAAAGTGGTTAAACACAATAAATCAAATCAAATCAAGTAAAATCTTTTTTTATGAAGGCGACCACATGCACTTGTTTCATTCAAAAAATATATACCCCCCTCCTCTTCCTTACTTCCTCACTGTAGGTGAAAACTATTATTGAAATATATTATATTATATGAAAATAAAACGGGCAGATAACCAAGGCTAGAAAACGATAGACGCGGACGTCCTAGAGAGCACCCAATGGCAATTCCGGTCGCGCATGCGCGCTCCCATATTTTCCAGGGGAACCCTACAGGTGACGTCATTTCCGGTCATAAAGCCCCACTAGGGCGGATATTGTGCAACTTCCGATTGCGCATGCGCACACCCCTTCCACCCCATCGGGTGACGTTGGGTCACTACGAGGTGACGTTTCATAACGTCACTTCCAGTCAAAAGGCCCCACTAGGGGTGGATATTGCGCCACTTCCGGTTGCGCATGCGCACACCTAAGGGAGGCCACTTCCGGTAGCCATGGTACTTGTACTACTGTACTACATTTTGTACTACTACTATAGTAAGAAAAAAGCACGGGAAACTGAAGAAAAGGGTGGGAACCATCACTTCCGGTGACGTCACTTCCGGTCGCGTGACTTACGTCATTTCCAGTCAGTGCCGCTCCCGGTGATGTGACTTCCGGTGACGTGACTTCCGGTTGCTCCCCATTGCTCCCCCGCAAATGCGACTTTGTAACCTCCTCTCTACTACTATAATTAGATTTCGAACGTTCGTCAATCGGGGGTTCACAATTAATATTTCGCATGAGCAATAGCAACTTCGACGTCGCCCTCACATACACTTGTTTCATTAAAAAAATATATGCCCCCTCCTCTTCCTTACTTCAAGGTAAGCATCTGCCCTTTACCCCTTCCCCACTTCGCCTCAATATGTTTCGCTTATTTGTGATCCTTTCGCTGACCCAATTATATCGTTACACTCCGGAGATATTTCTCTTTTCGACTGCCACATTTAAATATACCTACCGGGACCCCCTCAGACGAATTGGACAAGACTATTCAGCGAAAGTGGCTTGTTGAAAATTTAAGTCATTGAAACGGATACAACCACTTCCGGTTTGCGCTGGATTTTTCATATGCATTCGGAATTCTCTAGACCGGCCATGTGTAACAATGCCATCATGATCCTCTCAAATGTAAAGTAAACTTTTAAAATACAGATAATTGTTCCAAAGCAGATTATAAAAATATGTTCAACTCCAAATGACTGACATTTGATTTTTAAAACACCTTTTTTTTTAGTTTCTAAATCAATTTAGAACGGACCGGAAGTGACTGTATCCGCTTCAGTGACTGATAAATAGAAAATGCGACTTTCGCTGAATATCTTGTCCAATTCGTCTGAGGGGGCCCAGTATTCATATTTAAATGTGGCAGTCGAAAAGAGAAATATCTCGGGAGTGTAACGATATAATTGGGTCAGCGAAAGGATCACAAATAAGCGAAAAATATTGAGGCGAAGTGGGGAAGGGGTAAAGGGCAGATGTTTACCTTGAAGTAGGGAAGAGGAGGGGGCATATATTTTTTGAATGAAACAAGTGGCTGTGAGGGCGAATTCGAAGTCGCTATTGCTCATGCGAAATATTAATTGTGAACCCCCGATTGACGAACGTTCGGAATCTAATTATAGTAGTAGAGAGGAGGTTACAAAGTCGCATTTGCGGGGGAGCAATGGGGAGCAACCGGAAGTCACGTGACCGCAAGTGACGTCACCGGAAGCGAGGGTTCCCGCCTTTTTCTTCGGTTTCCCGTGCTTTTTTCTTACCATAGTACACTGGTATTAAACTGATGTTCGTAACTTAAGTTACCTACATCCCAACATGGCGGACACGGAAAATGGTAAATTAGAATATCATTGTTTTCTCTTTGTTTTTAGCTTATTTTCAAATATTGTCATTTCAAATGTATAGATATTTTAACAATTAACTGTAGTGATATGCTTAAATCAACTGTAAATTCTCCTATGTGGCGCAAAACCTACTTTAAGAAATACAAATGATGTAAGTAACTTTAGAATTATTTTTGAACGATGTTCGTAACTTTCAAATATGATGTTGGTAACTTTAAAGTTTGGTGTTTCTCAAATCATATTTAAAACATTTAAAGAACAACGCTTTTGTAATAAATAAAATTTGAAAACAAAGAAAAACATCCTAGAAGTGATAGAGAGGGTAATAGAGGTGGGAGAGATTATATAATGCACGAGAGAGAAAAAATACAGAGCGGAGGATGAGAGGGTTATGAATGAGTGAGATGAACGAAAGATGAGGGTAGCGGGAGAAGAACACCTTGTACAACGCTCGTTTCCAATTAGCAATAATAAACACGTGGCTTTGCGTTTCCTGTAATCTTTTGTAATCTTACAGCGATGGATATCGAGAATGACCAGATAATTAATAGTGCTGAGGCCGATGCGGCAGTCGATACAACATATGTAGTTGTTTAGTATTATATTGATATTTCTATTTGGTCTTGGACTGTGTGCTCTAGAAGGGTCTTTCATAAACTACGACCTTGCAATAGGGCGTTTTGACTTCCGACCTTTGGGTGTTTAGGACCTCCCATGGATGGCGACCTCCGACATCATCATTAAATTCGATTAGGGCCATTCTGGGTCTCATATATAAATTCTAACAAAGTATATTTGTATGTAAATTAACAGTTCTATGTGTAAATATGCCGTGAATTATTACCAAATTAATTGTCCTTTGTGTTTTTTGCTTATTTTAATAAAAATGGACACACCAGATCAAGTATTTTAAGAATGACACATCTAATTATTTCCTTTTAATGCTGAAATGAAACCAGATTAATTTATTATTAATTTGTTAGACTATTGTATTAAATACAGATAAATAAAGATTTATAATACTTTTTAACGAATCTATAATTTGTAAGTATTAAAATTGGATTAATCTATGGTATGGTAAAGCTGTTTTCGAAAAGTTCATTTTTTTTATATCATACCATTTCAAGTTTTACAAATACATATACATTTATAAATATGCATTGAAATTGACAGGATGTTAGTCTGAACAGTCTTGACGGTATATAAACGAATTAGTTTAATATCAATAGTTTTTATACCCATACCCCCCACAAACAAAGTTTGGGGGTATATAAGAATCACCCCGTCCGTCCATGTACCTTGTAAGCGCAACTCCTCCTAAACCGCTTATTGGATTTTTATGAAACTTTACACATTTGTAGTACACTACCTGCAGATGTGCATGAAGGAATATGGTTGCTGTCCAAAATTCAAAAGGTGAGATAATTCAACTTATACTTTCACGAAAAGGGGGGCATGTACCTTGTAAGCGCAACTCCTACTAAACTGTTTATTGAATTTTTATGAAACTTTATACAGTTGTAGTACACAACCTGCAGATGTGCATGAAGGAATACCGTTGCTGTCTTAAATTTAGAAGGGGAGATAATTCAACTTATACTTTCACGAAAAGGGGGGTCGTGTACTTGTGGCGACCCCCTATATGTATGTTCTTGGTTAGTTTATTTTGGAGATAGGATGTTGTCTCCTTGCCATAACTCCATATCCGTTAATTTTTCATAGGTAACTTGCTAATATATCTGTATTCCAAAGTTTGAACATCATAGTATTGCAAGCGGGGGGTATCACTCAGTGAGGTCACTCACAGTTCTAGTTTAAATCAGGATCGCATTCATGAATTTCCTTCACCCATGTTAAATATAATTATACACATAGATTTCCTACAAGTCCCTTATCTATATTCTTGTATACTTTAGTAAATATGTTGCTATAGGTAATATATCTCTACCGACAATATTTATGTAGTACAGATACATTGCTTTCAGCAGCAAACGTATTAAAGGGGTACGCACAAGATACACATAGGTTAGAAAGGGACTTATTGTAGTAAGTCTATTATTGTTTACATTGACATGATTACGATGTTTCATGGATCAACAAGTCTTCAACTGTCAATAAGTCGCATGTGACGCTAAAACAAATCAACATCCTAAAAATGTGAGAAAGGTAGAATACCGTACATGTATGCGACCCTGAATTGTTTTTCTTCTTAATACTCGTTCTATATGCTTTCGTTTCGTTGCTTGTTGTTCTTTTTACTTTTAAGTTGTCTGCATGCTTAATTTTGCTATTAAATTGAAACCAAGAGTTTCTTAACGAGCAATTAAACACCTTTTTATTATTTAACAGTTATGGAAATCTGCAGTTACGGACATCCCTTTAAATATCTTTCTAAAGTTACGAACATCACTTCAAAGAGTTACGTACATCCTTCAAATTTTTTCAAGTTAATATTTCAATGCTCTCATAAGAGTTTCGTCATTTTTATGTATGCATTCGAGTATCTAATATTCCCACCTGTAATCATACCGTTGGACTTACTAATAAGCGCTACTGATAAAGAGAAAACAATGATATTCTAATTTACCATTTTCCGTGTCCGCCATGTTGGGATGTAGGTAACTTAAGTTACGAACATCAGTTTAATACCAGTGATAGTAGTAGTACAAAATGTAGTACAGTAGTACCATGGCTACCGGAAGTGACCTCCCTTGTGTGCGCGCATGCGCAATCAGAAGTGGCGCAATATCCGCCCTAGTGGGGTCTTTTGACCGTCCGTCACCCGGTGGGGGTGGAAGGGGTGTGCGCATGCGCAGCAGGAAGTTGCGCAATATCCGCCCTAGTGGGGCCTTTTGACCGAAAATGACGTCACATGTAGGGTTCCCCTGGAAAACATGGGAGCGCGCATGTGCGACCGGAATTGTCATTGGGTGCTCTCTAGGATGTCCGCGTCTATCGTTTTCTAGCCTTGGTTATCTGCCCGTTTTATTTTCATATAATATAATATATTTCAATAATGGTTTTCACCTATTTTCCATATCTTTTCACTATTCAACTTACTTTTCCTCCATATTTTCCATATCTTTCACTATTCAACTTGGCTTTCTTCCATATTTTCCATATCTTTTCACATTTCAACTTGCCTTTCTTCCATATTTTCCATATCATTTCACTATTCAACTTGGGTTTCTTCCATATTTTTCATATCTTTTCACAATTCGACTTACTTTTCTTCCATATTGTCCATATCTTTTCACTTTTCAACTTATTTTTCTTCCATATTTTGCATATCTTTTCACTATTAAACTTGTGTTTCTTCCATATTTTTCATATCTTTTCACTATTCAAATTGCCTTTCTTCCATATTGTCCATATCTTAACACCACTATTCGACTTGCCTTTCTTCCATGTTTTCCATATCATTTCACATTTCAACTTACTTTTCTTCCATGTTTTCCATATCATTTCACATTTCAATTCGGGTGGCATTTGCTGGATCTATTTTTACCTTGTTATAATTACTACTGTCCAATAAAATTTGGAGTTGGCCATTACAGTCTAGTTCTGTGAACGACATTTCACAGTTCTGTATACAGGTATTTTGCCACGTGGCTGATATTTCCATAAGAATTTTCGTCCTTTCAGATTCAAGTTTCTGACAGTCTAAAATAAAATGTTGAATAGTCTCCTCAGCGTTTCCGCAGAGTAAGCATGTAGGGTCGGACTCATCTCGATAGAACTTTATTCTTTTTGTTTGCAATACATAGGTTCCTGTGACAATTCTGAGCTTGATTGGTATTCTATCGATACTCAGTGCTGAATAATATTTGTGTATTAAAATTGGATGAACATTTCCTTTATAAATGTCTTTTCTATTAAGGAATTGTAGAGATGAGTACATCTGAGACATCGTGTGGATATGACTACTCCAGAGATGAGTACATCTGAGACATCGTGTGGATATGACTACTCCAATAATCACGGACTTTTGATTTTACAACTGAGCTCCATTTCGACTTTGATATAGGACTTTCCAAATAGGTGCTAGCTTCTTTCATATCATATTTTCTACGGATATTGTTTATACATATGAACCAACTATTGCTTGAGTCTGCTTTTACAGTTAGTTGACGGACAGCTAATTTCTTCTCTATGCTTGAGTCATCCTGGTGACATACGTTGTTGAAAAATACTCACAATACTCATGGTTGTTCAACTACAAATGATGACTATCAATGTGCAACCCACTGAAAAAGTATGTCATTGTTTTATTTTAACGTTTGATAATTTTTCAGTGTTTTTCCAAACCAAAAAGAAATAAAAGAATAGCTGGCATTTACTTGGTCAAATTAAAAAAAATAATAATAAACACGTACAGAAACTCTTTGATGCCAATTATTTCGTTGCTACTGGTCTGTGTAAAACTGGCAAGGTTATACATAATAATAAGAATAAGAATTTTTATTGTCCAATAGAGGGCCCACAAGGGGCAAAGTCATTACAGTGATTCATAAGCAATATATAAAAAATAAAAATATAAATATTGTACGTTACAATGAACAAAACTGCCCATAAAATATACTAAATACTTATACTAATATACAAGATACAAGATTTTATTAGTCCAAGGGTAATAACAAAATTACCGAATTCCGAACAATCTTACAAAGGGAAAGTCAAAACTCATAATTATATAAACAGACAAAATCAGTCAACAACCGGAAAACTGTGAAAACCGTAATGACCCTGACTTGGTACAGGCATTTCTAAAGAAATGGTGGGTTGAATCAGATTTTAAGGCGCCAAACCTCCCGATCTCATTACGGTTCAAAGGTTCCGGCTGTCACTGTAACAGTATTTAAATACAGGAACAGAATAGATAAAATAGTTGTCAAAGCAGTACCATATTGGGTGACGTAAATGTCAAAAATATTTTTACGTCACACATTGACAAAAAAAATATCCTTGACATTTTTGACTTCTTTATCTTTATACATTTTCACTATATGAAAATGCATCGCTTATAATTTTTTCTTCAGAGACGGAATATATTTCGACAAGATCTTGGTATCGGAATATAAACTTTTTAAGAGATCGAATAAGGCGAATCTTTTTATAGCCCTGGTCCAGTAGCCTGTTTCTCAGATGAAGATGACGTTTCAGGAAATCAGAATAATTGCTACTGGCCCTTGCATAGCGAATCAATTGCGAGATGTAAACACCATATGCAGGAGAAGCTGGTATATTGCTGCACATGTTTGGAAAATTTATGATTTTAAAATTGAAGTCGTCCCGCTTATCATAAATTTTAGTACTGAGTTGACCACTGTCGTCAAATTCGAGGTATAAGTCCAAAAATGATGCGGACGAAGCTGTATCGGTGGTCTCTTTAACTTCCAGCTCTGGAGGATATATCAATGGAAGAAATTCTGCAAATCTAGAATTATTGATAGATAAAACGTCAAATTAGAGGGCCCACGAAGGGGCATATAAACATAATAAAACATAAGGTGATTGCATAAAATATCAAATAAATTGTAAATACAAGAATGAGAGACGTGACTGTAGTGTTAAAATATGAGATACCAGCTATCCGAAACAGTGACTTTTTAACAGGAAATCACACATGCATATTAAAATATCTTTACTTTCTGAGTTTAAAAGCCATATAAATTTATCCTCAAATGATAATTTTTCAACGTTAGAATGATTAATGTTATTCTTAATTGTTTCAAGAAGCTTGCGCCCGGAAGCATAGTAAAAAGAACTTTTTAATAGAAGGTGTTCTTCAGATTCTATTTCATCTGAAAAACATTTTTCGCAAATGCGGTTCTCTAAAGGTACGTACAGTCGTAGAAAAATACTTAATTTAACATAACCTTGAGAATCCAAGATGTCTGCGCCCATAACACACATTACTAGATCTCATCTGACACATTACAATAGGAAACAAAGCTTTTTATAATCAACATTGTTATATTTACCAATTTTAAAGGTAAAAGAGATGTTAGTCTAGTTTAAAGAGTGACAAAGGATATACTCTATAGTGACTGTCACTGTGTCAGTTACAATTTGTAAACATTAACTTAGAACAAAACAAAACATCGGTTTCCATTTATATAACATTCGACACAAAATTGACTATTTCTGGAAGTAGATAAATAATAGACTAGTCTAAATATTGTATTGAGTGAGTGTCAGAAGTATGAAAGGATAAATCTACAAGATGTTTGCTGGTATGAAGACACAAACAAGTGAGTGATTGTTGTTTAACGCCAATTCAGCAATTTTTCAGCTATATCATGGCAAGAACAAGTTTATTTTGAGATCATGATGAGGTCTGCTTTCTTCTAGACCACTACGATGAGTTGGATTTATATAGTTCTAGCTCATTGAAACGACAGTCTTCGGGTAGACATGTCGCTCCACTCGGATGTACATTATTCTGACTCCCAGCCAACCAGTCTTTGCTCTCTCTCTTTAATGCTGCATGTTTAGCGGAGAAGCAACAAATACCAATCTTATAGTTTTTGGTTTGACCCGATCGGGGCTCGAACTCACAATCTACCGCACTCAACAGGCCTCGACATTAACGTTTGTCCGATTGTCCGGTACCAGTTAAAACTGACGTCGGACAAGTAGATCTTGTATTACGGTTGTCCGACGGGACAAGTGAAAAAATCAGAGATTCCCAAACATGCCGGTACGACGGACAAATTTATTACCACTGGTATAAAATACTGGGTTTGTTGTATGATCTCCCAATTTGTCCATAATTTATTTTGATTAAAACTAAAGTGAAACACCAGATAAAAACTCTTTTATTGTGTCATTTATTGTTCCTCCATGCTTTGATGAAGTTCAAGGACATTGACAAAATAAAAGTCGCAATCTCAGAAACGCTTTAATGAACGGAAATATCAATATTTGAAATATAAGAACAAGAATCACTCCGGAACGGACACGTAAAAATTATCGAATATCAATTTGGCGCCAAATTTAAACTTGTCTTTTGTGCAAAATACGATAGAGGACTTGATTTAGGCTTTTGGGAAATATTGAAACCTTTGAAATGGACAAATATTACAAGCTTTTTCCTGATCTGGTTGAAAAGATCCACTAAAATTTTTATTTCTCTGTGAATTTAAATAAAATACTTTGCTTTATTTATATCACAAGCACTTGTTTCTGGTAAAAAAAAATATACCTAGATACTAGTATATATAGTATCTAGGTATATTTTTTTTTTACCAGAAACAAGGATTTATATAACACAAATAATTTGTGTGGTATTGGATCACAACACAGTAATATTTCAAAAGGAAAAAGGGAGGGGGGGGGGGGATAGATATACAAATCACTGGTATGCAAGACTCCAATAGTCAAGGTAGACAGAAATAAAAATTTGACATAGAATATATGTCCAAATCAGTTCAGGCAGCTTTAACTATTTACTAAATTTGGGCAGGGTAACGTCAGAGGGGTTGCGAAACAATGTTTTGATTAATCGCAATTGACTTCTCCCAGAAGTCTCCCCACTTCTCTCTGTTGTCTCCCACTTCTCCCTGTGAACTCTCCGAAAGAGAAGTCACTTCTCCCTCTAATTTGAAAGTAGTGGGAGCCCTGGATAATTATTCTCTAGTTTTTGTAATTTTTATTAATTTTTTCGGACAACTAAAAGATTGAGTCGGACAAGTACTTTTTTTAGTCAGTTGTCCGAAGGGACAAGTTGAAAATTATGTTAATGTAGAGGCCTGCTCAAGGCGAGCACGCTAACTATTACGCCACCGATGCTGTTCAGACAAAAACAAAGAATAAAGTTAAACTATATATATTTTTTTTGTTTTCAACGATAGGAATCAGAATCGACCACAAGGTGTAAGAATCGATCATCGGATCGGATGCTGACATCCAACTGATAAGTCAATGTTTCTGATGATCGGTGCATCACTACTCTATATATTTACATGTACAAACCTTCATTTTCGATAAATCTTATTTTTTTCATTTGATATCAACTTGACCGACATTATTGAAATATGGCGATAATCGAATCGTTAAGTAGACCTGATATGATAATGTGACAATTTCGTCACTTAGTCCAGAGATATTAAGAGCAAGTGCGACATAAGAAGCGAGCGATATTTAGCCTAGTCGTAGCATCATAAGACTTCTCTTTAGACCAAAATACAATATCTATGTAACACTGTATGAACACTGAAAGAACATATGCACAATGTAACTATTTTTTGTTTACATAATTTCTGTCTGTCATGTTAAAAATGCATTGCCATGTATAATAAAGCTTTTCATAATATTGCAACACTTCCATTTTAATTTTTTTGGGTGCAAAATCTCAATAAAACTGAATCATAAAAAAACTACATATTAAAATTTGGTCCAGAACAAGCAAAAATTAAAAATCTGTGAAATGTATATGATATCTTGTTAACGTGAGTACAGAATAGCAATGACATGGAGTCAAAGTATATATAACGTCATAGGTACAGGGTAAGTACGAAAGGCTTCAGTTAAATCTCATCAATAAGAAATAATTAGAATATCATTAGAATAAACCCAAAAAGTTTTTAAAATAATGTTGTCATTTATCAAATCATATAGTGGTATTGTGGAGAGAAATTTGTATTTAGATATCCCAAATATTATTGTAAGTTTATGACTTGTATCTGATCCATTGTCTGTATTTGTTTGACAATAAAATATGTTTAAAGTAAAGTACCAAATATTATAAAACTAATACCGGTCTTATGTAAATTGTTTTCTAATTGTTCCATCTTGTTGTTGGAGAGATTTGTATAGGCATAGCCTGTTATCCAATCCTATTGATTTATCAATAAAATATTTGAAATGAAATACCGGTATCATAAGACTTGGTGTTTTAGAAGTAAATGGTGATATTATAGGTTGTCCTATCAATGTTATTACATTTTATCTTGTTTAATAAGAACATATATGTTAATGAACATGAGAGACTATACAACTTAACACTTTTTTTTAAAGTAAAGTCAAGGAACAGTGATTTTATTGCTGTTCTACCTTTCAGTCACAGTAGGATGTTGAGAGTAACTCAGATATATGGTAATATGAGTGTTAAACGACCCCTAATCTGCGTGTTAAACGACCCCTAATCTGTGTGTTAAACGACCCCTAATCTGCTGTACTCTTTACTTCTGTTACTATATCTGGGCATTTTTTGTTTGTTTGTATTCCTACGCAATAGCCTCATCACTATGCCTAGTTAGATAGCAATTCATATCTTTATTTTGTAAAAATTTAGGTCGAAAAGATGAAAAGGAGGATTGATTTTCAGAATTGTTGGAATTTTATGTACAGTTTTGTTACAAGAATATTTTATGTCCACACTCATTTTCCACCACGATATAACTGAAATATTGTTGAAAGTGGCGTTACACACCATAAAACCATAAAACCAACCACACTCATTTTGATAAGCTAAAAGTGGTCATGATCTGGTCATTATACATAGTACATGTATTGTGCTTTATCATGGCTGATCTTCATCATATATATTTGTTATCATTATTGGTACACTGTAGATGTGCTGTAAGCTGCAACAGCATTTTCAACTTTCAACTCTACAGAGCTCTGGTATTTTGACATGAACGTTTAGTACTGAATTTTATACAATGTAATAGTATATCAATATCATATTACAAATTATCACACAAATTAAAAATAGAAGTCGACCATTTTTCTAAAATTCCTAGTGATGAATAAATATGTACCAATACGGTTGTTTCGAATCATTTCCATTCCATCAAAATTTTGTTATTTTCGTCCGCCAGATCACATGATTTTGATGGACTAATCGACATTGAACTTCCGGTGTCAATGTACACAACAGAAACTCCAATCGATTTGTGCCGTTTTAACGTTCGATCCTCAATTAAAAAAAATCTTAACATTTTCTGTAAAAGACAGATCTATATCAATTAAATTATTTTATTCGTATCAAAGACTTCAATGCAGAGACAAATACTTCTTTAAAATTAAATTTGTTTTCTTTCTTTATTTGCGGCTGTCAGCATCATCAAAGGAAAACGATCTGCCTTTATGTATATATTTCTGATATCAGACAGATAGTGGGGTACCGAACACCAGTATTTATTCAGCAGTTTCCTTGGCGTCTCCATATTACAATTACTTATAATCTACCGCATCTACGATTATGATATGCTGACGTTGTCACAGTAATAGCGTAAACAGCAGAAGTCGCCTGCCGATTTGTTCAGACATCAAGACAAGAAAAAGACAGAACGTGGTCGGAATTGACATGATTCGAAACAACCGTATTGCACATCTGGTGATATAGAAGATGAAATACATTTTTTATTAGTATGCCAAAAATATCAGTGTGACCAGTTATTTAATATTATAAAAAAAAATAAAGTTCCCAATTTACTAATAATGTTTATTGGCTATTATTATATGTTTGTTTACAATGTGTATTATGTCTCTCTTTGTCAATCAAGGGACCACCGTGATTGTATGGTAATTGGATTTACAACTACTGATGTAATCAGTGCCTATCACCACTGATGTTGTGAGTTCAAATCTTGATCAGAGTGAGGTGTACAACATTATGTGATAAAGTTTGTCAGTGACTTGCGACAGGTTGATGGTTTTCTCCGGGTCCTCCGGTTTCCTCCACCAATAAAACTGACCGCCACAATATAACTGAAATATTGTTGAAAGTGATGTTAAACACCATCAAGCAAACAAACTTTGTTAATCAACTACTTTTTTCCTCGTTTTTTTACTTGTGATTGCACCTCGTGAGCCCTGGATTGGAAATAAAGAATTTGTATTTGTTTTTGTATTACAGATACAAACTAGTGACCATGACCTGGGGGGATTTGTTGGTGTCACTGCAGGATAATCCTTATTTTGGTGCAGGCGCAGGGCTGTTTGGTATTGGCATGGCAACAGCTCTCCTGAAAAAAGGAACTCAAGTTGGTATGATAATGTTTAGAAGACATTGTATGATGAGTCTAGAGGTGCCCAGCAAGGACAAAAGTTATTACTGGTTACTGAACTGGATCTCTGTTTGTGGAACAAAGACTCAACATCTAAGTGTTGAAACAACATTCCGTCAATCAGATGCTGGGAAAATAGACACAACATTTGATTTTGTACCAAGTCCTGGTAGCCATTTTTTCAGATTTAAAAATACATGGATACGAGTAGAGCGAAGTAGAGAAAAACAAATGATAGATTTACACAGAGGTGCACCCTGGGAAAGTGTTACATTAACTGCCGTTGGAAGGAACAGAAACATTTATTTTCAAATTTTAGAAGAAGCAAGAAAATTAGCACTTCAAAAACAAGAAGGTAAAACAGTAATGTATACTGCTATGGGTTCAGAATGGAGGCCATTTGGATATCCTCGTAGGAAACGACCACTTGATTCTGTGATATTAGATCAGGGTATATCAGATAGACTGGTAAAGGATGTTAAAGAATTTACAGAAAATCCACAATGGTATATGGACAGGGGAATTCCATACCGGCGAGGGTATCTGTTATATGGACCACCCGGATGTGGAAAAAGTAGTTATATAACTGCACTAGCAGGTAACTTTATGTATATTTTGCTCCTTTTTGATTTTTTTTTCCTTGAAGGGATGATATTTACTCTTTCAAATCTTTCAAAAATCAATTCTTTTAAATCTGCATTATAGAATTTCAAAACTTATAATATTTGATGAAGACAAAACTAAGAAGGGAAAAAACTAAAAAGTTCTTAATCTGTTCTGAAATGTCACTCCTGCAAATCAATGGAGTGTTATTTATCTTCATTGTATGTTACTTTACAAAGTTTACATTTTTCTGTGGATTAGAAATTCAAGATGACCACCATTGATATTATAGGCCACTGGCCACCATTTATTGTATATTGCAGGCCATTGTTCACCACAGGACAGGTTAAAATCGGCAGGAATCTGTGGGAATATGTTACATAATCTCCTTCTTTTAAACTACGAAAATGATCAAACACAAACTGTAACATTAACTAGTACATAACAGATAATTTAGAAGGCTTAATGCTTGTCCTAAATAGTATAGTAAAGTTAGTGTTTAGTTCATTGATGTCATAACTTGTGTATTTTCTGCAGAGTTAGGGCTACTCTTCCTGTATTTCATTGATTCACAGTGACACAGTTTTGAAATTTTCAATGTTAATGCAGCAAGAATAACAACTAAACAAACAATCAAAGCACAGCATCCAATACATTTATACACAGCATCCAATACATTTATAATAACTAGCAATCAAAGCACAGCATCCAATACATTTATAATAACTAGCAATCAAAGCACAGCATCCAATACATTTATAATAACTAGCAATCAAAGCACAGCATCCAATACATTTAAAATAACTAGCAATCAAAGCACAGCATCCAATACATTTATAATAATTAGCAATCAAAGCAAAGCATCCAATGCATTTATAATTATTCATTAAAGCACAGCATCCAATACATTTATAATTATTCATTAAAGCACAGCATCCAATACATTTATAATTATTCATTAAGAAGTTGTATTTTAAAACTAACACACTGTGTATGTATCTAGTTTAGTAATATGATGTATTTTTCAGGTTCATTGGACTACAGTATATGTGTATTAAACTTGAGTGAACGAGGTTTATCTGATGACAGACTAAACCATTTATTAGCTGTTGCCCCAGAACAAAGTATAATTCTGTTAGAAGATATTGATGCTGCATTCCTCAGTCGAGATTTAGCTACTGAAAGTAATTATTTTAGTTTTAGATATTTTTGTATTTGTCGGACAAAGTTTTTATGTCATTTGCATAGCAAAGTAGACATACAAGTGTTGCTTAGTCACATTGATTTCTGGGGTTTCCCATGGCCAAGCAGAGATTTCCCACATTATACAACTATTTTTAGTCAATATTAAAAAAAATAGCAGGTGACTCATGTCTTCCATGAAGTACTCGCATCTAATTTGAAATTTCAAATCAACAATTTAAATCATTCTCGCCATAGAAAATATATGTAGTAGTATAGTTATCTTGAACTTTGATCGGTTAAAGTAAAACCACTTTCCCTTTGAGGTAGTATAAAGTCTTCTTACAATGAATTATTGAAATATTTGGTTAATTTGAAGCAGAATCATTGGTTTGTCTGATCTTGAAAGGACTAGGTTCACCTCTATTTTTTCCAACCCTTTCACATCATGTCTAAAGACCAATGAGGATATAGGTGGTATACATTTTTAAACATACATGTATATACACACACAAACTGTACTAGCAACCAACTTGTACAAAGGAGTAAATGTTCCAAGAAGTAGGTTGTGATGTCTGACACATTGATGACAGTATTTGTCAGATTAATTACTCATTGTTACTAATATTTCTGATATATCACACCTATGAAGGAAATTATACCTTAATGTAGCTTTATTTGTTGGAAGATAGGAGAACCACAGGCTACAGTGACTGAGATGAAGAATAGAAATATGCTAAAAAGGTTACTAATCGTATAATGTTGATACCCTTCCTTTATTACATCTAGAAATATTGATATATAATAATCAAATTATGTATACAGACTAACATCATTAGTAACAGCCGATCATGCTCTGATACTCTCCACCCATCACCATTCACCAGTGGGTCAATTCATAACTGATCTGTAGTTAGTAGTGTCCAGATTATTAAAGATTCAATCTTACTAGTTAATATAGCATTCATCATTAATAACACATGGATAATTACATCATTAATAACACATGGATAATTACATCATTAATAACACATGGATAATTACAACATTAATAACACATGGATAATTACAACATTAATAACACATGGATAATTACAACATTAATAACACATGAATAATCACAACATTAATAACACATGGATAATTACAACATTAATAACACATGGATAATTACAACATTAATAACACATGGATAATTACAACATTAATAACACATGGATAATTACAACATTAATAACACATGGATAATTACAACATTAATAACACATGGATAATTACATCATTAATAACACATGGATAATTACAACATTAATAACACATGGATAATTACAACATTAATAACACATGGATAATTACAACATGTTCATCTTCTCTTATCATTTTAATTTGCAAGGAAATCCTTTTCCTTTTTTTTCTTTATGCCCCCACGACGAAGAGTCGGGGAGCATATTATTTTACTTCCGTCCGTTCGTCCGTCCGGATATAGATACATGGTTTGTCTGGCTATCTCCTCCTACAGTTTTGGAGCTACAGCTTTAATATTTTGTAGGATGTTTATACACATAATGGAGGTGTGCATGTCCACAGGATTTTGATTTTCTTCAAATATTCTCAAAATGACAGGTAGTTGGACTTAGTCATTTTTTTCGTCAGTCCTGATATAGATACATGGTTTGTCCGGCTATCTCCTCCTACAGTTTTGGGGCTACAGCTTTAATATTTTGTAGGATGTTTATACACATAATGGAGGTGTGCATGTCCACAGGATTTTGATTTTCATCAAATATTTGATAATGACAGGTAGTTGGACAGGCGGGAGCATCATTTGTGTCTTACAGACACTTCATTTTTAAAAAAATCACTCCTAGCAAAACAATTTTGTCCATAATTATCAAGTGCGGGGGCATGCTTCTTTTCTAGTTTATAAAACTGGTGATTTGATTGGCAGTAAATATGATTCATGACTACAATGGCTACCAGTTGACTCACTGGTAATGAGTGGAAAGTATGAGGGAGTTATCAGTCATGAGTTACCGACTGTGACAGACTAAATAAATATCTTTTCATTACAGATCCAACTGTTTATGCAGGAATGGGACGTCTGACACTTAGTGGGTTACTAAATGCATTAGATGGTGTAGCATCAGCTGAAGCTAGAATCATATTTATGACAACTAACTATGTTGACAGGTTTGCCTTTTATCTGAACATTTTTGTTAAGTTGTTATATTCCATATTACCAGTAATTTAGACATTTTTTCATCTTAATGAGTGATATTGTCAGTATCAGCTAACTTAAAGAGTGATATTGTCAGTATCAACTAACTTGATGAGTGATATTGTCAGTATCAACTAACTTGAGTGATATTGTCAGTATCAACTAACTTAATGAGTGATATTGTCAGTATCAACTAACTTAATGAGTGATATTGTCAGTATCAACTAACTTAATGAGTGATATTGTCAGTATCAACTAACTTGATGAGTGATATTGTCAGTATCAACTAACTTGATGAGTGATATTGTCAGTATCAACTAACTTAATGAGTGATATTGTCAGTATCAACTAACTTGATGAGTGATATTGTCAGTATCAACTAACTTAGTGAGTGATATTGTCAGTATCAACTAACTTGATGAGTGATATTGTCAGTATCAACTAACTTAGTGAGTGATATTGTCGGTATCAACTAACTTGATGAGTGATATTGTCAGTATCAACTAACTTGATGAGTGATATTGTCAGTTTCAACTAACTTAATGAGTGATATTGTTGGTATCAACTAACTTAATGAGTGATATTGTCAGTATCAACTAACTTGATGAGTGATATTGTCAGTATCAACTAACTTAATGAGTGATATTGTCGGTATCAACTAACTTAATGAGTGATATTGTCGGTATCAACTAACTTGAGTGATATTGTCAGTATCAACTAACTTGATGAGTGATATTGTCAGTATCAACTATCTTAATGAGTGATATTGTTGGTATCAACTAACTTGATGAGTGATATTGTCAGTATCAACTAACTTAATGAGTGATATTGTCAGTATCAACTAACTTGATGAGTGATATTGTCAGTATCAACTAACTTGATGAGTGATATTGTCAGTATCAACTAACTTAATGAGTGATATTGTCAGTATCAATTAACTTGATGAGTGATATTGTCAGTATCAACTAACTTAATGAGTGATATTGTCAGTATCAACTAACTTGATGAGTGATATTGTCAGTATCAACTAACTTGATGAGTGATATTGTCATTATCAACTAACTTAATGAGTGATATTGTCAGTATCAACTAGCTTGATGAGTGATATTGTCAGTATCAACTAACTTAATGAGTGATATTGTCAGTATCAACTAACTTGATGAGTGATATTGTCAGTATCAACTAACTTGATGAGTGATATTGTCAGTATCAACTAACTTGATGAGTGATATTGTCAGTATCAACTAACTTGAGTGATATTGTCAGTATCAACTAACTTAATGAGTGATATTGTCAGTATCAACTAACTTAATGAGTGATATTGTCAGTATCAACTAACTTGATGAGTGATATTGTCAGTATCAACTAACTTAATGAGTGATATTGTCAGTATCAACTAACTTAATGAGTGATATTGTCAGTATCAACTAACTTAATGAGTGATATTGTCATTATCAACTAACTTAATGAGTGATATTGTTAGTATCAACTAACTTAATGAGTGATATTGTCAGTATCAACTAACTTAATGAGTGATATTGTCATTATCAACTAACTTAATGAGTGATATTGTCATTATTAACTAACTTAATGAGTGATATTGTCAGTATCAACTAACTTGATGAGTGATATTGTCGGTATCAACTAACTTGATCTCTGATACTGAAAATTATTGGATATTGTGACGTCAAGCACATCATGATGTTACTGATAAAAACAATAATGTCTGTTTTGAAGGTCTCAACATACATTATCACTAGTACCATTAATTGTCCTACAGGACTCGATGCAATTCTAATGATGATGTCTGTCTCGACCTTCAAAATGGAGGATATCTGTATCAGTTACATTAAAATGATCATACACATTTACATCCTAATGTATGTTTTTTACATGAAAACCCAACAAGTTATTAATAGTTACCACATGTAAAATGATAACTAAGGTAAATGGAGAAAAAACAAGATGTTTGAAATCATTTTATTGTCCAATACTTTATCATCTTAGTGTATGGCTGTCAAAAGCTGTTATTAATTAAGTTAGTAGTTGACAATTACAAGATTTCTGTGTCTCAGCTGATAGACTGCAATAAATATAGGAAATGTTTACATGATACAGTTTATTTTTCTAAACTAGACCCATCATTAGTAAGATCAGGATGTGTATAAAGTAACTGACATTTTCCAGTTTGATGGCATTTTTATTTTACTTGATAAAATAGGTAAATGCTAACAAATCATAAAATAAATCAGTAGACAATTGTCATTAGCATTCAACTATGTCACTGAAAGTTGATAATTTACAAAAACCAAAGTAGGTCCTTGTTATCTTTAGTAGTTTTTCCCTTAAAATGAATATGTATAGAAAGAACATTAACATTTTAGGGAGACTTAATGTTAATACTGTACCACAGTCTTGTATAAATACATGGAATGACTGTGGGATGATGGCCACAATTTGTCTGGCAATATACATGAGCAAAGCATTGTATATAGGGAATTTTATGATGCATTGGTAATATTAAATAGTCAATGAAGGATGTCATATTAGAACCTATTTTTACAGGCTAGACCCAGCATTAATAAGACCAGGACGTGTAGATATGAAAGAATTAATCAACTACACAACAACACATCAATTAGAAAAAATGTTCCAGAGATTTTATCCTGATGAAGCAGAATCTCAGGCTTCATTCTTCTCACAGAAAGTACTGTCTTATGGTAAAGATGTCAGTGCAGCCCAGGTACAGGGATTATTTCTGATGTACAAAGACAGTCCAGATCAGGCTTTAAATCATTTACATTTTCTATGGACTTCTTGATGATGTAATAAACATATGTTTTATAAATAAATTCATCAATCATTTGTCTCTGTTGTACATGTATTCCCTTGGTAAATGTATTATCAGGCTACAACCTATATTACTTGATGCAAATATTATTATCGTTGATTTCTATGTATAACTGATTTACAACTACCTGTGCAATCAGAGCCTATCACCACTAAAGTTGTGTACTCGATACAAAGTTATGTGATAAAGTTTGTCAGTAACTTGCAGCAAGTCTGTGTTTTTTTTCCATTTGCTCCGGTTCCTCCACCAATAAAACTGACCGCATAACTCATAATTCATAACTTTCTCTATGTGTAACTGTCAGAAATTATATTGAAGTAACTAACGTCGCCTTGACAAATGTGCGGTAAGCATGCTATCACTTGTATGTGTTTCTTGAAATTGAAGAAATCTATTTGTGCAAAACAAATTGATGAATATATATATACCGGTATTATGTTTATTAAACCTAATGGTCATACAAGTATTTGGAGATAAAATGTTAACAGAACCTGAAATCTTATTCAATTTCTATATGACCGTAACCAAATTTGATGTCCTATTTTGTTATGTTCATCATGGTCGTTCATCTGTTGACAAGAATAGTTTCCATGCGATAATTGAGTTGTAGTTGACGGATCCTGCTGAATTTTGAATACAATGATCTTAGGCACTGAATTAAGGGTAGTATTGATTTGGTGTATTGCAACCTTACCCGTTTTTTCTTGTTGAGATGCTGTGGTCGTATATGATTTGCTTGAAGTAGCCCATTATTAATCATTTAGACATAAAGGTTGCAATTTTCACAAAAAAAAATATAATTAAGAAATAAATCATGGAAGCCAGAATGTGTTGTGAGTTTTAACATGGATTGGCGGATACTAGTATTTTATTCCGAGCCAGAAGCGAGGGATAAAATTTACTAATATCCACCAATCCATGTTAAAACTTAAAACACATTCTGGCTTCCATGATTTATTTCAATTCTGATATGTCTAAGAGTACAAATACGGTAGTATACTTTGATTGGAAGACGGCAATTTATATTTACGCTTGCGGAAAATGTCGCACACAATTTATGTAACTCGAATAATACTGCGCCCTCTATTGGCATTATTCAGGTTACAATTTATGATCAGATCATTTTATTAATTATGCCTTTTTAACACAATTATTTTTGACAAAATAGTTTAGAATATATTTATTTATTATATAGATAGGTGTGAATTATGGGGATTTATCCGTGAAATAAATTCCGATATCTCACATGTGAAATATCAGTTTTTTCCCGCCGGAACTACTTTTACACAACTATAAGTGTGGTGGTTATGTCCCTTGTGGTGTTACGGTGAATACACATACGATTGTAAATTGAAAAAAATTCTGCGAAATGTTATTGATGACTTTGGAACATAACCAACATGACGTCATGAAGACTTCCAGTTTGAAACGTAAAGATT
Organism: Bathymodiolus brooksi; assembly: GCA_963680875.1. NCBI lineage: Eukaryota > Metazoa > Mollusca > Bivalvia > Mytilida > Modiolidae > Bathymodiolus > Bathymodiolus brooksi. The sequence continues at coordinate 16,627,787 of OY804576.1, forward strand.
AGACGTTATTTGGCTTCGTGTACGCTTCAATTTTGATACAATTTAACTAAGTTAAGTTTTTAAGATAAGCATTTTAATTATTTTTGTGCATTGTTGTAAATATGACATGTAGGATTTCACATTTTCAAGATGGCAGACCCTTCCAGCTGTACCCCTTAGTATCATTGCTCGTAGATTTATACGTGTGGAATGAAATATACAAATAAAAAAAAAATATATAAGAAATTTTGAAAGTCTATATAATAAACAGTATAACTAAATCATACATTTTGAATATCAAAATAAGACCACTCGTGACCGAATAAGCATTAATGATCTCGTGGACGGAACAAGTTCTGCCCACTCGTTTAATCCTTATGCATACTTCGGTCACTCGTGGTCTTATTTTGATATTCAAAATCTACGATTAGTTATACTATATTTATATTATACTTTGCATATTCCAACACCTTTATAACAAGAAAATTTACGAATTTGTCGACTTAATGACTAAGACATTGGATAATAAATCTAGCATGTGTGATAGGCAACTTGCAACTTGTTATTTATTGGTGAAAAGTATGTATAGCTGTTACTATATGTGTGAATATTTACCAGTTAAATGAGAACATGTGTTTGATTGTCTTATTGAGAAAGTTTACCAGCTACAATTCAATGACAAGGTGTGTTTGACTTGTGTTAGAAAAAAATATTTCCAGCTATTTCTTAGTCACAGGGTGTGCTTGACTAGTGTTTTTTGTTTTTGTTATCCTCAAGCAAGTTTCAGGTTAAAATCAACATTAAATATGTGTAAAAGAAAGGAAAGATGTGGGAGGCAACAACTATTTTTAACTAACCTGAGCCACAGGCTCCAGTGATATTTTCTGATCAAAAAGTGTCTGTCAGTATGTGGTAAATGTTTCACATTTTTGACTTCATCAGAACCACAAATGTTTCCAGAAGAAGTGTTGTATCTTTTCTGAGTGATTCAAATTCCATGATGACCACTGTGCCTGGCCTATGATTGGCCAAGACATTCAGAACTACTGAATGTCAAGTCACCAAACTTGTACAAATGCTCATTTAGGGGTACTGAAAACAATTTGGAGAGAGTTGATATTCAAATGGCGACCCTTGCCTCATTGGCCAAAACCACAGTGACCTTCATACCAAGACACCAGAATTGCCAGAACTTCTACCCTTTGATAGTGTTGTTATTTTGAAGAGAAATTTTAAATATAACTTGACTGACCTCTTTCGTTTAGATTAAAGTACAGGAATGTAATAGAGGTCAACATTTTGTATATAAGAATGCACATAATTAGCTCTATTTCTCAAGGCATATGTAGATAATGTGCTGACCTTCCTAGTCCTTTCCTCATTCATGACTTGTCACCGGGTTTGTAACTAGATTAACACGACGGGTGCGACTAGTGGAGCAGGAATTGCTTACCCTTCTAAAGCACTTGAGTTCAACCCCGGTTTTTAGTGGGGTTCGTGTTACTCGATCTTTATAATTAGTTTTATGTATATGTTTTGTAGATCGTTGTTTGTCCTTTTGACCATTGTGTTGTCTGTCCCTTTGGGATTTAGGGATTCTGATTATCCCTTCAAACTCTTCTACATAATCTCGAAACAAATTCTTCACTTCACATATATAGATAATGTGCAGACCTACAATAATCTCTAAGCAAATTCTGCACTTCACCAGTCTACAGTTATTTTCATATTGGTTAAAGAAAGTGTAACTATTATATATAATCAAAGGGTTCTAGGGGCCTGCATCACTCTCCTGGTTTTCAACTATCCAAAGATGTCTGTTTGAATCTCGTTTTGCCTGCTCTCGATGAAATGAGGGATCTTTGTACAAGACTTGACAAAGTACCAGATCCCTCAAGTTAGAAAACATTTGTACTAGTTGTTTCAGGGCAAAAAAATGTAGCCGATTTATATACAAAAATTTGCTATTCCTGCCATTACATATCACCTATGCCTGAGGGAGGAGAACCTTAGTTTTAATTAATAATTACATTGATTAGGAACTGTAAATTTCAGTAATAAATATATTTAACAAACCATGACAGTGCCGAAACACTGACTACTGGACGGATGAAAACCTTGGGGACTATTAATAGTCCACCAGCAGAAGTATCGACCATCATGTCCATGTGATACTAACAAAATCGTAGATATCAAATTTAGTGGCATGACGCGTTTCTGAATAAACACGTAGATATCAAATTTAGTGCACATGACGTGTTTCTGGAATAACCATCATAATGTATGCTCAAAATCGAAAGATTGGAAAGCCAAATAATTTAAAGTTTTGGGAGCAATAAAACCAAAGGGCCTAAACAGGAGAGCCAAAATCTGCTAAGGTCACCTATCTCTGAGGGAGGAGAACCTTCATTTTATTAATAATTACATTATTTAGGAACTGTAATAAATATATCTAACAAACCATGTCAGTACCGAAGCACTGACTACTGGGAGGATGATACCCTCGGGTACTAATAGTCTACCAGCAGAAGTATCAACCCAGTGAGGCATATTCGTAGAGCAGTTTGCGAACACCATTTGTACCAAAAAAGAATTCATTTGCATCTTTATCTAAATTTCATATAATCAGAGACAATAATTTCCCACGGAGGCAATATTTTGTAGTTTAAGAAGAGAAGATTGCATAAGTTTCAGTTGATCAAAACCAAGAAGTCTCCGTTCCGTCAAATTAATATGTGGATTATTTGTAGATGACCTCACAAAATAATTAGAATAATTAGAATTTGTGGGTTAGTTGATAAAGATTTTCAGTGTTTCAGGAATTCAGATACAAGAAATTCCCACCTCCGCCATTTTTTTTTCAATACAAGGAGATCAAATGAGGAATGTTTGTATAGGTCTTCACTTGCATCTATTTTGTTGCAGTATTGTTATAAATACTGTTATAGTGACAGCCGTAACCTTTGAGCCGTAATGAAAGCGGGAGGTTTGGCGCTTTAAAATCTGATTCAACCCACCATTTCTTTAGAAATGCCTGTACCAAGTCAGGGTCATTACGGTTTTCACAGTTTTCCGGTTGTTGACTGATTTTGTCTGTTTATATACTTATGAGTTTTGACTTTCCCTTTGTAAGATTGTTCGGAGTTCGGTAATTTTGTTATTACCCTTATTTATTGCTATGTAACAAATCATTTCGATCTGAAGTTTTAAGAAGATTATTAAAGTTTCAACAAATCCGAAACAGGAATGGCATGTAATGTGCATGTTTTATTTTTGCGGATCATGACGAAATGAGGAATCTTGCATGATATGTATGTACTTTAGTTTCTGAGTGACATTTTTCTTCAATTTTTAGACTATCTGAAACAAGAATAGCCATTGGTTGTCATGTTTTTGCCAGATCGAGTGGAGCAGGAACTGCTACCCTTCCGGAATACCTGAGTTGATTGGTTGTCATGTGTTTGCCAGATCGAGTGGAGCAGGAACTGCTACTCTTCCGGAGCACCTGAGTTCATTGGTTGTCATGTTTTTGCCAGATCGAGTGGAGCAGGAACTGCAAATCTTCCGGAGCACCTGAGTTCATTGGTTGTCATGTTTTTGCCAGATCGAGTGGAGCAGGAACTGCTACCCTTCCGGAGCACCTGAGTTCATTGGTTGTCATGTTTTTGCCAGATCGAGTGGAGCAGGAACTGCTACTATTCCGGAGCACCTGAGTTCACCCCGGTTTTAGTGGGGTTCTTGTTAATCGATCTTTAGTTTTATGTGTATATTTTATAGATGGAGTTTTGTCCTTTTGTATTTTTTCTTTTGGTCATTGTGTTGTCTGTTTTACGATTGATGGATTCTTAAATGTGCATCTTTGTAGGTGATCTCACAAAAAATATTTGTACGAGTTACGATTCATTTCGATTTGTACTTTCGTTGTTTTAGAAGAAGATTGATAAAGCTTTAACCAATCAGAATAGCTGATGTTGATTCAAGACGATCCGAGGAATCTCTGTAGAGATATACAGGAATCGGCCTGTCAGTATGTCCGGTAAATCTAGCGTCTTATATGGAATCAAAATCAGAATTCGGTGTAAAATCCAGGTACAAAGGACAAAATTTGTAAAACATATATATACAAAACATATCAGAGCAGTGTTACAATACATACAAAATTCTGCATATTCTGCGTGCGTCCCCATCCTGTTTTTGTAATGATATATCTGATGTTGTTATCACAACTCCTCCTTCGGTTGTTTCAAAATATAACTTAGTCTATTGTTAGATGTACATATGATATGGTTAGGACGTTGATTGAGCATTTTCCTAAATGTAATGGCATTTGAACTTGAAATTCGATCTATCATAGTACAGACCAGTCCCATAGGGAGCAGACTAAATGGAAGCAGTCGTGTAGGCAGTAGACTGGAAAAGCTGTCCTGTGGGCATCAAAATGTTTTTATATTATTATTATCATCCTGACTGGTATTTGAAAGTTAATCATAATGTAGAATATCTCTTTAAATGACACATTTACAAGTAAAAGACTTATTAAAATGAGATAATAAGGGAATATTTATTTCTTTGTTAAATTTCGAACAGACTACCGGTCGAACGCACCTTGAAAAAACAAACAGACAACATCAATTTAAAAGTAAATTCGTCGATTTTAACTCAGCATTGTACATTCATATTAAGGAAACCTTCAGTAGAATATCATTCCTGGAGTACAAACCGTTTTATTTTTGTCATTGTTTTTGTCATCAAATATCAAATTAACACTTTATCGACAACTTTGCTAATCAACACTTGACCTGTCTGACATTTCGAGGCAAATCGAACATACCTAAAATGTAAAACTTGAATTCACTGATCCAGTCCTTATTTTTATTTGTTTTTATACCCCCCGCAAACGTAGTTTAGGTGGGTATATAGGAATCGGCCTGTCTGTCTGTCTGTCTGTCCGGACCAACTTCCAAATTTTTTGTCCGATTTCCACCAAACTTTGTGGAATTTAAGATCATGAAGTGTGAACTTTGCAATATAAAGGATTTTATTGTCCATTGAGTTTTACCCCTGTTATGCCTCTTTGGACTTAGAAATTTTGAGACAATTCAGTATGCATTTTGTCATCGCAAATTCTCCTACATGATTAATCATGAAACTTTGTACATTGCAAGATCCTATTAATATGAAGATGTGCACATTAAGTAGGATATCCCAGTCCATTGAGATTTACCCCTGTTATGCTTCTTTGAACTTAGAAATTAATGTAACAGATGGCTTGGTTAATTCAGCAGCTGGAGTTGTAACTGGATTCCTTCCTACCCCAGATCCAGATGATGATACATACTCTTTTTCTTTTTTTTCCCTGTGATGATACATACTCGCCAAAGTTTGTCCTGATCAAATTTGATGACGAACGTATTGGCAGAAAAAAAAGACGGGTATCTAAAGCTATTTTGCTAGATGACATATCAACACCAATACCAACTGTGGAATTACCCATCCGTATAGGTAACAATAATAAAGTAACATCAAAGCAAACACAGTTCCCTCTTGTGCATGCTTGGGGAGTCACAATACATAAGGAACAAGGGAAAACTGAGGACAAGTTGGTGTTGTCATGCAAAGGATCTTTCAATGCTGGACAGTTCTATACAGCTATTTCCAGAACGAAAGACCTTGATGGACTCTTTCTTTTAGATGAAGTCACTTCAGCTAAGATAAAAGTCAACATAAAATCTTTGGAAGAAATCCGCAGAATGGCATCAGAATCCCCTTTTATTTCAATGGATCTCATAACATTTACAATGCCAATGGAAACTTACATCAAACTGAACATACTCAATATTAATTCTTTAATTCCACATACTGCTTGCCTGATTAAAGACAACAATATTAATTCTTTAATTCCACATACTGCTTGCCTGATTAAAGACAACAATATTAATTCTTTAATTCCACATACTGCTTGCTTGATTAAAGACAACAATATTAATTCTTTAATTCCACATACTGCTTGCCTGATTAAAGACAACAATATTAATTCTTTAATTCCACATACTGCTTGTCTGATTAAAGACAACAGTATTAATTCTTTAATTCCACATACTGCTTGTCTGATTAAAGACAACAATATTAATTCTTTAATTCCACATACTGCTTGTCTGATTAAAGACAACAATATTAATTCTTTAATTCCACATACTGCTTGTCTGATTAAAGACAACAATATTAATTCTTTAATTCCACATACTGCTTGTCTGATTAAAGACAACAATATTAATTCTTTAATTCCACATACTGCTTGTCTGATTAAAGACAGCAATATTAATTCTTTAATTCCACATACTGCTTGTCTGATTAAAGACAACAATATTAATTCTTTAATTCCACATACTGCTTGTCTGATTAAAGACAACAATATTAATTCTTTAATTCCACATACTGCTTGTCTGATTAAAGACAACAATATTAATTCTTTAATTCCACATACTGCTTGTCTGATTAAAGACAACATTGTACAACATACCCATGTTACATGCTTACTTGAGACTTGGTTGCTACCAAAAGATGAACATTCACTTTTTTCAACTTTCAATACTTTGCATAGGGATCGTTATGAAAGCATTGGTGGTAAATCAACTACAAGAGGAGGTGGACTTTTAACCTATATTCATTCTGATCTTTATCTTATAACTGAAAGACGTTTCCCAAATGTTGACATGGAATATGTATATATAATCCTAGCACCTGCTGAAAATAAGAGAATTTGTATAGCTCTGTTATTGATTTACAACAATCCAAAAACTGATACAAATAAATTTTTATATGACATAGAGAGACTCCTATCATCTTTACCTTGTGGAATTCCAGCTTTCGTCACAGGAGATTTCAATATAAACATTCTCAAGAAAGCCAGCATTACAAACAAGTGTCTTCAGCTTATGAACTACTATGGATTTCAACAAATTATCAAATTACCCACCCATAGAAGAGGAGGCCTTTTAGATCATTTTTATACTAATATTGGATCTGAAAGTACTGGTATCACATTCAACACTATTCCAACTTACTACAGTGACCACATGCTGCTTTCTATTGCCATTCCTAAATGGAATTTACTGCAATAAACAATATTAACTAGTGTAATTAAGTCAGATACTTTAACATTAACTTTGTTAATTATAAATAACATTTTAGGAAACATTAAATTAAAGTTTGTTTTGTTCTTATTATTGATGTCTATCTTGATTTAGTGCATCAAGCATTAACTTGCACATTTATTTGATTATGCTATTGACTTGTAAGTCAATATGCTATTGACTTGTAAGTGCAACTCTTCTGGCAGTCTATGAAAGTTTATATGTTGTTAGATCCACATGTGCCGATGTTGAAAGGGTGGGTGGGTCCATCGAGTTTTCCCAGAATTATGAGTCTAAAAGTTGTGTTCCAAATATGTTTTGGCTCAATTAAGATGATGGGGACGCGGGGGGTATTAGTCCTGCGTAGTGGACAGTTAAGTTATTCCATTTATGTATCAAAGCGGTACTCCTGCGTCCAGCAGTACCTCTAGTTAATTTTACCATGTATATATTTTTCTTCAGTATGTAACTTTTAATTGAGGAAAACAACTCGAACTTCTTTGGTAAGTAAATTTAATTTGTGGCAAATGTGTATATTTATTTAATTCTCATCACACTCACAGGCTGTGAATAATATCATAAACCAGAGGCTCCCAGGAGCCTGTAATCGCTCATCTGGATCAAAGCTGCTTTCAATAACAATGCAACTGCACTGTGGCAACCATCTTGGTGGCAGAGCGTGACTGCCGGACACAATTTTGGAAAAGGACCATCCAATGACTATTCCATCAAAGTTTGGTTCTAATTGAGCTACTGGTTCCAGACAAGATGATTTTTATGTGAATTTTCCATAGGGTCCTATGTTAAACTAAGTTCAGCTGTGCAGCCATCTTGGTCAGAGGGCCGAACCTCCGGACACATTTTTGGAAGAGAACCATCCAATGACTATTTCATCAAAATTTAGTTCTTATTGAGCAAATGGTTTCAGACAAGAAGATTTTTATGAGAATTTTCCATAGGGTCCTATGTTAAATTAAGTTTGGCTGTGGTGGCCATCTTGGTCGGAGGTCTGAAATGCCGGACACAATTTTGGAAGGGGACCACCCAAGGATCATTTCAGCAAAGTTTGGTTGAAATTGGCTCAGTAGTTTCAGAGGAAAAGATTTTTTAAAATTTCATCCCCCCATTTTTCTATTTTTAGCTTGGCGGCTATCTTGGTAGGAAGTCGGGATCACCGGACACAATTTTCAAGGGGGTCCACCCAAGGACAATTCCACCAAAGTTTGGTTGCAATTGGCCCAGTGGTTTCTGAGGAGAAGATTAAAATGTGAAATGGTGACGGACGGACGACGGACGAAAAGTGATGGCAATAGCTCACATGGCCTAAAGGCCAGGTGAGGTAAAAACGGAATATATGTTAAACTACTCCTTGCCATGTAGCTGCAGTTAAAATTTGAGCTCATTTTGACTTATACTAAAGCAGCAATGGACAATTGAAGAAATTTCTATTTTTAGCAACAGCAGCCATCTTGAATGGAGGGCGGGGCTTTCGGACAGAATTTTGAAAGGGACCCACCCAGGGACCATCCCTGCCAGGTTTGGTTTAATTTGGTTCAGCGGTTTCAGAGGAGAAGATTAAAATGTGATCTTTTATCAAAATATGCCTAATTTGCATAATCGGTATAAATCGACTGAAAGAAAAATTTCACAGAAAAACCCGGAATATATGTTAAGCTACTCCTTGCCATGTAGCTGCAGTTAAAATGTGAGCTCAGTTTGGTTTATAATAAAGCAGCAATGGACAATTGAAGAAATTTCCATTTTTAGTGACAGCAGCCGTCTTGAATGGGGGGCGGGGCTGTCGGACACAATTTTGAAAGGGACCCACCCAGAGACCATCCCTGCCAGGTTTGGTTTAATTTGGTTCAGCGGTTTCAGAGGAGAAGATTTAAATGTGATCTTTTATCAAAATATGCCTAATTTGCATAATCGGTATAAATCGGCTGAAAGAAAAATTTCACAGAAAAACCCCGAACATATGTTAAACTACTCCTTGCCATGTAGCTGCAGTTAAAATATGAGCTCATTTTGACTTATACTAAAGCAGCAATGGACAATTGAAGAATTTTCCATTTTTAGTAACAGCAGCCATCTTGAATGGAGGGCGGTTTTGGACACAAATTTGAAAGGGACCCACCCAGAGATCATCCCTGCCAGGTTTGGTTTAATTTGGTTTAGCGGTTTCAGAGGAGAAGATTTAAATGTGATCTTTTATCAAAATATGCCTAATTTGCATAATCTGTATAAATCGGCTGAAAAAAAAATTTCACAGAAAAACCCGGAATATATGTTAAACTACCCCTTGCCATGTAGCTGCAGTTAAAATTTGAGCTCATTTTGACGTATACTAAAGCCGCAATGGACAATTAAAATTTCATCCCCCTTTTTTCTATTTTTAGCTTGGCGGCCATCTTGGTTGGAAGTCGGGATCACCGGACACAATCTTGGAAGGGGGCCATCCAAGGACCATTCCACCAAAGTTTGGCTGCAATTGGCCCAGTGGTGTCTGAGGAGAAGATTAAAATGTGAAATGTTGACGGACGGATGACAGACGACGGACGAAAAGTGATGGCAATAGCTCACATGACCTAAAGACCAGGTGAGCTAAAAAGAGGTAATAATAAGTGATTAACGATGTTTTTAAAATGAGATGACGTTTCTCAGTCATCTCTCATCAAAGGGCAATACTATTGGATCCTCATTCACCGAAAACATGAAAAAACATCCATAATTTTCAAGAAAAGTTGAAGATACCAAAGAGGTAATCAGAATCCGTAAATAGAGGGACAGTATTGTCAAAAGTACAAACACTACACAGAAAACTAAAGATTGAGGAACATGAACCCCACTAAAAACCGGTGGTGAACTCCAGAAGGGCAGGTAGTTCCTGCTCCACTAATGGAACCTGTCGTATTTGCATATCCTTACAGAGCACCTGGTCAGTGACCTGCGATAGGTCAGTGGTTTTCTCCACCAATAAAATTGTCTGCCATTATATATAACTGAAATATTGTCGAAAGTGGTGTTAAACACCATAAAACCAGGGCACATGAGTTCACTTTTCGCTTTTTTTGTGGGATTTGTGTTGCTTAATCTTTAGTTTTCTGTTTAGTTTTTTGTAAATCATTTTGTGTCCTTTTAAAAATAATTGTCCTTGGATTTACAGCTTATGATTACCCCATTGGTACCTTACAATTTTTCTTGCATAATATGACCAATACAGATGAATAGTATCATTTTTAATATCAAGAAAAAAAGTGCAATATTATTTTTTTATTAATAATGTTTATCACTTAGGATAAACAGGTTTAATGAAAGCGACATAACCCGGAAAAAAGTCCGAGCAGTTCCGTCGCACTGTAACCTTTTTACGTGTGTACGTCACAGCTTCACGTCGTACCATTTTTATGCTAGCCGCCAGACATCACACGTTCTTGAACCCCCTCTCCCTAAATTGCTAGATGGAAAGATTCTGCTGCTGTTTGCTATATTTTTCAGGATTTGTACTATTACTTGCCTGGAGCTGCAATTGAGATATCAGATGTGAAGTGTACAGACTTGATATACATCTGGACTTTAACCGTAGGACATGTGCAGCTCTTCCGAACAGTGTACGGTATTTTTGTGAATAGATTCCGTGATTTAAGAATTAAAAAGATTTATGTGGGAGATTCAGAAACTGTAACTAAACACTGTTTAATTACTTATAATGTTTGATTTGTTTTAATATGTATCTGTATTTTATAAATGTATTACTTTAATAAAAAATTGTCACAGTTCAATACTATTGACAATAGGGGTGGGATCTGACAAGACGACTGTTGGTCATAATCCTACAATTGTACGTGAGCTCATATTTTGGTATACTTTCTTGTGGTACCACAAGTAGGTAAGGTGTATATATAATTTAGTCAATTGGCATTCTCACATTTACCGGAGAGGCCAGTTCCTGAACTGGTACCAGTTTGGAACTTAGGTTGGACTCCTTTGAAAAAACCAGGGAGTAGGTTGTAAATGTGTGCTTCGTATCGGGGTTTATGACCTTCTTTAACTCTCTACTAAGGTGACATGGAGGTTAGTAGCATTCATTGGTACCAGTGAGGCACAGGCTTGCCCAAACGATTACTGGCGGTCTGTTTGTCTTGTCAGATCCAGTCTTTGTTATTTTAACTGTGGCCGTATTATCCACTTAAATGTTTGTTTCATCTATATCTGCGTAAATTATACTAGTAATTAATTAGACATGAAGTGATTTCATAATCCCGTCCGTCCGTCTGTCCGTCTCTTGTTACAAGTCTTTCATTAAATTGCTGCAGACACTCCAAGTGATTGGAACAAAACCTCATGCCTCATGTTGACATGGATTCCAAACTCTCAACAGCCTATAGGTAGCATCATCAGTTAACCATAGGTGTGCAACTTGGCAGATAGTTCATTTTGTAAATATCACATGGTGCCCTTAATTTTGAAATGAGCCTGATAGTTCAACCAGTCAGTCAAGGGTTAATCACTGTTATTTACTATGTACATATCTTTACTATTAATGAATATAAAAGAAGAACAGGTACACAATACCTAATCTTCTATTTTTTATGCCAGCCCTTTTACCCTATACTTACATAGTAGGTTTCTCGGTCTAAGGAAATTCAAGATTAAAAGTAGCTGAAAAAAGACAATTGTTCAAGAGGTAAGTTATTTTTTTGCCTTGTTATTGCATAGAATTGAATGGTACCATCTGTTTCTGGGTAGAAGTGCTTGAATAAAAAATCTCGAAGGTTGCAAATGGACAAGTTTATCATCATACAGAATTGTTGTCATCTGATTCTGTCACACATTAACTTATGATCACGACCCATTCACTATAGTTACTAAGTTCTTTTTTATATTAACTACTGAAAGCCTCAAGTAGTATTTGATCAGAAATACTCTTACATATATATAAATTTTATTGATTTTATTTGATTTGATTTTTGGTGTTTTAATGCCACTTTCAGCAATATTTCAGCTATATCGTGGCGACCAGTTTTAGTGGTGGAACTTTGGAAGCCGGAGTACCCGGAGAGAACCACCAACAATGGGCAAGCAACTGGTAAACTTTATCTGTTGCTGCCCTGAGGTTATGCTCCTGTTTACTTTAATTACCACTGTTACTTCCCTGAGGTTATGCCCCTGTTTACTTACCACTGTTACTGCCCTGAGGTTATGCCCCTGTTTACTTACCATACATCCATCCCTCATTTGGTTCCCATTCAATAATAACTTAAGTACCCCTTAAGTAAAAGGACCATAATGAAATGGCCAAGTTTAATTTTTATACTTTACCACTGTTACTGCCCTGAGGTTATGCCCCTGTTTACTTACCACTGTTACTGCCCTGAGGTTATTCCCCTGTTTACTTACCACTGTTACTGCCCAGAGGTTATGCTCCTGTTTACTTTAATTACCACTGTTACTGCCCTGTTTACTTTCCACTGTTACTGCCCTGAGGTTATGCCCCTGTTTACTTACCACTGTTACTGCCCTGAGGTTATGCCCCTGTTTACTTACCACTGTTACTGCCCTAATGTTATGCCCCTGTTTACTTACCACTGTTACTGCCCTGAGGTTATGCCCCTGTTTACTTACCACTGTTACTGCCCTGAGGTTATGCCCCTGTTTACTTACCACTGTTACTGCCCCGAGGTTATGCTCCTGTTTACGTACCACTGTTACTGCCCTGAGGTTATGCTCCTGTTTACTTTAATTACCACTGTTGCTGGCCTGAGGTTATGCCCCTGTTTACTTACCATTGTTACTGCTCTGAAGTTATGCCCCTGTTTACTTACCACTGTTACTGCCCTGAGGTTATTCCCCTGTTCACTTACCATTGTTACTGCTCTGAAGTTATGCCCCTGTTTACTTACCACTGTTACTGCCCTGAGGTTATGCCCCTGTTTACTTGCCACTGTTACTGCCCTAAGGTTATGCCCCTGTTTACTTGCCACTGTTACTGCCCTGAGGTTATGCCCGTTTACTTACCATTGTTACTGCTCTGAGGTTATGCCCCTGTTTACTTGCAACTGTTACTGCCCTGAGGTTATGCCCCTGTTTACTGTAACTGAAAGCACCAGCATTATTTAAGTTTTATGTTTCGTGTGTTCTCAGAATATCTGATGTGTTTTCAAAACACTCATTTTATGTGATGTGTTATAAATTGCTTTAATTGTTTGACATGTTGTTATGTTTTATATATTCTGTAAATATTATTAATATTTGTTCTGGTACACTATAGTTATGTTTGATGTGTTCTAAAAAAAACTATTATAATTTCATATCCTGTAAATAATTCATTGTTTATATGGTATTAAAGGTATGAAATACACTATCAGTTTCAGATGAAGTGATATACATCTGTAGGTATGTTGTAGAAAGGCAGTATATTATGTGGTGTTATAAAGACTGTGTGGTAAGTATTTTCAGACTTCTTGTTTTATGCTTAAATATCAATTTAATTTGTTGCTTAATGCCACTTTCAACAGTATTTCAATTATATTGTTGCGGTCAGTTTTATTTGTGGAGGAAACCGGAGAACCCAGAGAAAACCACCGACCTGTCTCAAGTCACTGACAAACTTTATCACATAATGTTGTATCGAGTACACTTCGCCATGAACGGGTTAAAACTCACAACTTCAATGGTGATAGGTACTGATTGCACAGGTAGTTGTAAATCCAACTACCATACGATCACGACGGTCCCTGCAAGTAACAGAACATAAAAGAAAATTAAATTGATATAAACATGTGATATCTAGTATGTTCTTCTTGCACGACTCACAGATAGCAGTCATAACTCTGTTATAATGGAGTATCATGTAACATGTTTCCTTTCCTCTCTAATAAAAATGAAGATATCAAAGTTAGTGTGCATGATACGTTTCTGGAATAACCTTCATCAGGTACACTCAAAATCAAAAGATTGGAATAACCTTCATCAGGTACGCTCAAAATAACCTTCATCAGGTACATTCAAAATAACCTTCATCAGGTACACTCAAAATCAAAAGATTGGAATAACCTTCATCAGGTACGCTCAAAATAACCTTTATCAGGTACGCTCAGAATAACCTTCATCAGGTACACTCAAAATCAAAAGATTGGAATAACCTTCATTAGGTACACTCAAAATAACCTTCATAAGGTACACTCAAAATAACCTTCATTAGGTACACTCAAAATCAAAAGATTGGAATAACCTTCATCAGGTACACTCAAAATCAAAAGATTGGAATAACCTTCATCAGGTACACTCAAAATAACCTTCATAAGGTACATTCAAAATAACCTTCATTAGGTACACTCAAAATAACCTTCATAAGGTACACTCAAAATAACCTTCATTAGGTACACTCAAAATCAAAAGATTGGAATAACCTTCATCAGGTACACTCAAAGTCAAAAGATTGGAATAACCTTCATCAGGTACACTCAAAATAACCTTCATAAGGTACATTCAAAATAACCTTCATCAGGTACACTCAAAATCAAAAGATTGGAATAACCTTGATCAGGTACACTCAAAATCAAAAGATTGGAATAACCTTCATCAGGTACACTCAAAATAACCTTCATCAGGTACGCTCAGAATAACCTTCATCAGGTACACTCAAAATCAAAAGATTGGAATAACCTTCATCAGGTACACTCAAAGTCAAAAGATTGGAATAACCTTCATTAGGTACACTCAAAATCAAAAGATTGGAATAACCTTGATCAGGTACACTCAAAATAACCTTCATAAGGTACATTCAAAATAACCTTCATCAGGTACACTCAAAATCAAATGATTGGAATAACCTTCATCAGGTACACTCAAAATCAAAAGATTGGAATAACCTTCATCAGGTACACTCAGAATAACCTTCATCAGGTACACTCAGAATAACCTTCATCAGGTACACTCAAAATCAAAAGATTGGAATAACCTTCATCAGGTACACTCAAAGTCAAAAGATTGGAATAACCTTCATCAGGTACACTCAGAATAACCTTCATCAGGTACACTCAGAATAACCTTCATCAGGTACATTCAAAATAACCTTCATCAGGTACACTCAAAATCAAAAGATTGGAATAACCTTCATCAGGTACGCTCAAAATAACCTTTATCAGGTACGCTCAGAATAACCTTCATCAGGTACACTCAAAATCAAAAGATTGGAATAACCTTCATCAGGTACACTCAAAATAACCTTCATAAGGTACATTCAAAATAACCTTCATTAGGTACACTCAAAATAACCTTCATAAGGTACACTCAAAATAACCTTCATTAGGTACACTCAAAATCAAAAGATTGGAATAACCTTCATCAGGTACACTCAAAATCAAAAGATTGGAATAACCTTCATCAGGTACACTCAAAGTCAAAAGATTGGAATAACCTTCATCAGGTACACTCAAAGTCAAAAGATTGGAATAACCTTCATCAGGTACACTCAAAATCAAATGATTGGAATAACCTTCATCAGGTACACTCAAAATAACCTTCATAAGGTACATTCAAAATAACCTTCATCAGGTACACTCAAAATCAAAAGATTGGAATAACCTTCATCAGGTACACTCATAATCAAAAGATTGGAATAACCTTCATCAGGTACACTCAAAATCAAATGATTGGAATAACCTTCATCAGGTACACTCAAAATAACCTTCATAAGGTACATTCAAAATAACCTTCATCAGGTACACTCAAAATCAAAAGATTGGAATAACCTTCATCAGGTACACTCAGAATAACCTTCATCAGGTACACTCAAAATCAAAAGATTGGAATAACCTTCATTAGGTACACTCAAAATAACCTTCATAAGGTACACTCAAAATAACCTTCATTAGGTACACTCAAAATCAAAAGATTGGAATAACCTTCATCAGGTACACTCAAAATCAAAAGATTGGAATAACCTTCATCAGGTACACTCAAAATAACCTTCATAAGGTACATTCAAAATAACCTTCATTAGGTACACTCAAAATAACCTTCATAAGGTACACTCAAAATAACCTTCATTAGGTACACTCAAAATCAAAAGATTGGAATAACCTTCATCAGGTACACTCAAAGTCAAAAGATTGGAATAACCTTCATCAGGTACACTCAAAATAACCTTCATCAGGTACATTCAAAATAACCTTCATCAGGTACACTCAAAATCAAAAGATTGGAATAACCTTGATCAGGTACACTCAAAATCAAAAGATTGGAATAACCTTCATCAGGTACACTCAAAATAACCTTCATCAGGTACGCTCAGAATAACCTTCATCAGGTACACTCAAAATCAAAAGATTGGAATAACCTTCATCAGGTACACTCAAAGTCAAAAGATTGGAATAACCTTCATTAGGTACACTCAAAATCAAATGATTGGAATAACCTTCATCAGGTACACTCAAAATAACCTTCATAAGGTACATTCAAAATAACCTTCATCAGGTACACTCAAAATCAAAAGATTGGAATAACCTTCATCAGGTACACTCATAATCAAAAGATTGGAATAACCTTCATCAGGTACACTCAAAATCAAATGATTGGAATAACCTTCATCAGGTACACTCAAAATAACCTTCATAAGGTACATTCAAAATAACCTTCATCAGGTACACTCAAAATCAAAAGATTGGAATAACCTTCATCAGGTACACTCAGAATAACCTTCATCAGGTACACTCAAAATCAAAAGATTGGAATAACCTTGATCAGGTACACTCAAAATAACCTTCATAAGGTACATTCAAAATAACCTTCATCAGGTACACTCAAAATCAAATGATTGGAATAACCTTCATCAGGTACACTCAAAATCAAAAGATTGGAATAACCTTCATCAGGTACACTCAGAATAACCTTCATCAGGTACACTCAGAATAACCTTCATCAGGTACACTCAAAATCAAAAGATTGGAATAACCTTCATCAGGTACACTCAAAGTCAAAAGATTGGAATAACCTTCATCAGGTACACTCAGAATAACCTTCATCAGGTACACTCAGAATAACCTTCATCAGGTACATTCAAAATAACCTTCATCAGGTACACTCAAAGTCAAAAGATTGGAATAACCTTCATCAGGTACACTCAGAATAACCTTCATCAGGTACACTCAGAATAACCTTCATCAGGTACATTCAAAATAACCTTCATCAGGTACACTCAAAATCAAAAGATTGGAATAACCTTCATCAGGTACGCTCAAAATAACCTTTATCAGGTACGCTCAGAATAACCTTCATCAAGTACACTCAAAATCAAAAGATTGGAATAACCTTCATCAGGTACACTCAAAATAACCTTCATAAGGTACATTCAAAATAACCTTCATTAGGTACACTCAAAATAACCTTCATAAGGTACACTCAAAATAACCTTCATTAGGTACACTCAAAATCAAAAGATTGGAATAACCTTCATCAGGTACACTCAAAATCAAAAGATTGGAATAACCTTCATCAGGTACACTCAAAGTCAAAAGATTGGAATAACCTTCATCAGGTACACTCAAAATAACCTTCATAAGGTACATTCAAAATAACCTTCATCAGGTACACTCAAAATCAAAAGATTGGAATAACCTTGATCAGGTACACTCAAAATCAAAAGATTGGAATAACCTTCATCAGGTACACTCAAAATAACCTTCATCAGGTACGCTCAGAATAACCTTCATCAGGTACACTCAAAATCAAAAGATTGGAATAACCTTCATCAGGTACACTCAAAGTCAAAAGATTGGAATAACCTTCATTAGGTACACTCAAAATCAAATGATTGGAATAACCTTCATCAGGTACACTCAAAATAACCTTCATAAGGTACATTCAAAATAACCTTCATCAGGTACACTCAAAATCAAAAGATTGGAATAACCTTCATCAGGTACACTCATAATCAAAAGATTGGAATAACCTTCATCAGGTACACTCAAAATCAAATGATTGGAATAACCTTCATCAGGTACACTCAAAATAACCTTCATAAGGTACATTCAAAATAACCTTCATCAGGTACACTCAAAATCAAAAGATTGGAATAACCTTCATCAGGTACACTCAAAATCAAAAGATTGGAATAACCTTGATCAGGTACACTCAAAATAACCTTCATAAGGTACATTCAAAATAACCTTCATCAGGTACACTCAAAATCAAATGATTGGAATAACCTTCATCAGGTACACTCAAAATCAAAAGATTGGAATAACCTTCATCAGGTACACTCAGAATAACCTTCATCAGGTACACTCAGAATAACCTTCATCAGGTACACTCAAAATCAAAAGATTGGAATAACCTTCATCAGGTACACTCAAAGTCAAAAGATTGGAATAACCTTCATCAGGTACACTCAGAATAACCTTCATCAGGTACACTCAGAATAACCTTCATCAGGTACATTCAAAATAACCTTCATCAGGTACACTCAAAATCAAAAGATTGGAATAACCTTCATCAGGTACGCTCAAAATAACCTTTATCAGGTACGCTCAGAATAACCTTCATCAGGTACACTCAAAATCAAAAGATTGGAATAACCTTCATCAGGTACACTCAAAATAACCTTCATAAGGTACATTCAAAATAACCTTCATCAGGTACACTCAAAATAACCTTCATAAGGTACACTCAAAATAACCTTCATTAGGTACACTCAAAATCAAAAGATTGGAATAACCTTCATCAGGTACACTCAAAATCAAAAGATTGGAATAACCTTCATCAGGTACACTCAAAGTCAAAAGATTGGAATAACCTTCATCAGGTACACTCAAAGTCAAAAGATTGGAATAACCTTCATCAGGTACACTCAAAATCAAATGATTGGAATAACCTTCATCAGGTACACTCAAAATAACCTTCATAAGGTACATTCAAAATAACCTTCATCAGGTACACTCAAAATCAAAAGATTGGAATAACCTTCATCAGTTACACTCATAATCAAAAGATTGGAATAACCTTCATCAGGTACACTCAAAATCAAATGATTGGAATAACCTTCATCAGGTACACTCAAAGTCAAAAGATTGGAATAACCTTCATTAGGTACACTCAAAATCAAATGATTGGAATAACCTTCATCAGGTACACTCAAAATAACCTTCATCAGGTACATTCAAAATAACCTTCATCAGGTACACTCAAAATCAAAAAATTGGAATAACCTTCATCAGGTACACTCAGAATAACCTTCAGCAGGTACACTCAAAATCAAAAGATTGGAATAACCTTGATCAGGTACACTCAAAATAACCTTCATAAGGTACATTCAAAATAACCTTCATCAGGTACACTCAAAATCAAATGATTGGAATAACCTTCATCAGGTACACTCAAAATCAAAAGATTGGAATAACCTTCATCAGGTACACTCAGAATAACTTTCATCAGGTACACTCAAAATCAAAAAATTAGAATAACCTTCATCAGGTACACTCAAAATCAAAAGATTGGAATAACCTTCATCAGGTACACTCAAAGTCAAAAGATTGGAATAACCTTCATCAGGTACACTCAAAATCAAAAGATTGGAATAACCTTCATCAGGTACACTCAAAATCAAAAGATTGGAATAACCTTCATCAGGTACACTCAAAGTCAAAAGATTGGAATAACCTACATCAGGTACACTCAAAGTCAAAAGATTGGAATAACCTTCATCAGGTACACTCAAAATAACCTTCATCAGGTACACTCAAAATCAAAAGATTGGAATAACCTTCATCAGGTACGCTCAAAATAACCTTTATCAGGTACGCTCAGAATAACCTTCATCAGGTACACTCATAATCAAAAGATTGGAATAACCTTCATCAGGTACATTCAAAATAACCTTCATAAGGTACATTCAAAATAACCTTCATTAGGTATACTCAAAATAACCTTCATAAGGTACACTCAAAATAACCTTCATTAGGTACACTCAAAATCAAAAGATTGGAATAACCTTCATCAGGTACACTCAAAATCAAAAGATTGGAATAACCTTCATCAGGTACACTCAAAGTCAAAAGATTGGAATAACCTTCATCAGGTACACTCAAAATAACCTTCATAAGGTACATTCAAAATAACCTTCATCAGGTACACTCAAAATCAAAAGATTGGAATAACCTTGATCAGGTACACTCAAAATCAAAAGATTGGAATAACCTTCATCAGGTACACTCAAAATAACCTTCATCAGGTACACTCAAAATCAAAAGATTGGAATAACCTTCATCAGGTACACTCAAAATCAAAAGATTGGAATAACCTTCATCAGGTACACTCAAAATAACCTTCATAAGGTACATTCAAAATAACCTTCATCAGGTACACTCAAAATCAAATGATTGGAATAACCTTCATCAGGTACACTCAAAATCAAAAGATTGGAATAACCTTCATCAGGTACACTCAAAATCAAAAGATTGGAATAACCTTCATCAGGTACACTCAAAGTCAAAAAAATGGAATAACCTTCATCAGGTACACTCAAAATCAAAAGATTGGAATAACCTTCATCAGGTACACTCAAAGTCAAAAGATTGGAATAACCTTCATCAGGTACACTCAGAATAACCTTCATCAGGTACACTCAGAATAACCTTCATCAGGTACATTCAAAATAACCTTCATCAGGTACACTCAAAATCAAAAGATTGGAATAACCTTCATCAGGTACGCTCAAAATAACCTTTATCAGGTACGCTCCGAATAACCTTCATCAGGTACACTCAAAATCAAAAGATTGGAATAACCTTCATCAGGTACACTCAAAATAACCTTCATAAGGTACATTCAAAATAACCTTCATTAGGTACACTCAAAATCAAAAGATTGGAATAACCTTCATCAGGTACACTCAAAATCAAAAGATTGGAATAACCTTCATCAGGTATACTCAAAGTCAAAAGATTGGAATAACCTTCATCAGGTACACTCAAAATAACCTTCATAAGGTACATTCAAAATAACCTTCATCAGGTACACTCAAAATCAAAAGATTGGAATAACCTTCATCAGGTACACTCAAAATCAAAAGATTGGAATAACCTTCATCAGGTACACTCAAAATAACCTTCATCAGGTACACTCAAAATCAAAAGATTGGAATAACCTTCATCAGGTACACTCAAAGTCAAAAGATTGGAATAACCTTCATTAGGTACACTCAAAATCAAATGATTGGAATAACCTTCATCAGGTACACTCAAAATAACCTTCATAAGGTACATTCAAAATAACCTTCATCAGGTACACTCAAAATCAAAAGATTGGAATAACCTTCATCAGTTACACTCATAATCAAAAGATTGGAATAACCTTCATCAGGTACACTCAAAATCAAATGATTGGAATAACCTTCATCAGGTACACTCAAAGTCAAGAGATTGGAATAACCTTCATTAGGTACACTCAAAATCAAATGATTGGAATAACCTTCATCAGGTACACTCAAAATAACCTTCATAAGGTACATTCAAAATAACCTTCATCAGGTACACTCAAAATCAAAAAATTGGAATAACCTTCATCAGGTACACTCAAAATCAAAAGATTGGAATAACCTTCATCAGGTACACTCAGAATAACCTTCATCAGGTACACTCAAAATCAAAAGATTGGAATAACCTTGATCAGGTACACTCAAAATAGCCTTCATAAGGTACATTCAAAATAACCTTCATCAGGTACACTCAAAATCAAATGATTGGAATAACCTTCATCAGGTACACTCAAAATCAAAAGATTGGAATAACCTTCATCAGGTACACTCAGAATAACCTTCATCAGGTACACTCAAAATCAAAAAATTAGAATAACCTTCATCAGGTACACTCAAAATCAAAAGATTGGAATAACCTTCATCAGGTACACTCAAAGTCAAAAGATTGGAATAACCTTCATCAGGTACACTCAAAATCAAAAGATTGGAATAACCTTCATCAGGTACACTCAAAGTCAAATGATTAGAATAACCTTCATCAGGTATGCTCAAAGTCAAAAGATTGGAATAACCTTCATTAGGTACACTCAAAATCAAATGATTGGAATAACCTTCATCAGGTACACTCAAAATAACCTTCATAAGGTACATTCAAAATAACCTTCATCAGGTACACTCAAAATCAAAAGATTGGAATAACCTTCATCAGGTACACTCAAAGTCAAAAGATTGGAATAACCTTCATCAGGTACACTCAAAATCAAAAGATTGGAATAACCTTCATCAGGTACACTCAAAATCAAAAGATTGGAATAACCTTCATCAGGTACACTCAAAGTCAAAAGATTGGAATAACCTTCATCAGGTACACTCAAAGTCAAAAGATTGGAAAGCCAAATGATTTAATCTAACTCACATTATTAAACTTAGAGCAAGGTTTGATAGGATACAAGTTCAAATTAGTTTGTTTATAACCACAACAGATATGTACAACTCCATGGGTTTACTGTTAACATTTATAAGCACATATAATAATGATATTTTAGGTTCTTGTTTGGGTCAGGCACAATCTAATTAAATATAGATGTTTGTTAGATTTTCTTTTATTATACTCCCCTACAAGGTCACATAATATTTGTTTTATCATACAACTTTGCCAGGGCAGAACTTTTTTGCTGAAGCTAAGAGCCTTCATAATTTGTATGTATATGTACATGCATTATGACATGGTGGGTGTCACAAATAAGAATGATGTCATTGGGACCTTGACCTTGGACTACAAGGTCAAATAATTGATTTTGAATTATACAACTTATACTTTGTATGTATATATATTAAAACATGGCATGGTGGAGCATCATTAAGAATTAGGTCACTATGACATTGACCTTTGACTACAAGGTCAAATAATTGATTTTGAATTGTGCAACTTCGAGTATATAAATTAGGTCACTGTGACCTTGACAAGGTCATGTATTTGATTTTTATGACATATTTATCAATGCCAAGGTCAAATACTGCAGTTATTTTTAATAGGATGGCTGGGGTCAAATGAAGGGGTGACGTATGTTTCAGTTAATAAAAAAAACATTGCCTCTATTTCTTTTTTTGTTATATAGTATGTATGTTAAGCTTAATACAGAGTAGACAGGGTATTATTGGGTTAGCTTTGCTCCCAGTTCCCCTAGTTATTTTTTCTTCATCCTGTATCTGCTCAGATCATTCAAAGTTGGAATCTCTATACTACCGGTACTTCATAAAACAACTACCACTGCTCAATACCTAAAGATTGTGTAAGTTTGTCGCTGATTGGTCGCTTAAATGGTCACCTGATGTGGGATGTTGTAAAAAAAGATCCAATAAATCTCTAAATATAACCAGATTCAGGACAAGCACAACATTGTGACAATGTTTATCAAGTGTAATAGGACCCCAATTGTTCCCTTCTGTATATCTATGTTTCCAGTGACAAAATAATGATAAATATTCAGATAACAACAATAAAAAACCCAACACAGAATTGTCAAGTAAAAATAAAAACTAAAAAATGATGACAATAAACAATAATACTACAATAACAAGGTCAATATAAGTTCATAGTTAACTGTCATTACTGATCCATCTTTATTCTCATAAACCCTTGTTAGTTCTAGCTATATAGGTTAAATCTGCTGGCTGTTGACCAATAGTCTTATAGGATAAAAATAGTCAAAATTACTACTAATAATAGATATTATAACAAGTCATAACATCCGTCAGAATTTATGATTTTCATGAAAACTTTTTTAGGAGAAAAGTAAAGGAAAATCATGTTGAATGGAAACTGTTTTATGTTTCTTTCTGATAAGACTTAGACCCCCAACCCCTTTAGTTTCAATAAAGTATTTAGGAAATAGTCTGTGCCATCAAAAAAGAAAAAACTCCTTGTTTACAAGTTCAAAACTAATCATGTTAAAAAAAACCCCAGAAAACAGTCGGAGTCCTCTGACATCATATATAAAAACTTGTATGGTTTACATGAGTAATCTTAAAGACCGGTGTGATATGTATGTGTATTGCAGTAATTACTGATTGATCTATATCCAATACACTAAAATGTCATTATATCCTTTAGCCTTAGGTAATGACCAACCTTAACTTACCTGGATGTGTATTCAGCTTTTTTCAAATGATTTCCTTTGTTTTTTTAGTGATTAAGTCACTTTTGTTGGATACTTACTTTTCATGGTAAGAATATATTGTTATTTTTTCAATTTTGTATATTTTTCAGAAATTATTTTTATTTTCTTCAGTTCTTATTTTTCAAACCATTTCATTAAAATCATTTGTATGAAAATATAAAGGCTGAACAAAATAAATGTTGGTAGTTTTCTTCTATTTATATATTGTTTGTCTTTATTCAGTATCTATTATCAGTATATTATTGAAATAAATGTAAGAATGCACTTTTAAAAGTCTTAAACAGTATTATAATATAATATATGATAAGAGTTATCTCCCATTAAGCAGTTTGAAGAAAATGGGTATGTTGAATTTAAAAAAAGTAAAAATTATTTGTTTTTAATAAGTCAATATACAAAGTATGGAATGTATGTCATATAACATTGGGTGTCTGATAAGGGAAATCTCCAACATTTTGTCCATTACAGTGAATGTTTCATTAACTTTTTCAATTCTTTAAGGAATTATATTTTAAATAAATATTCCACCAAAGGTTCCATTAAATCTGGTAAATACCTGTGTATCATTCATGTCATTCTGTGTAGATTTGACACAAATTTCACACCATTCCCATAATATGTAGGAAAGTGTTTGTCAAATTGTTTGAAATGTTGACCAACAGAATGTGTTCATTTTTCTATCTCCTAAACTATGTTCAGTTGTGGTGGCCATCTTAGTTTTACAATTGACAAAGAAAAGAAAAACTTAGTAAAAGATCACCCACGTAATATTCCTGGAAAGTCTGGTTTAATTTGGTCAAAGTGTGATTTCTGTGAAGAAAATTGAAATGTTAATTGTTTATGAACTATAAATGTATTGATGCAGAATGAAGACAATAGCTCGTATGGCATTTGAACCATGTGAGCGAAGAAATACATGTATTTCAGCAACATTTTTTTTTTTACAAAATAATTAGAGTTGTCTCCTATTAAGAAATTTTTCTTATCGTTTTGACCCTTATTGAATCAAAGTTAACAAATTGGGTGTGTCATACTTATTGCAAAATATATGCTATATGTTAAAAAAATCAAATCAAATATTTGTTAATATGTTAATACGATTTTTTTTTTAAGCTTGAGGCAATCCGAGTGTATTATGAATTATTATGCGAAAGATAAATATTTCTGTGTATAAGGATTATGTCAATTATACAAAGTATTATCAGGTACCCTATAAAAAATTACTTTATCATGACATGGTTGAGATAAGTTTATGAAAACAACATATGTAAATGATTTGTGGTTTAAAAAGTACTTTGTAAAGTCTAGTTGTGGGAAGACACACACTTAATGAAGGAATTTTATACTCAGATGTGAAAAATTTACTGTTAATTTCTCACATTGTCTTAAGTTATGTTCTGTTATTAAATAAAAGATGATCTTGTGTATTACACCTAGGTGGTAATGGAGACTAGTCGAGGAATGGTACTCCAGCGAAGGCAGGCCCTACGTCGTAAAGGATTTGTTTGGCATAAAGCAAAGGTATAGTGTTTAGGTGTGGGTATAAATAATTTGAGAGTAAGAATATTATAACATGTTATGTCATAAATTTTCCAGGGCAAAATGTCACAATTTAAATTAGGAAATGATTATCTTCTGTAATATACAAGTATTGAAGAGTATTAAATTTGGTGTCCTAAGATTGATTGATTGATGTTTAACACCAACTTTAACAGTATTTCAGCTATATAGTGGAGTAAGAACAATTTTAATTAATCTCCTCAACCACAAGACCCTTAGAAATGAAATATATTTGTGTATAAAACAATCAGATATAATATGTACAAATTCTGTCTTTATATATGTATGGGTGTATTAACTGAAGTACTGTTTTAATGCTCACACATTGATATAATTGTTTTCTTTATGTTTAATGTCCTGTAAAACTGGGGTTACATTAATGAACAGGTGTGTTGATATTTAATATGTTATAAACAATAAGACTATGATATTTAATGTTGATCATATTTGACATTCATGTCAATTACCAGAGACAAACTTTATCACATAATGTTGTATCACGTACACCTCGACATGAATGGGATTCTAACTCACAACATTAGTGGCGATAGGCACTGATTGTATAAATCCAACTACCATGCGATCACTATCACGATGGCTCTTTGTCAGTGACTTGCAGCAGGTCTATGGTTTTCTCCGGGTACTCTGGTTTCCTCCACCAATAAAACTGATCACCACAATATAACTGAAATATTGTTGAAAGTGGCATTAAACACCACAACCCTAACCCTTGTCAATTACCAGTACTCATGATTTCAGAGAAGAATTAAGAATAATTGTAAAACTACAGTTTTAGTTGGATTTCAACCTTGGTTTGGAAGTTTTGAAATTTTCTACTGTCAAGTTTTTTATATTTAAATTGTGTTTCTCAACTATATTGGACAGAGCATAATTATATCTACATTTGTCTTCTTCATTAATTATTTCTTTGATAAGGAATTCATTTTGATGGGTTTTGTATCAGTTTATCAAATTTTCTTGATATTAGGAAAAAAACAATGAATCTGTTTAATGAAGAAGTTTCTCATTAAGTTCAGATCATTGAGGGTTCCTGTGACACCCAACATTCATAGTGAACAAATGACAATCTACTTTAAAGGTTGTAAATAATTTTGATGAAATAAAGATTTCTTTAACTGTTCATAGTTTAGAGTAAACTTCTTTGTTAATTACCAGAGCATAAGAGAAATGTTTGGCCACTTGTAGTTTTTTGGTCAATTTCACCCGATATCATGGTTAAGTTATACTGAAGCCTGTGTATCAGATTTACTTCTAATTAATAGCCTGTTAGTTCAGGTCCATTCACCTCCAGTAAGTAGATATATATATATATACAGGGTGGGATTACTGTCTTCACAAGCTTACCAATCAACAGGTATCTTTCATTTTATCATAATCAAAACTTAAATAAATTTGGTGGTAATTGTTACACCTGATAGGTGAATATCTTAGTAAACAGGAAATACAGTCTGAAATCGACAGGTAAAAATATTTGAACTCTTACATCATATTACATATTTATTAAAATTTTGAACTTTTTTTATGAATTGTTTTCCAATTGTTTTCAAAATGTTTTCTCTCTTTCTATGTAATTTGCTAAGAATTCATAAAACTATTCTAATTGTATAGTAACACAGGGGGAATGCTTCAACAAATTCTCTTAAAAGAGAACCCTTTTAACGATGTTTAATCACCTTGATTTTTTTGTTCATTACCTATATAGCATATCTTATCAAATAATTTGACCTACTTTTGCTTTCTACTGCATAATTGAAATGTTTAACTATTTATGTAAGTTCTTTACACATTCTAATTATCTGATATGTAAATTAATTTACATATTTTGATTGGAGGTTATTAATTCTCTGTGGGTAAGTGAGTCTCCACTTATCCTTATATATAAATAAATATGTTTTCTTAATGTCAAATAAAGATCCAATACTTATTCTAAATACTGCAATTTTTATACAAAAATGTCTTTCCCCCACTTGAAATGATATTGCTTTTACAGTGTTTATTATTGTTACTACTTAATAATGTTTGTGTATGCATTTGTCAAACCCATTGTATGTATGTAGTTGGAACAATAAAATTATTATTATTATTATAAATGTCGTATTCATATTCTGCTGTCTTAGTTTATTTTTGTTTCTTAAATTTGTATACTGTTTATTTATACTCTGCTTTTTTTAAGCTAACATGATGTACTTTATATTACAGTCCCTGTCACGACTGTCAGAAGGAAACAAGCCTTTGTCATTGAGTTCTGATAATTTATCGGCATGGAAACGTAGGAGTAAGTCTACAATCTATATCTTTTTTTTTTTTAACAACGTAATATATTTTATTCAAATGCTTGCTACAATTAACACGCCAAAAGTCCAAGCTCCTTTTGGTGTTTCCCTGTTACATCTTGTTCTGATTATCCAGGGCTATAATCAGAATTACATGAAATATATATACAACCCAAGTACAATTTCTATTTAATACCTTTTGAAAACATTTATTTATTTTGCATTTATTATATTATTTTTTACTTTCATTAAAAAGTACACTTTTGAAGTGTTTTATTTTCATTTATTCTTTTAATATATTCATTGGCAAATATTTTATAAACATCAATATACTTTGTTTTCTGTTCAGATATATAGTACGATTTGTAGATGGAAAACCTATTGACAATCTATATCTTAATTAAGATTTCAGTTAACTATATTACCATAAACGGAATATTATCAAATATATATAGTCTTTAGCAATTACATTTCGAGAGTTTTCCTTTTAGAAATCATTGAATTACCAATAACCTGCCAATAGGCATGTAGATATTCAGAAAATATTACTTACCCAGATATAATATATATGTAATTAAAATATTCATATGCATTCATTTATAAATTGTTGTAGTTATAATATTTAGTTATATAATATACTAGAAAGAGCAGAGAAGTAAAGTTCTAATATGGCAGTAAATGAATTGATTTTCCCAGCTGTCATGTGTAAGATGATGGGAGTTACCTCTCCTGTTATGTGTAATAATGATTAAAATTGATTAATAATTAGATAATCAATCAAAATGTTTGCCTCAAACCAAACAATGACGAGTTTATCATATTTTACAACACTTTTTAGAGCTAAGGTTATAAATCTTGTCTTTAGAAATGGCCTTGGTTCATCCACATTCTTGATTCAGGTGTACTCTTTTTGTTAACAGTTCTTTGAGTTTTGTAAATGAAAATAGAAAGTTTTAAGTTGCTGATAATTGGAATATTGCCTGGCTTCTATTTCTGAAATTTTTGTACATCTTTTACAGCAAGGCTGTTGGAAAATTTCCATGTTATGTATATTTAGTTTAAATATAAAAAGATATATTATTTAACTGACAATAATGTTTTATTTTTGAAATGAAGATTTTAACCTGATGTTGTATATTTGTATCTATATAAATAGAGATCTGTTTTTGTTGTGAAAGCTCTACTTATCTAAGTTTTAATGGAAAAGTGTAATTCATTTTGGGGATTTGATCTCTTTTTGTTGTTACTGCTGTGCATTACATTGATATTATCAGTGTTTATTTTGACTGGATATTAAAGTTTCTTATTGATCATCAGGTTACATTAAAGAAATACTGTAATCTGTAAAAATCATGATTTCTGAAGATTACTTGTCAGCCAGACAAAGGAGGAAAAAGTAAATAACTTTCTTTTTGTCATGTTGTTTAGGAGGAATGTTCTGATATTGATAGTTGATATGGAGAACTCCCAGGCAGTCCATGAGTATCCATTTTACTATACAGTTGGGTTAGGGCATTGGTACCTTTCAATTAGATTGACCTATTGACCTATTCCTAATCCCCTCATTCATGTTAAAGCCTTCCTACATTTGTATCAACAAGCATTATCAGATTGACTTACATATTAAAATATATTGGAAGAGGTTAAGCCTCAACAGCAACTGTTACTTCTACAATAATCGATAGCCCACAGTTTTATGTTTCTCAATAATATCATGTAACCAGTTTAATGGTTTGTATCTTAAGCCACGTTGACACTCAAAGTCTTCCATCAAAAACTTTGTCAAAGAAAACTTGGGACAAAGTTTTCTGTGTCAGTGTTGTCTGTTGACACTATCAAAGTTTTTTATGGTTTATCAAAGATTTGGACTGGAACTTGATGTAAACTGTAATAAAACAATGCTCCAACTAACCTGACAGAACATAAATACATGGCTTTGTGTGTGTTTGCAGTATTTTGCAATATTGCGAAACAAAGAAATTGTCAAAAGAATGGAAGAACATGGACTAGAAACTGGTTGTTAGGAAGAACATGGACTAGAGAGTGGTTGTTAGGAAGAAAACTTTGATGGTGTCAATGGGACTTAATACTGACATCTCCCTTATTACTGGCAATTTAAAAAATACCCATTTATTTCTTCATTCAAAAAATTACATAAAGTTTATTCCAGATGATCATGGGTGTTTTATCTATATCCCCACCCCATTTTTACCCTTCACCACAAGACAATACAAGTATAAAAAATACTGGTATTTGGTATGTTATTGAAACAGTGAACCCAAAAAGTTATTAAAAGTTGTAATGTTTTGTCCAAACTCTTTTCATGATACATTCAGCTATATTTTTTAATAGATGATGATAACCATGGGTAAATTATTTTTATCAATATGATAGTGAATATGACCTTGGGTAGGGTTCATTAAATGGGCATTCTACCAGAATATGGTATGTGGATTAAGTTGTATTATACAAACAGCTCTTTATAGAAACATCAGATGACTGTGGTCTACTTACCATTTGTCAGAAACATTCCTGAAAGAAATTGAGAAAATTTGGCTGATTTAGATGGAACGAAGTACTTGAATAAATTGTGACAAATATAACTAAATGATAAGATCATTTGTTAATGCTAAAGAAAATTACGTTTGATTTTCTGTTATTTAGTAGACAACTCTGTCAAAATTGAAATGAAATCCTAATTGACAAGTATATAAACTATCTGAGAAGATATTTGTTGTAATCTGATCAACTAAAGATCAATAAAAGAACATTTAAATAATAAGAGACCCTTTAGTAGACAAATAATATAAACTATTTTTAGTAACAGCCCAGACAGGTGGTAGGCAGGTATGTCAACTTTTTTGTAAAATAAGTTTTTATTATGTAAAGATATTGTTATAAAAATGACTAACAATTTTACATATCTGATGAAGTAGAGTTCTGACAAGTTATTTTTTTGTCAGACATTTTTAATTCTTGTTTATACATTGGTTTAGATATACA
Source organism: Bathymodiolus brooksi (assembly GCA_963680875.1). Classification (NCBI taxonomy): domain Eukaryota; kingdom Metazoa; phylum Mollusca; class Bivalvia; order Mytilida; family Modiolidae; genus Bathymodiolus; species Bathymodiolus brooksi. Next base: position 16,658,913 of record OY804576.1, read on the forward strand.
TGTAGATATAAAGTTCCCATTGATTTTTATAAGTTCCTGTTTAAGTACAGTTTATATTATTTAACTTAGGTGTGGAGTAATCAAACTTTGATATACATGTATGTCTTTGTTCATAAATATTAAATTTATTATAACACAACTTTTTTGGTAGCTTATCTACTTTTTATTTGAAAATGATTGGAGATTTATAATACAGGTAGAAGTTAAAAATATGTTAGAGTAATAATAAAATAATATTGTGTATTATAACTGATGTCAGGTGGTGGTCAGGCATACTTTATAATGTTATTAGACTGATGTCAGGTGGTGGTCAGGCATACTTTATAATGTTATAAGACTGATGTCAGGTGGCGGTCAGGCATACTTTATAATGTTATAAGACTGATGTCAGGTGGTGGTCAGACATACTTTATAATGTTATAAGACTGATGGCAGGTGGTGGTCAGGCATACTTTATAATGTTATAAGACTGATGTCAGGTGGTGGTCAGGCATACTTTATAATGTTATAAGACTGATGTCAGGTGGTGGTCAGACATACTTTATAATGTTATAAGACTGATGTCAGGTGGTGGTCAGACATACTTTATAATGTTATAAGACTGATGTCAGGTGGTGGTCAGACATACTTTATAATGTTATAAGACTGATGTCAGGTGGTGGTCAGGCATACTTTATAATGTTATAAGACTGATGTCAGGTGGTGGTCAGGCATACTTTATAATGTTATAAGACTGATGTCAGGTGGTGGTCAGACATACTTTATAATGTTATAAGACTGATGTCAGGTGGTGGTCAGACATACTTTATAATGTTATAAGACTGATGTCAGGTGGTGGTCAGACATACTTTATAATGTTATAAGACTGATGTCAGGTGGTGGTCAGGCATACTTTATAATGTTATAAGACTGATGTCAGGTGGTGGTCAGGCATACTTTATAATGTTATAAGACTGATGTCAGGTGGTGGTCAGGCATACTTTATAATGGTATAAGACTGATGTCAGGTGGCAGTCAGGCATACTTTATAATGTTATAAGACTGATGTCAGGTGGTGGTCAGGCATACTTTATAATGTTATAAGACTGATGTCAGGTGGTGGTCAGGCATACTTTATAATGTTATAAGACTGATGTCAGGTGGTGGTCAGGCATACTTTATAATGTTATAAGACTGATGTCAGGTGGCGGTCAGACATACTTTATAATGTTATAAGACTGATGTCAGGTGGTGGTCAGGCATACTTTATAATGTTATAAGACTGATGTCAGGTGGTGGTCAGGCATACTTTATAATGGTATAAGACTGATGTCAGGTGGTGGTCAGGCATACTTTATAATGTTATTAGACTGATGTCAGGTGGTGGTCAGGCATACTTTATAATGTTATAAGACTGATGTCAGGTGGTGGTCAGGCATAATTTATAATGTTATAAGACTGATGTCAGGTGGTGGTCAGACATACTTTATAATGTTATAAGACTGATGTCAGGTGGTGGTCAGGCATACTTTATAATGTTATAAGATTGATGTCAGGTGGTGGTCAGGCATACTTTATAATGGTATAAGACTGATGTCAGGTGGTGGTCAGGCATACTTTATAATGTTATAAGACTGATGTCAGGTGGTGGTCAGACATACTTTATAATGTTATAAGACTGATGGCAGGTGGTGGTCAGGCATACTTTATAATGTTATAAGACTGATGTCAGGTGGTGGTCAGGCATACTTTATAATGTTATAAGACTGATGTCAGGTGGTGGTCAGACATACTTTATAATGTTATAAGACTGATGTCAGGTGGTGGTCAGACATACTTTATAATGTTATAAGACTGATGTCAGGTGGTGGTCAGACATACTTTATAATGTTATAAGACTGATGTCAGGTGGTGGTCAGGCATACTTTATAATGTTATAAGACTGATGTCAGGTGGTGGTCAGGCATACTTTATAATGTTATAAGACTGATGTCAGGTGGTGGTCAGACATACTTTATAATGTTATAAGACTGATGTCAGGTGGTGGTCAGACATACTTTATAATGTTATAAGACTGATGTCAGGTGGTGGTCAGGCATACTTTATAATGTTATAAGACTGATGTCAGGTGGTGGTCAGGCATACTTTATAATGTTATAAGACTGATGTCAGGTGGTGGTCAGGCATACTTTATAATGGTATAAGACTGATGTCAGGTGGCAGTCAGGCATACTTTATAATGTTATAAGACTGATGTCAGGTGGTGGTCAGGCATACTTTATAATGTTATAAGACTGATGTCAGGTGGTGGTCAGGCATACTTTATAATGTTATAAGACTGATGTCAGGTGGTGGTCAGGCATACTTTATAATGTTATAAGACTGATGTCAGGTGGCGGTCAGACATACTTTATAATGTTATAAGACTGATGTCAGGTGGTGGTCAGGCATACTTTATAATGTTATAAGACTGATGTCAGGTGGTGGTCAGGCATACTTTATAATGGTATAAGACTGATGTCAGGTGGTGGTCAGGCATACTTTATAATGTTATTAGACTGATGTCAGGTGGTGGTCAGGCATACTTTATAATGTTATAAGACTGATGTCAGGTGGTGGTCAGGCATAATTTATAATGTTATAAGACTGATGTCAGGTGGTGGTCAGACATACTTTATAATGTTATAAGACTGATGTCAGGTGGTGGTCAGGCATACTTTATAATGTTATAAGATTGATGTCAGGTGGTGGTCAGGCATACTTTATAATGGTATAAGACTGATGTCAGGTGGTGGTCAGGCATACTTTATAATGTTATAAGACTGATGTCAGGTGGTGGTCAGGCATACTTTATAATGTTATAAGACTACTGAGTGAAATGAAACAAACGTTGAAGGTGTGTTTCTTCTTTAATTAAAGAAATAATCCATTAATTAAAAAATTGAAGACATTGACACAGACTACATCCCATCCCTTTTATTGAAGCTTGAAGCTATGATTAACAGTCAACTGAAATATTTAAGCTGGAATCTGAACACATATGATAAAAACTGAAACTCAGATCTTGAATCATGTTAATTGTTTTGTCTTTCAGCAGTCGTAGCGATATTGTACATTATACATTTTCAGGGAATGTGCTGACTTAGTTGCTTGAAAGTACATATGATATTTATTTATGCAATCTTTCTTGTTGCTAGGGTCTGTGTTAACAGCAAAAATAAAATTTGATTCATCCTTTTTTCAAAGAATCATTTCTGCATGAGCAAATTTGACTTGAAATCCAAATTTACACCCAGTTCATATAAGTTTAACCAAAATTGAGGGTAAAAATATATTTTTAGACATGATAGAAATTTGTGAATAAAGTAAATTTTCGTACATTTTGAAATACCTGGTAAAATTTATTTCATGTATAAACCACAGACACTTAAAAAGTACTATATCAATATCATTTCTACAAGGTCAGAGAGTAGAAAATCATGTCAATGGTACTTAATTTCTTCTCATTGACCTTATGGAATTAATATTGATATAGTGTCTAGCACCTGTGGTATAAACTCATTTCAGGTGAAACACCATTTCGTACCTCTACATTTCCTGTAAATGCCTCAGATTTTTATTTGTTAATTTGTGAGAAAAAACTTTTAAGAACTATGTTTTTTTGTGATATTGTGAAAGATTGAATGTTTTATTTTTGGTTTTAATTATTAAGCTATTAAAACATTGTATAGATTGTGGGTAGGCACATTGAGTCATTATCATGTGATCTCAGGTATTCAGATGGTTTGACAGCTCAAATAATTAATTGTATGCACTGGCACAGGGGTACAAGGTTGGAGGGTCAGTAAAGTATCTTAGGTGTTTAGGTGTCAAACCAGTAATTCAACCAATCAGAGCTAAGAACATATAAAAGTAGTCCCTTTTAAAGAAAAAAGTTCCTTTCACTTTGTTGTATTGTGACACATACTGAATGGAATGGAATAATTAAATTGATAATTTATGTTAAATGTATAAGGATTATTTTGAGCCCAAATTTGATTGATTTAGTTGTATTTTAATATGGATATGGAGGATTTGATGCATGACCTATACATAGGGAATTTCTGGGGGATGACAGAGCTATTTTTAGAGTTGGTATTTTCCATAGCCTGGCATTTCACTGCAAGACTTTAAACATGGCCTGATATTTTGACAGAACGTAGAGGAATCATGGATGCTTCAGAAAATGTATGGTCTTCGAAAGGTTAAACTTAAGACGAAATGGCCAGGTAGGCTCGAAAAAACACAAATTTAGTAGAAAACCTTAAAGAAATTAATTATAGGTTTCACACCTTAAGAGATTCATAGATAAAAGGAGACCTGCATAATTATGTCATCCTTAATGTTGATTTAGATTTTATTGTACTTTCAGTTTCAGTTTCTGTTTTCTTGGACTGAATGATTTCTATTACATGTGGCTCACACTTTCTATTTCTTGTGACTTACAATTTTTCTATTTCACATTTCATTTGGCTAACATTATTTCTGATGTGGCTCACAATTTTTATTTCATGCAGCTTATGATTTCTATTGCATGTGGCTGTAAAAGTATGAAAATGAAGAAAATTTTGGTGAAAGTTGATCTTAAGGTTAAAAACTAGATATTATTTTGTGTCCTCCAGTCTAGAAACATGAAGATATATAAATGAACAAGGTCTACTGGTGTTCAGAATATTTCCTGACTTAGTGTGAATACAATAATTGTCTAATATGGATGATTGTTATTAGAACAAAAATTGTTTTTATTGATTAATGATCACTAAAAGGTGAAAATTGTCAGCAGAGACTTTGGTACCTGGTTAATTATGGCTTTGAATCATTAGATATTTAGCTCATTTGATTAAAGACTTCATAAGTTAGATTAACTTGTGTCTAATCCATTTTGTTCGATATTTGGCAAATAAAATATGTTTATAGTAAACTTAAGGTGAGCTTTTGTCATCTGTAGTCTGGCATCCATCATCTGTCTCTTTTAGTTGTTCACATTTCAATCTTCTCCTCTGAAACCACTGGGCCAATATGAACCAAACTTTACAAGAATAGTCCTCGGATGGTCCCCAATCTGAATAGTATCTAATAGGTCTGAACTCCATCAAGGTGGCCTCCATCACTAAAAATAGAAAATTCTTAAATGGGCCATAAACCGCTTTATTTGATTAGAGAAATTTTAACAGTAGGGCATAATTTTGAGCTCTTTAACATATATTGTGGGTTTTTTTCTTTAAGTTTATGCCATTGCCGATTTTTGCTGATTATGGAAATGAGGTATATTAAAGCAAAAAATTCATATAAAAAAAATTCTTTTCTGAAACTTTTATGTGCTTTTTAACCAAACCTTGTAGGAATAGTCCTTGTATGCTCCCCATTCGAAAATGTATCTGATAGGTCTGAACTCCATCAATGATAGCCAGCATTACTAAAAATAGAACATTCTTCAATAGAGCAAACTTGCCTTATTTCAAGTCGGAATCTGCTTATTGTAAAAGTTAACTGTAAGAGCATAAATAAGAGTTGATACTCCACCAAAACGATAATGAAATGTACAGTTGTTATCTTTAGATAAATGTTTGTTCAGGTGAGCCTCTAGTTTTTCAGTAACATGTTATTTTGTTTTGTAATCCACAAATGAATGTGTTAAGAAGATTCATCATATTATATTTTATTAGAGACTTTTACTATAAGTGGGTAATTGTGTCAGTAGGATTTTGTAAATAAGCTCTTTAGATTATGTTTTGGTAGGTCAATTAGATTTAAAGAAAATATAAGTTAACACAGTTTACTATCAATTGTTTATTTAGAACAGTTTTTTTAGGAAATTAAGAAAAACTATTCAAGGACATTCGATGACGAAGCATCAACATTTTTGGGGGATTTTTTTTCTTTAAAATAAAAACATTTTAAATTGCAAATTGGCAAAATTCCATTATTTGAGGTAGGGTTTTAATAAGTAGAGAATCAGGGTGCTGTAGGTACAATGTGGGGTGTAGAACATCTAGGGATATAAAGGAGAAACTAGGAGGAAGCAAATACAAAAATGAAAATAAGCCTCATTGAAGTCTATCTACGTGTAGATAAATGATGAAGACAGTTATTATTAGAGGTAGACTTATTAATTATCATTTTCTCTTTTTCTGAAGATAGTTTTTCTAGTACCCAATTATTTGTTTTACCATGTACTGATACAATCATTTAGAATCAAGTAGAGTCAGCTTTTAAAAGGGAGACAGGAAGCTTGTATGATCTAAAGAAAAGAAGTATGTAGTCTGTACTTTTTTATTAACAATTTAAATGATCAGCTCGTTCAATAGTAGGAGCCTAAAGGACAATATGTATTGTAATCTTTATTATTAAATATCTGTATCTGTAATTACATATGTCTTCCTTAAGGTACCTGTTGTAACTCAGCTGATTTTTACCTGGATAACAGGTAAATTTATTTTGTAGATATACTGTTTAATGAGTTTACTTATTACATTTTAATACTTTCATTAAAAAAAGTTGTCAAACATCAAAGATATGGACAAGCACACTTTGCTGATTGTTCAAGGCTTTATATGAATTAATTAAAAACTTCTGAAGTATGTGGTCATATGTTGGTTATATTGACAAATATTCTATTATTAGACATTTTTGGACTACCACATTCAAAGCGGAACTAACAATTAAGGTAGAGTTTTAAGTTCATTTTATTATTTGATATATATGTTGTATCGATGATTTCATTTTAATATTTTTTTATCAAATAGCATAGTTGTACAAGGCATTTTATTTTCTTATCAGACAGGCTCATTTAAAAAAAGCCAAGATACAAAAAAAATTTGAATACCAGGATGTTATGAAGGTAAAAATGAAAATAGTAAAATCTGCCAATGCAGGCCACCTCTATTAAGCAGTAACCTTTCATGAAAGGTCACCATTTCTCAGTTATCACAAATAAATACATAGAGATTGTTCAAGCAGCCACCTATCTTATGTGAATATCCCCTCACTGATCATTTAAAACATTTCAATATTAATCACAAACACCAATCATCTTTAGAGGTTGTCATGGTCATCATCATATGGTAGTTGGATTTACACAACAAAACTATCGGTGTAATCCGTGCCTATCACCACTAAAGCTGTGAGTTTGAATCCCATTCATGGCGAGGTGTACTCAATACAACATTATGTGATAAAGTTTGTCAGTGACTTGTGACAAGTATGTGGTTTTCTCCGGGTACTCTGGTTTCATCCACCAATAAAACAGACCACCACGATATATCTGAAATATTGTTGAAGTATTAGAATGCCCTTTGACCTTAAATAAGTTAAACAAGAGTCATAAATTCTCTTTGGTTCCCAAGAAGTCATTGTGTGAAAAATCCTCAAATGATCTAAATTGATATTTTCAAATAAAAAAAGAAGTATGTTCAGATCTCTTAAAGTAAAAGTAAAGTTGATAATGTACAAGGTTATCCATTTTCTAATTAAACAACCTTATTCAGAAAAAACTGCTGGATCTGCTAATCTGGGTCACGGGTCGCTGTAATCGGGCGGCTGTATCGAGAACAGATAGGGTGTTGAAAAAACTGTTGATACTCATAAAATATTGATAAATGCTATAAAATTTTATGTTTGTCTTCAAGAAATATGATAGACAAAACCATGTGTGAAGTTTTATGACGAAATATCTCCGATTTCTGTGTAATTTCTATATAAATATTTGTTCATGTTTGTTGTCTTTATCTACAAGTCCTTTGTTGCTGAACTAATAATGGCCATATAACCAAGGTTTACTGTACATAAATTGATTTGATAAACTGCTGATTTAATCATTAATAAAAAGTGATGAGGAAATAAGTAGTTTGTGATATCAGCTGTTCCACTGTTCCACTGACTTGTCTATTTATATGTTTAGTTTACAGTTGCTAAATCAGCATTAATTATGATGGATTTACCATTCCCTACAAAAACCTAGTTCCCATTTTGTAAAGAGCTTTTAGATTTCCTCTACTCTTTGGTATATATACAGATACAAATAATTTTAGTTAAGATTAAGGGACAGTCATTGGCTGTGATTGTTGGGTAGTTAGATTTACATCTACCTATGCAATTATTGTCTATCTTAGATAAAGTTGAAAGTTTGCTTCCAGTCAATGGCAAGGTTAGCTTGATATAGTTTTATAGGATGACATTTTTCTGTGACTTGTAGTAATGTGGTTTCCTCCATTATTTAAACTAACTGCTACAATATACCTTGTAACTGAATTATGGTAGAAAGTGCTGCTAAACACCAAACTCTATATAAGATTGAAAGCAACAAGATATACAGTATATTCTAACATGACCTCCTTCTTTTGCTTTGTTAACAAACGAGCGAGTTATCCATTCGGTATAATCTCATTAGCACATGCGCTGGTGAATGTGACTGACTTTTCCATTGGCAGCATAAATTGTGTGCGACATTTTCCGTAAGCGTAAATATAAATTACCGTCTTCCAATCAAAGTATACTACCGTATTTGTACTCTTAGACATATCAGAATCGAAATAAATCATGGAAGCCAGAATGTGTTTTGAGTTTTAACATGGATTGGTGGATATTAGTAAATTTTATCCCTCGCTTCTGGCTCGGGATAAAATACTAATATCCACCGATCCATGTTAAAACTCCCAACACATTCTGGCTTCCATGATTTATTTCTTAAACAAACCACAACATCACATATATATCATTTCCATGACTACAAGATACAAATTTATGTAAAATACAGTAAGAAGGCACATCTTTGTCCTGACGTTTGACAACCACCAAATTGTAGAAGGGTCAAGGTGTTTAATATGTTTTCTCCTGAGAAAAAAAAATACTAGCAAAGCAAGTTTGTTTTCTGTGTACAATGTAACAAATTTCCACATGCATGTTCCAGTATTTTATAAATTTTATTTTTACACATTTTACCACCTTTCAATTTGCAGAGAAACAGGTCTGTATAATTCCCAGTCTAATTACAAAGAAAGTGTGTTAAACACTGGTCTGTTTTATTAAAATTGAGATCAATAAGATGTAACATTATCAGCAGAAATTGATGGAATGAAGATGTATTCATTTTTTGTTATTATTATTCGTTCCATTTTGTAAAATAGTTTAAAAAGTTGTTACAAATTTTGAGAAAAAAATCTTTTTCTTTTCTGCATTTCTCCATGTTAAAATAATCCTAGATTTATCTGCAATAAGTCTATAGAAGTTCGATTTTCTTGCAAGATAAAGTAACCTGAAGCATTGTAGATTTGTCTTCTTTTTTGTATTGAAGTTGTTAAACTGGTGTTTTTCTTTCGATTAAGAAAACTTACTGAGTATTTAGATTACCTGTTTATATGAGAAGATAAAAGATTCACCTTAAGACAGGTGTTTTGTCTATCATGTTACCTGGAAATATTTACATATCAATGATTACATATGTCATCAGTCTCGTATTACAAGTATGATCCAGGGGGGGGGGGGGGGGGTCAAATATTAAACAGAGTTATTTCCCTTACTACACAAATATAAATTTGTGAAAAACTGGAAAAATTTTAATAGAAATATTCTATTGTTGATTTTTAAAATTTTTAAATAGAGGTGATATCCATATTATGGTCCAGTCTATTAGTAATTTGAAGTAAAGAGAATGGCCATTCAATTGTACCTACCTTGGCAAGACTCCATGGAAGCAACTGTTAAATTGATTTGATGCTTAATGCCAAGTTAAGCATTTTGTTATCTATATGATTGACCCGAGCACATTTAATATCACTGAGCACCAGTATGATTTCTTATAATACAATTTTACAAGATGTCACATACAGATTTATAAGGTGTGGACAGGTATGTCCTTGTAGTTTAAAACCAAACCCATCAATAATTAACAATTGTACAGTAATCTTTCTAGTCTTATTGTTTATTTGTGCTCTGTTCCATAACAAACTATAAAATAAAACTATGAAATACAAAATAAAATAAATGATGATCATGCTTATATACTGATAGTGGAGATTTCCCCCTCTCCACATCAAGGATATTTTTACAGATATTATGATTCAAGGATAAATGTGTAGAAATAATGACCAAAATGATTTCCTTTTAATTCCCCTCCCCTATCATATACATACACAACAAAACTCTACTTCTTTCATTTAAGAAAAACAGTGTAAAAATTGGTTATAACAGGTTGTTTATATGGTTAAGTTATATATACAGTAATAAAGTGATCTTATTGTCACCTATTACCAGAGTTATGTAATTTAATGGTATAATATTGGGGGTGATAATAAAACTATCTTGTTAGCATGGTTTATAGTGATTTATGTAGACCAGGACATGTATGGACAAACATCAGACTTCAGGTAACTAAATTATAGCCTAACAAAATCTTCATTTTATTGGATTTTTGTAAGTGTATTAAAACCTAACAAATAATTGCTACATCTCTGAACCGAAACATTGTTATAGGGTCTATGATTGGATAAATATTTTGTAGACAAAAATAAATTTACTGTGAGAAAAGAAGCTGATATCACACATTCATATATGCTTATATTAATTTTGTAACATTACAAATCTTGTGATTATGATTTGTGTGAAAGTGATGTACATATCACCTCACACCTTCACTATTTATGTGAAAGTGATGTACATATCACCTCACACCTTCACTATTTATGTGAAAGTGATGTACATATCACCTCCCATCTTCACTATTTATGTGAAAGGGATGTACATATCACCTCACACCTTCACTATTTATGTGAAAGTGATGTACATATCACCTCACATCTTCACTATTTATGTGAAAGTGATGTACATATCACCTCACACCTTCACCTTGTATTCTTCATTACCCATATAGTATTAACTGTAAATAGTTTTAACCTTTTTCAATTGTCACATGCAAATCTCTGACATAATCTTCAAGGTGTTGAAGGCAGTCCGTATGAAAAGCAAAACATAAATCAATTGCTATGTACTTCTTTTTAAAACTAAATAAAAAGTGTCTGACTAGGTACACTAAAATTTATATTAATATTTCTTGATTCAAAGTTTCATGTTTCAATACATATAGATTATATTAATCTTTGATCAGATTATAATTTAGGCTAAGGGTGAGGTGTGCTTGACTTGTAACATAAGTGAGATTAACCTGACCAGGATTAACTTAAAAGTTCCAACAACATTTCTAGACTAGATTGATTAGGTCTAGATAAAACCCACCAACCCTCCTTCTGTAAATGACAGGACATACCAACCTTCCTACTGTAAATGAAAAAACCTACCAACCCTCCTCCTGTAAATGACAGGACCTACCAACCTTCCTCCTGTAAATGAAAAAACCCACCAACACTCCTGTAAATGACAGGACCTACCAACCCTCCTCCTGTAAATGACAGGACCTACCAGCCCTCCTGTAAATGAAAAAACCCACCAACCCTCCTCTTGTAAATGACGGGACCTACCAACCCTCCTCCTGTAAATGACAGGACCTACCAACCCTCCTGTAAATGACAGGACCTACCAACCCTCCTCCTGTAAATGACGGGACCTACCAACCCTCCTCCTGTAAATGACGGGACCTACCAACCTTCCTCCTGTAAATGACGGGGCAGTTTTATGACTTGTTACCTTATATGTTTCCTATCCAGGATATAGAACATGCTAGTGACAGCAGCTAAGTATATTTTAATTGAAATTGGTATGGTTATTACAGACAAAAATGATAAATTATGCACTTTCTGATAGATATCAAGAGATGAAAATGTGAATAATTTATTTGATACAAAAGTACAATTTTTTTTAATAATGAACAATTTATTTAGCAAAAATGAACACAATCATATAGATTGGGTCAACCAATAGAATTTTAATGTACATATCCAGACTTTATCCACCAACACATTGTAAGAATTCTGTATTACAGAAACTTGACTAACATACATGCTCCTTTACTCTTAAAATTATTTATTTATATTAAAAGTTCAAAATTTTATGTGTTTATGTCTTTGAAGCTACTGACGTTCAAAACAAATGGAGAGAAATATTACAGAATTGGGAAATATAACAGGCATACAAATGTTATATAAACCAGTTTTCTCTTTAAGGACTCAACTAAAACACCCATTATGGACTATGTTTTCTAGAAAAATTTAATTCTGTATGTAAACCCTGCCACAATATGAAGGCAGTCTGTAAATGTTGTGAGAACTATTGAGAGGATCCCTGACATGATCTCAGTACCTTCTCCGTAGAGGATCCCTGACATGATCTCAGTACCTTCTCCGTAGAGGATCCCTGACATGATCTCAGTACCTTCTCCGTAGAGGATCCCTGACATGATCTCAGTACCTTCTCCGTAGAGGATCCCTGACATGATCTCAGTACCTTCTCCGTAGAGGATCTCTGACATGATCTCAGTACCTTCTCCGTAGAGGATCCCTGACATGATCTCAGTACCTTCTCCGTAGAGGATCCCTGACATGATCTCAGTACCTTCTCCGTAGAGGATCCCTGACATGATCTCAGTACCTTCTCTGTAGAGGATCCCTGACATGATCTCAGTACCTTCTCCGTAGAGGACCCCTGACATGATCTCAGTACCTTCTCCGTAGAGGACCCCTGACATGATCTCAGTACCTTCTCCGTAGAGGATCCCTGACATGATCTCAGTACCTTCCCCGTAGAGGATCCCTGACATGATCTCAGTACCTTCTCCGTAGAGGATCCCTGACATGATCTCAGTACCTTCTCCGTAGAGGATCCCTGACATGATCTCAGTACCTTCTCCGTAGAGGACCCCTGACATGATCTCAGTACCTTCTCCGTAGAGGATCCCTGACATGATCTCAGTACCTTCTCCGTAGAGGATCCCTGACATGATCTCAGTACCTTCTCCGTAGAGGATCCCTGACATGATCTCAGTACCTTCTCCGTAGAGGATCCCTGACATGATCTCAGTACCTTCTTCGTAGAGGATCCCTGACATGATCTCAGTACCTTCTCCGTAGAGGACCCCTGACATGATCTCAGTACCTTCTCCGTAGAGGATCCCTGACATGATCTCAGTACCTTCTCCGTAGAGGACCCCTGACATGATCTCAGTACCTTCTCCGTAGAGGATCCCTGACATGATCTCAGTACCTTCTCCGTAGAGGATCCCTGACATGATCTCAGTACCTTCTCCGTAGAGGACCCCTGACATGATCTCAGTACCTTCTCCGTAGAGGATCCCTGACATGATCTCAGTACCTTCTCCGTAGAGGATCCCTGACATGATCTCAGTACCTTCTCCGTAGAGGACCCCTGACATGATCTCAGTACCTTCTCCGTAGAGGACCCCTGACATGATCTCAGTACCTTCTCCGTAGAGGACCCCTGACATGATCTCAGTACCTTCTCCGTAGAGGATCCCTGACATGATCTCAGTACCTTCTCCGTAGAGGATCCCTGACATGATCTCAGTACCTTCTCCGTAGAGGATCCCTGACATGATCTCAGTACCTTCTCCGTAGAGGATCCCTGACATGATCTCAGTACCTTCTCCGTAGAGGACCCCTGACATGATCTCAGTACCTTCTCCGTAGAGGACCCCTGACATGATCTCAGTACCTTCTCCGTAGAGGACCCCTGACATGATCTCAGTACCTTCTCCGTAGAGGATCCCTGACATGATCTCAGTACCTTCTCCGTAGAGGATCCCTGACATGATCTCAGTACCTTCTCCGTAGAGGACCCCTGACATGATCTCAGTACCTTCTCCGTAGAGGATCCCTGACATGATCTCAGTACCTTCTCCGTAGAGGACCCCTGACATGATCTCGGTACCTTCTCCGTAGAGGATCCCTGACATGATCTCAGTACCTTCTCCGTAGAGGATCCCTGACATGATCTCAGTACCTTCTCCGTAGAGGACCCCTGACATGATCTCAGTACCTTCTCCGTAGAGGATCCCTGACATGATCTCAGTACCTTCTCCGTAGAGGATCCCTGACATGATCTCAGTACCTTCTCCGTAGAGGATCCCTGACAAGATCTCAGTACCTTCTCCGTAGAGGACCCCTGACATGATCTCAGTACCTTCTCCGTAGAGGATCCCTGACATGATCTCAGTACCTTCTCTGTAGAGGACCCCTGACATGATCTCAGTACCTTCTCCGTAGAGGATCCCTGACATGATCTCAGTACCTTCTCCGTAGAGGATCCCTGACATGATCTCAGTACCTTCTCCGTAGAGGATCCCTGACATGATCTCAGTACCTTCTCCGTGTACACTCAGACTTCCATATACATTGATCAACACAATATTAGCTGACAAATCATTTTTGCAAATTCATGAAAACATCTATTTTTGATACATTTTAATCAGTTTGAAAAATACTGATGACAAACAAATTATTTATTATATATAATTGGTCTAATGTTATTACTTAATTAAAATTAAGGAAAATAATTTCATTTCTAACTAGATTGATGATAAAAAGTAAAAGATTTTATTGATAATGCTGTGAACATTAAATTTTTGATAAAAACCTTGAGTTTTTTTAAGAAGGTCTTAAGAGTAGATGTAAGATAAGGCTAATTAAGTGAAGAAGCTATGATCACTACAGAGAGCTGAGCAGATGTCAGATAGGACAATGTAATAAACATCTTATGTTTTGTATATATCATAAAATAAACAATGATATCTGGAGTGAGGGTGTAAATGAGGTATTCTAAGTTAAACTGTTTGTTTTTTAACTGTTTTTATCTGTCTGGTGGGACTTTTAACTACTTAGCCAAGGTGGATTTCATAAGAAATGTTAGCTTTGATGAGAAAATTATGTTATTTGAAATCTATACTGTTTTTCTTTTAATAATTGACCTCGATCAAGAACCTCTTCATTCTGTCTCTGTATCTGCTGTAGGTTTTTGAGAGGTTAGTACTTTCTGCTGATGTGTAATTTATTTGTGTGTGTTAAATGGATGGTCAAAGAGAGTTGTGCTTCATTTTTGACATTTAGCTGTGAATAAGAAGTGTGTTTTTATATATATGTTGAAGTGCATCTGTTGAACTGGGCCTCCGTCTATGTACACAGTGATCTTCCAAATATAATACATTTTGATGAGATCTTTCATACCTCTTTATTAATAAAGTAAGTGTGAACCCCTTTTTATGTATGTGTTATCCTAGTACCTCCTTCTTTTCCAAGTCCTATGAATATTTTTACACAAGTTCTATTCTCGAGTAAGCTGTTTCCCTAATAACAAGGTGATGAACCACCATCATTCTTCCCAAACTCTATTTTAATTTTCAGTTTTTACAGTAAAGTACAATAAAGCTTTGACCTGTGTGAACTTTTGACTAGATAAAGTAATAGGATCTCTATATGTTCATTACCTTGATGATTTCTCCTCAGTTTAATATGATAATTTTCACTTGAATTGTTGTCATTTCGAGGGTCATCTTTAAATGGCATGTAAAGAAAGAGATATAATTATATGTTTGTTTCTATAGGAGTGAGTTAAATTACAATAAATATAGCTACTATAGAGAATGTCCATCAGCATCACAAATTTATCATAAATATTTTTCTTATATTGAATTAAATCTTGTTTCATGTTATGACTTTTTTCTCCACTTGACATATTATTGAAGGATTATTTTCTCAGGTAAATGCTTGAAATTCCATGGGGAGATAACTCTGACTCAGTGATGCAACACCACGTAAAGCTCTGTAATTACAAGTTCACTTAAAAGACCCAAACTATTTATTTGTCTGTATTTGAGGAGGTGTAAATCTTTTAACACAATAATTGAATTTCTTGTTGATAAGTTATAGGGTCTTTGTCCTATTGTTATACAATGACATGGTTAATGTGTACCATTGATTGATACATGTATTAACTTAGTAGGTTTGTTTTATCCAGTTTTTGTTCTCCATGATTTAGCTGAAAAATTGCTGAGTTGGCATTAAACAACAATTAATCACTGACTTTATAAAGCGTTCTTCTATGTTCCTGTACATCTGCATCATTTCGTGTTAAGAAAAAATTTAAATTGAATCCATCAACATGTGTAGTTAACAGATGTATATATAGAGTATGGTAGAAATTTGATCATGATAAAAAAGTAGAGAGTACAAAATATGTTCATCCATTTTTTTTCAAGACAAATCATGAAATTACACACCAATGAAAAAAACCTGATATATGGTACAGTGGTGTTGGTTTTTTTATAGTCACAATACTACAATATACCCCTACAATGTTCCTGGTACAGCTAAAATAGTCAATCTAGGGGTACAATATACCCCTGCAATGTTCCTGGTACAGCTAAAATAGTCAATCTAGGGGTACAATATACCCCTGCAATGTTCCTGGTACAGCTAAAATAGTCAATCTAGGGGTACAATATACCCCTGCAATGTTCCTGGTACAGCTAAAATAGTCAATCTAGGGGTACAATATACCCCTACAATGTTCCTGGTACAGCTAAAATAGTCAATCTAGGGGTACAATATACCCCTACAATGTTCCTGGTACAGCTAAAATAGTCAATCTAGGGGTACAATATACCCCTACAATGTTCCTGGTACAGCTAAAATAGTCAATCTAGGGGTACAATATACCCCTGCAATGTTCCTGGTACAGCTAAAATAGTCAATCTAGGGGTACAATATACCCCTGCAATGTTCCTGGTACAGCTAAAATAGTCAATCTAGGGGTACAATATACCCCTACAATGTTCCTGGTACAGCTAAAATAGTCAATCTAGGGGTACAATATACCCCTACAATGTTCCTGGTACAGCTAAAATAGTCAATCTAGGGGTACAATATACCCCTACAATGTTCCTGGTACAGCTAAAATAGTCAATCTAGGGGTACAATATACCCCTGCAATGTTCCTGGTACAGCTAAAATAGTCAATCTAGGGGTACAATATACCCCTACAATGTTCCTGGTACAGCTAAAATAGTCAATCTAGGGGTACAATATACCCCTACAATGTTCCTGGTACAGCTAAAATAGTCAATCTAGGGGTACAATATACCCCTACAATGTTCCTGGTACAGCTAAAATAGTCAATCTAGGGGTACAATATACCCCTACAATGTTCCTGGTACAGCTAAAATAGTCAATCTAGGGGTACAATATACCCCTACAATGTTCCTGGTACAGCTAAAATAGTCAATCTAGGGGTACAATATACCCCTACAATGTTCCTGGTACAGCTAAAATAGTCAATCTAGGGGTACAATATACCCCTACAATGTTCCTGGTACAGCTAAAATAGTCAATCTAGGGGTACAATATACCCCTACAATGTTCCTGGTACAGCTAAAATAGTCAATCTAGGGGTACAATATACCCATACAATGTTCCTGGTACAGCTAAAATAGTCAATCTAGGGGTACAATATACCCCTGCAATGTTCCTGGTACAGCTAAAATAGTCAATCTAGGGGTACAATATACCCCTACAATGTTCCTGGTACAGCTAAAATAGTCAATCTAGGGGTACAATATACCCCTACAATGTTCCTGGTACAGCTAAAATAGTCAATCTAGGGGTACAATATACCCCTGCAATGTTCCTGGTACAGCTAAAATAGTCAATCTAGGGGTACAATATACCCCTACAATGTTCCTGGTACAGCTAAAATAGTCAATCTAGGGGTACAATATACCCCTACAATGTTCCTGGTACAGCTAAAATAGTCAATCTAGGGGTACAATATACCCCTACAATGTTCCTGGTACAGCTAAAATAGTCAATCTAGGGGTACAATATACCCCTACAATGTTCCTGGTACAGCTAAAATAGTCAATCTAGGGGTACAATATACCCCTACAATGTTCCTGGTACAGCTAAAATAGTCAATCTAGGGGTACAATATACCCCTGCAATGTTCCTGGTACAGCTAAAATAGTCAATCTAGGGGTACAATATACCCCTACAATGTTCCTGGTACAGCTAAAATAGTCAATCTAGGGGTACAATATACCCCTACAATGTTCCTGGTACAGCTAAAATAGTCAATCTAGGGGTACAATATACCCCTGCAATGTTCCTGGTACAGCTAAAATAGTCAATCTAGGGGTACAATATACCCCTACAATGTTCCTGGTACAGCTAAAATAGTCAATCTAGGGGTACAATATACCCCTACAATGTTCCTGGTACAGCTAAAATAGTCAATCTAGGGGTACAATATACCCCTACAATGTTCCTGGTACAGCTAAAATAGTCAATCTAGGGGTACAATATACCCCTACAATGTTCCTGGTACAGCTAAAATAGTCAATCTAGCGGTACAATATACCCCTACAATGTTCCTGGTACAGCTAAAATAGTCAATCTAGGGGTGAGTTAGTAAGATATAAGACCATTATTAAAGTCTCAGCTATCATTTTGATAGTGCCTAGTACATTTTTTATATGAAGAACTAATATTAGTTTTGGATTATTTTGGTATATTGTAGTAATAGCCTAATACCAGTAACATTTGATGGGGTACAATGTCTTGTCAGTTTTTATTTCAGTCAGTGTTGGACATAGAAAATAGAGCTATGTGGATATCATTCTGAAACTTAATATACTATTTATTTGTCAAAAAGTCACTTAAATTTGGCACAGAAAGGAAACACTGTATGGACATTATAATACTGTAGACAATATATTTAACTTTTAAATATTTCATTGTTCAGTATCTAGTAATATTTTAAATACTCCGTATCTATTCCTTAGTCAGTCTCTAATCATAATTATACTTTATTATAAAATATAATATATTAAATTACTATTAAAGGCATTAAGATATTTCCTTCAGTAAATATTATAACCTTTGAAAGAGTAGTGAATTCATTTTAATTTGAAACGGCGACAGAAAGTGTGTGTAAGATGATTTTTTATATACAACTTCAAACAATCTAAAGAGAATTATTTAGCTTTTAAAGAGGTAATATATTTACTTTTACACAAAAGATTTTTGTTTATATATGATGATAATAGGAGAAAGTAGATAGAGAACATCAGTCACTAACAAAGTATATAGAGTCTGTCATTGAAGATCGGTCACCAACCTGTCTGTTAATGGCTTTTGATAAAACTTGGTTTTCTTCAAAGCTTATATAACTTAGTTTTCTCATGTACCGGTATCTATGCAATATTATTTATGATAGAAAGATCGCCTTGGTGATGTAATGGTTGGCATGCAAGTCTCAAGTGTGGTAGATCGTGGGTTCAATCCCCGGTCGAGTCAAATCAAAGACTATAAAATGAAGTATTTGATGCTTCTATCTTAAGCACACAGCATTAAGGAGTAAAAGAGAGCAAAGATCTGCTGTTAATCAGGAAAATGTGTCCGAGTGACATGTCTACTTGTGGACAGTTATTTCCATGATCTAGCACTATAAAAAGATAACTCATCATCTAGAAAGAACAAAAATCATCATCATTTCATCAAAAGTAACTTGTTCTTGCCATGATATGACTGAAATCATTGGTAACTTGGAGTTTCTAGCAATCATGCACATCAGATAGGAAGAAAATGTCTGTTCTGTATAGGTAGAATGTCGTGGTAGGAAGAAAATGTCTGTTCTGTATAGGTAGAATGTCATGGTAGGAAGAAAATGTCTGTTCTGTATAGGTAGAATGTCGTGGTCATTCTATTTTGCCTTTCCATGACAGGAGCTCATAAGGAGCAGTCAATTCTGATATTATAGAGATTGAGCACATATATAGGTCATTGCAGCCATATTTCTAGTTACACTGATGCTGTTCTATTTATACCCAAACAAAATGAAAGAACAATGACTTAGGGTTTGATTATTTAACATACACCTGGGGTATGCTTTATCTACAGTAAATACCTTCACACCTGGGTATGCACCTGAGTAGTTTATACATGTTTGTATCTCCATGTACCTTGCACTATTTTTTGTACACATGTCTTTTGTCTTGCTATGTCAATATATGTTTATTTTGTTGTGTCAACAGAGATCATATAAATTCAAATTATTTTTTGTTTAAAAAAACAGATCCAATGTTATAAAACAAAAAAATCCTTTTATCTTATTAGTTGGTGATTACTTACCAGTACTATAGAATGGTGTATATGTACTTCTATTTTATATAGTTACTACAAACATGAGGTTGAGACATTTTGTGATAATGTTAGCTGTTAGAACATATTGTAGGCAAACATTAATTGCCATCTTTACACATAACATTTTTGGTTTATGATTTATTGTGTTTTAATGCCACTTTCAGCAATATTTCAGCTATATCATGGTAACCAGTTCTAGTGGTGGAAGAAGCAGGAGTACCCAGAGAGAACCAACGACCATGGACAAGCAACTGGTAAACTTTATCACTTGCGGCTGCGAGTCGCAGTCGAGTGCATCCTTTTTTGTAATTTACAAAGCCGGATGCGAACCCAGAGGTACAAGATGGTTACGGTTGCTGATCAAGGGTTTCCAGAATGGATAAACCCAGAGGTACAAGATGGTTACGGTTGCTGATCAAGGGTTTCCAGAATGAGAACAAAAGTATTATATCAACATTAAGTTTTACCCATGATCCTACATCTATCCATGCATCTGTATATACTACCTGACAATCAACATTTGTTTTCCATTCAAGTTCTCCATGTGCAATTCATTTGAAATTTATACACAAGATCAGGGACCATGAAGTGCAGGCAAAGTCCTATTTTGGATGATACCAGTCTGGAGTTATGTGCCTTGATTTGCCAAACAAAATATTCCACCGTTTCTGCTCAACAACTCAAGTTTATGGTATTAACCATATAGTACTCGGGTATTATCCTTTTTACACATTTGAGCAAATGAAATATGTTTATGCTAAAACACAGGTCAATTTCAAATTTAGTTATTTTTCTTTTTATGATTCAAGAGTTAGGCTCCTAAATTGGCAAATTCCAAATTTTTGGTTTCTTTGCTTTAACTTTGTTTTCCTTGGCCAAATGTTTTGAGATTTTTATGCAATTTTATTACAACAATATACAAGCAAAATTCTAATTGGGTAGTTCCATTTTACTTTAGCTGGAAGTATTTTTGCTAAGAAAAATGGAAACTGAAGTCCACCTATGATTTAGGATATATATATTTGTGCATTTTTTTTTTAAATGTGAGAGTTTTTTTCAAACAAAATTTTAAAAAATGTACCTTGATTTTTTTGCCAAATATTTGAGTTAAAATTTGAATGCCCTCATTCCCTACTTTCAGTAAATCTATATCCACTGATTTTTTTTACATTCCTGGATAGGCAATCGGTCATACTAGTATTAATGTAAACCTATGTTTAAGTCTCAACATTGAAACAGTTATTTGCCATTGATTAGTTCAGGCACCCAAAAGTAACATTTGACAGGCAACCAGTCATAGTGTTTACCTGTCGTACACCTGTGAATAATTTAACCAGTCGTGCTGCATTAGATGGATGAGATAGCAGTGTTAATTTTTATAGCTAAAACATAAGTATGGAAGGAAGATAAATTAACACTCATTTATTTAAAGTTCTCTCTGATGGATTTGAAAAAAACAGATTATGGAATAATTTATATACGGTTTTAGTGAAAATAAACAAAAATGTTTAAAGTACATTTTCAAGTGATGTTTAAGCAATAGTTTGGAGGTTTTAGGATTATACATCAAAATGACTGACCCAACCCATTGACTGGATAAGTATTTTACAGCCTGACATTTTTATATGACTTACATCCATTCATAGGCAAGGATTGTAAAAGTTGTATTTTATATCTTGTTAATGGACTTGATATGACATGAAGGGTACCATGGATTACAGGAGTAAACTATGTCAGTATAAGAAAGAATTAATGGATAATAGTCCACAGCAATTTAATACTCAATTTGGGGAGGATTGTGATGAAAGCAATGAAGAACAAAAGGAAGTTATTAGGAGCTCAATGCATTGGGAAGAATTCTTTGGTAATAGTTATATTTTTTACTTGTTAAAGTCTTGATTAATGAGTTCAGTATTTTAAATATCATATGTTAGTTTTTGATTTGATCACAGATGTTATACAAAAATAAACATTCAAATAAATAATTGGTAAATAATTTAATGTTTCAAATATTATAAAAAAAAAAGTACTATAATAAACCTTTTAAATGTTCTGACAGTGCAGAATTCTTTGTTTTTCATTGTAATATTTATATATTTGTAGAGTTTTGTATAGGTTTTTTTTTATTATCCCTGTGTAGATATAATTATATAGCTTACTGATTATAGATATAGTTATATGGCTTACTGATTCAAACATCTTTCAGGTTATTTTAAAGAAATAACTGTTTGAAATTTCTGGTACTTCAGAAGAAATTTTTTCAAATTTATCAAAATTTTATAATATTTTTGTTGTTTTATCAAGATTTATAATTTTATTATATTTTCATTAGGAAATGAACTTTGATTTTAATATTACACATTGAATCTACAGTGTAATATTATTAGTGATTTAACTCCAGGTACAAACAGACTTCACATATGTTATGTAATCAGACTCCTATAGATTTATTTAAAGAGAAAGATGAAGCTCAGAATGTAATGTTCCTTGGCACACTATTACTCTTAATATAATGAAAGTAAACAATAATTGAATGAAAATAGATGTATTTATAATGGTTTAATATACTACCAGGTATATAGAAGTGAAATATAACCCTTATGACACTGTCTTGGTGGTGTAATGATTGGTATGCTCACCTTGGTGGTGTAATGATTGGTATGCTCACCTTGGTGGTGTAATGATTGGTATGCTCACCTTGGTGGTGTAATGATTGGTATGCTCACCTTGGTGGTGTAATGATTGGTATGCTCACCTTGGTGGTGTAATGATTGGTATGCTCACCTTGGTGGTGTAATGATTGGTATGCTCACCTTGGTGGTGTAATGATTGGTATGCTCACCTTGGCGGTGTAATGATTGGTATGCTCACCTTGGTGGTGTAATGATTGGTATGCTCACCTTGGTGGTGTAATGATTGGTATGCTCACCTTGGAGGTGTAATGATTGGTATGCTCACCTTGGTGGTGTAATGATTGGTATGCTCACCTTGGTGGTGTAATGATTGGTATGCTCACCTTGGTGGTGTAATGATTGGTATGCTCACCTTGGTGGTGTAATGATTGGTATGCTCACCTTGGTGGTGTAATGATTGGTATGCTCACCTTGGTGGTGTAATGATTGGTATGCTGACCTTGGTGGTGTAATGATTGGTATGCTCACCTTCAGTGTGGTAGATCATGGGTTTGATCCACAGTCAAATCAAAGAATTAAAAAAGATTTCTTCTTCTCTGCTAAGCATGATGCATTAAGTATTAACAGCAAAGAATTGTTGGATCAGAATCTGGATAGTTTTTGATTTGAACACAGATTATTCTGAGTGGAACGATAATTCTACTTAATATGGACGTGTTGTTTTTGTGATTTATAAAAACTCAACGCTTGGTCTATTATAAATTAGGCATTATCATCAACAACAGGGAAAAAGAGTATGGCACCACAACTGGTCACAGTAATAATAAGATATTGTCTTCTACATACATAAACATAAAATGTTCCTTTGAAACCAATCTCTGTATTGTTAAATAAAGATTGTTCACTGCAAGTTTAATTCTTATTTTTCTAAAGTTTTAAAATTGAAATATGTGATTTTAAGATAAATTGACTGTGGCAGTTGGGTTTTATTATTCTTTAAGCACGTTTGAGATGATATCTTTTAAATATAACAAATACAAAATTAGTTTTAAATGGATGGTATATTGTCAGAGTGTAAGTTTGTGTAAAGGTCATAGGTTCAGATCCTCATACATCTCTATGTCAGCTTGTCTCTTTCTTTGTTTTGCCAAGTATTAACTGATATTTACTGGACATACATATACTTGGCAGTTGACCATGTAAATAAATATACTTCTGAAAAATTACGCTAGGTGTGCCATGTTTATGGACTTTGAGCTTTTGGAATTATTCTTGGTTTTTGTATCAATTACTATAAACAATAGAGGTCTGATGTCCATTGCCCATTGATCGCTCCTCTGATATGATATGATCGTCAACGGTTACAAGATATCCCTCTAATGGCAATGTATCTTTTCACTTTAACATAGAATTGTTCTTTCTTCTATCACTGACAAGACTGAGTTTACTGGACTTGACTATGAGTAACACTGCAGGTGTCTGATATGAAACAGGAACTGCTTACCATTCAGGAGCCCCTGGGTTCACCCCAGGTTTTGGGTGGGGTCTATGTTGCTACCATTGAGGAGCCCCTGGGTTCACCCCAGGTTTTGGGTGGGGTCTATGTTGCTACCATTGAAGAGCCCCTGGGTTTGGGTGGGGTCTATGTTGCTACCATTGAGGAGCCCCTGGGTTCACCCCAGGGTTTGGGTTTTGTCTATGTTGCTACCATTGAGGAGCCCCTGGGTTCACCCCAGGGTTTGGGTGAGGTCTATGTTGCTACCATTGAGGAGCCCCTGGGTTCACCCCAGGGTTTGGGTGAGGTCTATGTTGCTACCATTGAGGAGCCCCTGGGTTCACCCCAGGTTTTGGGTGAGGTCTATGTTGCTACCATTGAGGAGCCCCTGGGTTCACCCCAGGTTTTGGGTGGGGTCTATGTTGCTACCATTGAGGAGCCCCTGGGTTCACCCCAGGGTTTGGGTGGGGTCTATGTTGCTACCATTGAGGAGCCCCTGGGTTCACCCCAGGGTTTGGGTTTTGTCTATGTTGCTACCATTGAGGAGCCCCTGGGTTCACCCCAGGGTTTGGGTGAGGTCTATGTTGCTACCATTGAGGAGCCCCTGGGTTCACCCCAGGGTTTGGGTGAGGTCTATGTTGCTACCATTGAGGAGCCCCTGGGTTCACCCCAGGTTTTGGGTGAGGTCTATGTTGCTACCATTGAGGAGCCCCTGGGTTCACCCCAGGTTTTGGGTGGGGTCTATGTTGCTACCATTGAGGAGCCCCTGGGTTCACCCCAGGGTTTGGGTGGGGTCTATGTTGCTACCATTGAGGAGCCCCTGGGTTCACCCCAGGTTTTGGGTGGGGTCTATGTTGCTACCATTGAGGAGCCCCTGGGTTCACCCCAGGTTTTGGGTGGGGTCTATGTTGCTACCATTGAGGAGCCCATGGGTTCACCCCAGGTTTTGGGTGGGGTCTATGTTGCTACCATTGAGGAGCCCCTGGGTTCAACCCAGGGTTTGGGTGGGGTCTATGTTGCTACCATTGAGGAGCCCCTGGGTTCACCCCAGGTTTTGGGTGGGGTCTATGTTGCTACCATTGAGGAGCCCCTGGGTTCAACCCAGGGTTTGGGTGGGGTCTATGTTGCTACCATTCAGGAGCCCCTGGGTTCACCCCAGGTTTTGGGTGGGGTCTATGTTGCTACCATTGAGGAGCCCCTGGGTTCACCCCAGGGTTTGGGTGGGGTCTATGTTGCTACCATTGAGGAGCCCCTGGGTTCACCCCAGGTTTTGGGTGGGGTCTATGTTGCTACCATTGAGGAGCCCCTGGGTTCACCCCAGGGTTTGGGTGAGGTCTATGTTGCTACCATTGAGGAGCCCCTGGGTTCACCCCAGGTTTTGGGTGGGGTCTATGTTGCTACCATTGAGGAGCCCCTGGGTTCACCCCAGGTTTTGGGTGGGGTCTATGTTGCTACCATTGAGGAGCCCCTGGGTTCAACCCAGGGTTTGGGTGGGGTCTATGTTGCTACCATTGAGGAGCCCCTGGGTTCACCCCAGGGTTTGGGTGAGGTCTATGTTGCTACCATTGAGGAGCTCCTGGGTTCACCCCAGGGTTTGGGTGAGGTCTATGTTGCTACCATTGAGGAGCCCCTGGGTTCACCCCAGGGTTTGGGTGGGGTCTATGTTGTTTATCTTTTTACTTTTCTGTGTTGTGCTTTTTTTGTTTTTTGTTTGTCTTCATTCTGTGTTTTGCACTCAATGTTGCCTCTTTCTGGATTGTCCAATCTTTATGCCTTTCAGTTTTCACTAGGGTTTATTTATTGACAAGTGTCTGTGCAATGTCTTATTTCTTGCACCATGCTTTTGTTTTTTTGTTGGGAACAAACCATTTTTTTCATTGAAAGCAGTGGCAGTTTATATTTTTTGTAAGTGAAAATAAATTTGAAGATTATAGCCTAGCGTAAAAGAAATAAATTTGGAAAAAGAGGAAAGAGGACCAATTTACTGAAAACATTACAACATCAACTGAAATACAGTGACAAACATTATTATATCCACACTCATTGTGTTATACCCATACAATGTTTGTTTGTAATTCACTTTATCTATACAAGTGTAATTGTCAAATATAGTAACTAACATGACAGGTATCCTAGCTGGAACATTTGATTGAAGTATAGAAGTAATATCTCTTTAGTGTTCCATAGTGTGTGTCACTCTCCTCCAAAAAGTGCATGTATTGCATTTCTAAGATAAGATTTTATACCCCATGGAACTTCCTACTACTTTATCTCTATATCCCCATTGAGATAGACACAGATAAGAAATGATAACAAAATGTAAAAAAGTATGTCTGATGACCAATGTTTGTCTGATTACAGATTATGTAGGGGGAGCACCTGATGTCTGATGACCAATGTTTGTCTGATTACAGATTATGTAGGGGGCCCTGATGTCTGATGACCAATGTCTGTCTAATTACAGATTATGTAGGGGGGGGACCCTGATGTCTGATGACCAATGTTTGTCTGATTACAGATTATGTAGGGGGCCCTGATGTCTGATGACCAATGTCTGTCTAATTACAGATTATGTAGGGGGGGGGGGGGACCCTGATGTCTGATGACCAATGTCTGTCTAATTACAGATTATGTAGGGGGGGGACCCTGATGTCTGATGACCAATGTCTGTCTGATTACAGATTATGTAGGGGACCCTGATGTCTGATGACCAATGTCTGTTTGATTACAGATTATGTAGGGAGCCCTGAATTCTGATGACCAATGTCTGTCTGATTACAGATTATGTAGGGAGCCCTGAATTCTGATGACCAATGTCTGTCTGATTACAGATTATGTAGGGAGCCCTGAATTCTGATGACCAATGTCTGTCTGATTACAGATTATGTAGGGAGCCCTGAATTCTGATGACCAATGTCTGTCTGATTACAGATTATGTAGGGAGCCCTGAATTCTGATGACCAATGTCTGTCTAATTACAGATTATGTAGGGGGGGGACCCTGATGTCTAATGACCAATGTCTGTCTAATTACAGATTATGTAGGGGGGGACCCTGATGTCTGATGACCAATGTCTGTCTGATTACAGATTATGTAGGGAGCCCTGAATTCTGATGACCAATGTCTGTCTGATTACAGATTATGTAGGGAGCCCTGAATTCTGATGACCAATGTCTGTCTGATTACAGATTATGTAGGGAGCCCTGAATTCTGATGACCAATGTCTGTCTGATTACAGATTATGTAGGGAGCCCTGAATTCTGATGACCAATGTCTGTCTGATTACAGATTATGTATGGAGCCCTGAATTCTGATGACCAATGTCTGTCTGATTACAGATTATGTAGGGAGCCCTGAATTCTGATGACCAATGTCTGTCTGATTACAGATTATGTAGGGAGCCCTGAATTCTGATGACCAATGTCTGTCTGATTACAGATTATGTAGGGAGCCCTGAATCCTGATGACCAATGTCTGTCTGATTACAGATTATGTAGGGAGCCCTGAATTCTGATGACCAATGTCTGTCTGATTACAGATTATGTAGGGAGCCCTGAATTCTGATGACCAATGTCTGTCTGATTACAGATTATGTAGGGAGCCCTGAATTCTGATGACCAATGTCTGTCTGATTACAGATTATGTAGGGAGCCCTGAATTCTGATGACCAATGTCTGTCTGATTACAGATTATGTAGGGAGCCCTGAATTCTGATGATCAATGTCTGTCTGGTTACAGATTATGAAGGGAGCCCTGAATTCTGATGACCAATGTCTGTCTGATTACAGATTATGTAGGGAGCCCTGAATTCTGATGACCAATGTCTGTCTGATTACAGATTATGTAGGGGGCCCTGATGTCTGATGACCAATGTCTGTCTGATTACAGATTATGTTGTAATGACTGAACTTTGTCAACTATGTTAGAAGTTTTTAGTCTAGCAGTCATTGATGAAACATGCCTAATTTAAATGTATCATGATGATTTACCTGTTTAATCACTGTCAACACAATTTTGACAGGTAAAAAACACACTTTTATCTAATTTAATTCTAATCAGGTAGAAAATTTATAGCCCTGTGGTGAAGTAATTAAAATGTAAGAGGGGGAAGGATAGGTTAAATTGACACACCTTAAGGATTGTATTGTAGTACCTTTTTTGTTTTGTAACAATACATTTTATACTTCAAAGACTTTCAGGAAACTCTTGATTTCACTTCAAAGTTTAACCTATGAATCATTATTGGATCAGTTTTCTGAACCACAATGTGTACTTTTCCAACCCTTATTTAGTCAGAAATTGCACCAAATTTCTAAAAATTATATTTTTTTATCATTTTAAACCCAGTCACCACTTAAAAATAGCAACATTTATGATGATAATATTGTATTTGTCAATCATTTGTCAAAGGAAAATTAAATTCACATAAAGATAGAGATTCTTGTTAAAGAGATGTAATTTTAATGTCTAATGTTTAGGAGACCATTGTTTCTGTTTCTAGATAATTAGATATGAGCCATACATTTTGACACCTTTGATTTTCATGAAATAAGGTTCATCTCACTCAGGTATAGGTGACCAGCCAATTTGTGGATATCTTTTTAAAGCCCATGGGTTTTCTTGCTCCCACAACTTTAAAATGATTTGGCTTTCAAATATTTGAAATTTGAGCATACCTGATGAAGTATATTCAGGCTGAGCATACCTGATGAAGTATATTCAGGCTGAGCATACCTGATGAAGTATATTCAGGCTGAGCATACCTGATGTATATTCAGGCTGAGCGTACCTCATGAAGTATATTCAGGCTGAGCATACCTGATGAAGTATATTCAGGCTGACCATACCTGATGAAGTATATTCAGGCTGAGCGTACCTGATGAAGTATATTCAAGCTGAGTGTACCTGATGAAGTATATTCAGGCTGAGCATACCTGATGTATATTCAGGCTGAGCGTACCTGATGAAGTATATTCAAGCTGAGCATACCTGATGAAGTATATTCAGGCTGAGCATACCTGATGTATATTCAGGCTGAGCATACCTGATGAAGTATATTCAGGCTGAGCGTACATGATGAAGTATATTCAGGCTGAGCATACCTGATGTATATTCAGGCTGAGCATACCTGATGTATATTCAGGCTGAGCGTACCTCATGAAGTATATTCAGGCTGAGCATACCTGATGAAGTATATTCAGGCTGACCATACCTGATGAAGTATATTCAGGCTGAGCATACCTGATGAAGTATATTCAGGCTGAGCGTACATGATGAAGTATATTCAAGCTGAGCGTACCTGATGAAGTATATTCAGGCTGAGCATACCTGATGTATATTCAGACTGAGCGTACCTCATGAAGTATATTCAGGCTGAGCATACCTGATGAAGTATATTCAGGCTGAGCATACCTGATGAAGTATATTCAGGCTTAGCATACCTGATGAAGTATATTCAGGCTGAGCGTACCTGATGAAGTATATTCAGGCTGAGCATACCTGATGAAGTATATTCAGGCTGAGCATACCTGATGAAGTATATTCAGGCTGAGCATACCTGATGAAGTATATTCAGGTTGAGCATACCTGATGAAGTATATTCAGGTTGAGCTTACCTGATGAAGTATATTCAGGCTGAGCATACCTGATGAAGTATATTCAGGCTGAGCATACCTGATGAAGTATATTCAGGCTGAGCATACCTGATGAAGTATATTCAGGCTGAGCATACCTGATGAAGTATATTCAGGCTGAGCATACCTGATGAAGTATATTCCAGAAACATGTCATTTGATATCTATGTTTTCATTGTATAGGATTTCTACAAAGGAAATCAGTTC
Organism: Bathymodiolus brooksi; assembly: GCA_963680875.1. Classification (NCBI taxonomy): domain Eukaryota; kingdom Metazoa; phylum Mollusca; class Bivalvia; order Mytilida; family Modiolidae; genus Bathymodiolus; species Bathymodiolus brooksi. Next base: position 16,688,995 of record OY804576.1, read on the forward strand.
TCAAAATTTCAAAAGCAGTAACAACTATTACAGATTTAAGCAGTAAGAACAGTCTTTGTAAGGGGCCTCTTGTTGATGATTTCACCATCTGATGGTTTAATGTGTATATTGATAGTGCTAGTCATATGATAACAGTCTTTGTATGGGGCCTCTTGTTGATGATTTCACGTCTTTGTAGGGGGCCTCTTGTTGATGATTTCACCATCTGATGGTTTAATGTGTATATTGGTAGTGCTAGTCATAAGATAACAGTCTTTGTAGGGGGTCTCTTGTTGATGATTTCACCATCTGATAGTTTAATGTGTATATTGGTAGTGCTAGTCATATGATAACAGTCTTTGTAGGGGGTCTCTTGTTGATGATTTCACCATCTGATGGTTTAATGTGTATATTGGTAGTGCTAGTCATATGATAAGTCTTTGTAGGGGGCCTCTTGTTGATGATTTCACCATCTGATGGTTTAATGTGTATATTGGTAGTGCTAGTCATATGATAACAGTCTTTGTAGGGGGCCTCTTGTTGATGATTTGACCATCTGATGGTTTAATGTGTATATTGGTAGTGCTAGTCATATGATAAGTCTTTGTAGGGGGCCTCTTGTTGATGATTTCACCATCTGATGGTTTAATGTGTAGTGCTAGTCATATGATAACAGGAAACATCTATATAAACACAATAAGTGACTTCACAACTGTTTATATCTCATTATAAATAAATCTAATTTGTTATACAGTGTCCATACTGGATCAAACATGTATGAAATCTACTTTTATAATATAACACTGCAATTAATTTTAATTTGATGGGTGAAAGGAATATCTTTCAGGTTTTTGGATGATTCATCAAACCTGTTGTTTTCGTCCAATCTAAAATGTTGCCGATAAAGGATGAGACTGAAGATTGTGTTTTGCCATCTTTGATCTTTTGAACATTGACTTTGACATGTCATGAATAGTTTTACAAAATTGACCCTCATAATTTTTTTATTTGTTTATAAAGTCCTGAAACTTAAAGGTGGATTCTTCTACTTCATATACATGTATGGACATTGTCAGTAGTGCAGTTATATATATATATAAATCACAGGCTCATTTATTTCAAATAAGAAAATTCATGAGATTCTGCCCCATTATAAGTGAGTCATACATATTAAATCTTAGTTCAAGATATGCAATTTATGCATAATATGAGTGTAAGACATACCCGTATGTCATGCATAATATGAGTGTAAGACATACCCGTATGTCATGCATAACATGAGTGTAAGACATACCCGTATGTCATGCATAACATGAGTGTAAGACATACCCGTATGTCATGCATAACATGAGTGTAAGACATACCCATATGTCATGCATAACATGAGTGTAAGACATACCCGTATGTCATGCATAATATGAGTGTAAGACATACCCGTATGTCATGCATAACATGAGTGTAAGACATACCCATATGTCATGCATAACATGAGTGAAAATAATATGTCACAAATAACTTGAGTGAAATAGGATTTGTGCATGATATGAGCGAAAGAAATAGGTCATGCATAACTTGAGTGAAAGAAATGAGTCTTGCATAGCTTGAGTACAAGAATTAAAAATAGAAATTTAAACAGCAATGTTAAACAATATAAGTATCAGTATCCACAATAACATAAACCAGTCCACTTACAAAGCCAATCAAAATCATGGCTTAGCCTTAGGTACATAGATAATTGATACACAACCTGAATAGAGGCCGTTGTATTCGTGATCGTATGGTAGTTGAATTTATGATGACCTACAATCAGTGCATATCACCACCAACGTGAGTTCGAACTCACTCAGTCAAGGTGTACTCGATACAACATTATGTGATAAAGTTTGTCAGTGACTTGCGACAGGTCGGTGGTTCTCTCCGATATTCCCGGTTTCCTCCACCAATAAAACTGACTGCCACGATATAACTGAAATATTTTGAAAGTGGCGTGTAAAAAAGATGATTTGTCGTGCATAGCTCGAGTTGATGAAATAAGAGAGAAAGAAATTTAAATTAAGTCATGTTTAATCTTAGTTCAAGAAATACGAGTCCGGCATTATCTGACCTAAAGTGTAAAAAATATGAGTCTTGTATAGGTTGGTGTTTGTGTAAGATACATAATCTTAATATTAGAAATATGCTAAATAATGGCATAGATAGATACATAATTCTAAGTATGAGGATGCGAGTCGTGAATAACCTGACTTTTACAATAATTTGTTGAAGATATTTTTAGACCTTCTTTTTATAGAAATAGTTTAGATTTGGATGAACAACAGAAGAGCTCAATTTCAGAAAATGAACACAATTTTAGGTTAATTTCAGAAGGATACCAAGTTATACTAGAAATCTGTTTATTTGGTGCAAGAATATGTTTATATTTGTAGCAATGAAATGTTGTATAAAATATGTGAATGGATGAGTTTAGTATACATGGTCAGTGGCCTTATTTATCACATAAATGTCCACATCTTGTTTGTCATGTCAGGTATTTTGACATTAGATATTATTGTTTTCTCACCTGTGTTATAATGAATATGAAATGTTAAACTAAGACATCATAACACAGACGACCATCTTATAATAAAATCTATACCCTTTAGAGGGGTCGTAGACACCACAACAAATTCTTGTGGAGTATTCATTTTATTGAAGAAAAAAAACATAAAATAAAAACAATATCCTCTGAACAACCTATATAGCAGTAGCTAAAATGACATGCGATTTTTATTTAAAAATCTCCCAAAAAATTGTGATTGATTGATTGATTGTTTAATGTTAAGTGAGTAGTATGTCAGATATATTAATGACAATATTATAGTCTTGTGGGGGGGGGGGGGGGGGGGTTACACATTTGATGGGAGTTGTACATGATTTAGACAAAAGATAGTATTCATTACCTTGATATTGTGCTGGTTAAATTGATACTTGAAGTAAGAAAACTGATTTGTCTGTTTGATTTAAATCTGATCAAAATAAATACTTACTGGTACTTAAATCTAGAGAACTAAAAATGCTGAATAATGACAAAAAACTTAAGATCTGACAAACAAGATTACCTGTTCTAAATTAATTTTGACACCTGAAATTTCCAAATGGAAAAAACTAATAGAACTAATACTAATACATAGAATATAGATGCCAAATAAATTTTGAGAATCTGATTTTTTTTTAACATTAAGTAAGAATAGAGTAATAAACCCCACTATAACTATGAACTATAAAAGTTAGACCTGGGGAGATGAAGGAATGATCAATGTTATCTTTAAACCAAAGTTTCAGTTTATTTTTGTTTTCCATACTGTACATACTAAATGCAAATAGATTTTAATCTTTTTTTTAACACGACTTTTACAATGAACTTAAGGTACTAAGGTAAAGTTGAGGTATGGTTTGAGGGAGATTAAAATAGACTAGGAGTGTAAAACAGACACCAAGACAACACAATGTTTACATGTGTATTTAAATTGTTTTAATCAGTACAATAACTTGACATGTAGAAAACACATGTAGTCAGTAATGAATTAAAATGAATGTTGGAGCCTATTTATTATTGACATACAACTGACAGGCATCTGTCATCATGTTTACATGTTTATAGTTTTGTTTTTACATACATGTACATAGATAGACCTAGATAACAACCAAACTGTTTTATATATATATATATATATATATATTTAAACAAAATCTCTAAAAATTTATCCGGAGCTTTTGGCCGTACAACCCGGCCTTCTTCAGTGGAACTTTATTATCTGGATAAATTTTTAGAGATTTTGTTTATTTACCTCGATATGAGAGACTTTAATTATATATATTTATATATACATTTGTACATAGTACCTGTCCGCATTTTCACTGTAATAATTTGATTGAGTTTTTTGTCTACTACAAGTTTATACCTGATGATCAACAAAGAAAGACAAAAACATTTTCACTGTAATAATTTGATTGAGTTTTTTGTCTACTACAAGTTTATACCTGATGATCAACAAAGAAAGACAAAAACATTTTCACTGTAATAATTTGATTGAGTTTTTTGTCTACTACAAGTTTATACCTGATGATCAACAAAGAAAGACAAAAACATTTTCACTGTAATAATTTGATTGAGTTTTTTGTCTACTACAAGTTTATACCTGATGATCAACAAAGAAAGACAAAAACATTTTCACTGTAATAATTTGATTGAGTTTTTTGTCTACTACAAGTTTATACCTGATGATCAACAAAGAAAGACAAAAACATTTTCACTGTAATAATTTGATTGAGTTTTTTGTCTACTACAAGTTTATACCTGATGATCAACAAAGAAAGACAAAAACATTTTCACTGTAATAATTTGATTGAGTTTTTTGTCTACTACAAGTTTATACCTGATGATCAACAAAGAAAGACAAAAACATTTTCACTGTAATAATTTGATTGAGTTTATACCTGATGACTCCCTTGGCTTCTTTAAATACAACCTATGACTTTTGAACTCGATATCTGCTTTATAATATTGATGATCATTACTATGGAAACAATAGACATTACAAGTTTGACCTTGATGTCAATAGGTTCAAGGCTTTATGACTTCTGGAGCATCTGAGTTCACCCCAGATTTTTGTGTGGCGGCACTTAGATTTACGACTTCTGATTGCCCTTTGGTATCTTTAAACTCTCTTCTTATTAAGTGTCCTAGTTTTATTTAATTTCTTTTTTCAGTAGTAACTATTTTAGTTAAAACTGAACTCCAACATGAAGGCTGTGTCGTCATGGCCGTGATCGTATGGTTGTTGGATTTACAACTACCTCTGCAATCAGTGCCTATCACCACTAAAGTCGTGAGTTGGAACCCTGTTCATGGCGAGGTGTACTCGATACAACATTAAGTGATATAAGTTTGTCAGTGACTTGTGGCAGATCGGTGGTTTTCTCCGGGTACTCCGGTTTAACCCACCAATAAAACTAACCACCATGATATAACTTAGATATTGTTGAAAGTGGTGTTAACTACCATAACCTTAACCCTAACCCTAAGTTAAAGCCAATCATTAAAACTAACCACCATGATATAACTTAGATATTGTTGAATGTGGTGTTAACTACCTTAACCCTAACCCTAAGTTAAAGCCAATCATTAAAACTAACCACCATGATATAACTTAGATATTGTTGAATGTGGTGTTAACTACCTTAACCCTAACCCTAACCCTAAGTTAAAGCCAATCATTAAAACTAACCACCATGATATAACTTAGATATTGTTGAATGTGGTGTTAACTACCTTAGCCTTAACCCTAACCCTAAGTTAAGGCCAATCATTAAAACTAACCACCATGATATAACTTAGATATTGTTGAATGTGGTGTTAACTACCTTAACCTTAACCTTAACCCTAACCCTAAGTTAAGGCCAATCATTAAAACTAACCACCATGATTTAACTTAGATAATGTTGAATGTGGTGTTAACTACCATAACCTTAACCCTAACCCTAAGTTAAGGCCAATCATTAAAACTAACCACCATGATATAACTTAGATATTGTTGAATGTGGTGTTAACTACCTTAACCTTAACCCTAACCCTAAGTTAAGGCCAATCATTAAAACTAACCACCATGATATAACTTAGATATTGTTGAATGTGGTGTTAACTACCTTAACCCTAACCCTAACCCTAACCCTAAGTTAAGGCCAATCATTAAAACTAACCACCATGATATAACTTAGATAATGTTGAAAGTGGTGTTAACTACCTTAACCCTAACCCTAACCCTAAGTTAAGGTCAATCATTAAAACTAACCACCATGATATAACTTAGATATTGTTGAAAGTGGTGTTAACTACCATAACCTTAACCTTAACCTTAACCCTAACCCTAACCCTAAGTTAAAGCCAATCATTAAAACTAACCACCATGATATAACTTAGATATTGTTGAATGTGGTGTTAACTACCTTAACCTTAACCCTAACCCTAAGTTAAGGCCAATCATTAAAACTAACCACCATGATATAACTTAGATAATGTTGAATGTGGTGTTAACTACCTTAACCCTAACCCTAACCCCAAGTTAAGGCCAATCATTAAAACTAACCACCATGATATAACTTAGATATTGTTGAATGTGGTGTTAACTACCTTAACCCTAACCCTAACCCTAAGTTAAAGCCAATCATTAAAACTAACCACCATGATATAACTTAGATATTGTTGAATGTGGTGTTAACTACCTTAACCCTAACCCTAACCCTAAGTTAAAGCCAATCATTAAAACTAACCACCATGATATAACTTAGATATTGTTGAATGTGGTGTTAACTACCTTAGCCTTAACCCTAACCCTAAGTTAAGGCCAATCATTAAAACTAATCACCATGATATAACTTAGATATTGTTGAATGTGGTGTTAACCACCATAACCTTAACCCTAACCCTAAGTTAAGGCCAATCATTAAAACTAACCACCATGATATAACTTAGATAATGTTGAATGTGGTGTTAACTACCATAACCTTAACCCTAACCCTAAGTTAAGGCCAATCATTAAAACTAACCACCATGATATAACTTAGATAATGTTGAAAGTGGTGTTAACTACCTTAACCTTAACCCTAACCCTAAGTTAAAGCCAATCATTAAAACTAACCACCATGATATAACTTAGATAATGTTGAAAGTGGTGTTAACTACCATAACCTTAACCTTAACCTTAACCCTAACCCTAAGTTAAAGCCAATCATTAAAACTAACCACCATGATATAACTTAGATAATGTTGAATGTGGTGTTAACTACCATAACCTTAACCCTAACCCTAAGTTAAGGCCAATCATTAAAACTAACCACCATGATATAACTTAGATAATGTTGAATGTGGTGTTAACTACCATAACCTTAACCCTAACCCTAAGTTAAGGCCAATCATTAAAACTAACCACCATGATATAACTTAGATATTGTTGAATGTGGTGTTAACTACCATAACCTTAACCCTAACCCTAAGTTAAGGCCAATCATTAAAACTAACCACCATGATATAACTTAGATAATGTTGAATGTGGTGTTAACTACCATAACCTTAACCCTAACCCTAAGTTAAGGCCAATCATTAAAACTAACCACCATGATATAACTTAGATAATGTTGAAAGTGGTGTTAACTACCTTAACCTTAACCCTAACCCTAAGTTAAAGCCAATCATTAAAACTAACCACCATGATATAACTTAGATAATGTTGAAAGTGGTGTTAACTACCATAACCTTAACCTTAACCTTAACCCTAACCCTAAGTTAAAGCCAATCATTAAAACTAACCACCATGATATAACTTAGATAATGTTGAATGTGGTGTTAACTACCATAACCTTAACCCTAACCCTAAGTTAAGGCCAATCATTAAAACTAATCACCATGATATAACTTAGATATTGTTGAATGTGGTGTTAACTACCTTAACCCTAACCCTAACCCTAAGTTAAAGCCAATCATTAAAACTAACCACCATGATAAAACTTAGATAATGTTGAATGTGGTGTTAACTACCTTAACCCTAACCCTAACCCTAAGTTAAGGCCAATCATTAAAACTAACCACCATGATATAACTTAGATAATGTTGAATGTGGTGTTAACTACCTTAACCCTAACCCTAACCCTAAGTTAAGGCCAATCATTAAAACTAACCACCATGATATAACTTAGATAATGTTGAATGTGGTGTTAACTACCTTAACCCTAACCCTAACCCTAAGTTAAGGCCAATCATTAAAACTAACCACCATGATATAACTTAGATATTGTTGAATGTGGTGTTAACTACCATAACCTTAACCCTAACCCTAAGTTAAGGCCAATCATTAAAACTAACCACCATGATAAAACTTAGATAATGTTGAATGTGGTGTTAACTACCTTAACCCTAACCCTAACCCTAAGTTAAGGCCAATCATTAAAACTAACCACCATGATATAACTTAGATAATGTTGAATGTGGTGTTAACTACCTTAACCCTAACCCTAACCCTAAGTTAAGGCCAATCATTAAAACTAACCACCATGATATAACTTAGATAATGTTGAATGTGGTGTTAACTACCTTAACCCTAACCCTAACCCCAAGTTAAGGCCAATCATTAAAACTAACCACCATGATATAACTTAGATATTGTTGAATGTGGTGTTAACTACCATAACCTTAACCCTAACCCTAAGTTAAGGCCAATCATTAAAACTAACCACCATGATATAACTTAGATATTGTTGAATGTGGTGTTAACTACCTTAACCCTAACCCTAACCCTAAGTTAAAGCCAATCATTAAAACTAACCACCATGATATAACTTAGATATTGTTGAATGTGGTGTTAACTACCTTAGCCTTAACCCTAACCCTAAGTTAAAGCCAATCATTAAAACTAACCACCATGATATAACTTAGATATTGTTGAATGTGGTGTTAACTACCTTAGCCTTAACCCTAACCCTAAGTTAAGGCCAATCATTAAAACTAACCACCATGATATAACTTAGATATTGTTGAATGTGGTGTTAACTACCATAACCTTAACCCTAACCCTAAGTTAAGGCCAATCATTAAAACTAACCACCATGATATAACTTAGATAATGTTGAATGTGGTGTTAACTACCTTAACCTTAACCCTAACCCCAAGTTAAGGCCAATCATTAAAACTAACCACCATGATATAACTTAGATAATGTTGAAAGTGGTGTTAACTACCTTAACCTTAACCCTAACCCTAAGTTAAAGCCAATCATTAAAACTAACCACCATGATATAACTTAGATAATGTTGAAAGTGGTGTTAACTACCATAGCCTTAACCTTAACCTTAACCCTAACCCTAAGTTAAAGCCAATCATTAAAACTAACCACCATGATATAACTTAGATAATGTTGAATGTGGTGTTAACTACCTTAACCCTAACCCTAACCCTAAGTTAAAGCCAATCATTAAAACTAACCACCATGATATAACTTAGATATTGTTGAATGTGGTGTTAACTACCATAACCTTAACCCTAACCCTAAGTTAAGGTCAATCATTAAAACTAACCACCATGATATAACTTAGATAATGTTGAAAGTGGTGTTAACTACCATAACCTTAACCCTAACCCTAAGTTAAGGTCAATCATTAAAACTAACCACCATGATATAACTTAGATAATGTTGAATGTGGTGTTAACTACCTTAACCTTAACCTTAACCCTAAGTTAAGGCCAATCATTAAAACTAACCACCATGATATAACTTAGATAATGTTGAATGTGGTGTTAACTACCGTAACCCTAAGTTAAGGCCAATCATTAAAACTAACCACCATGATATAACTTAGATAATGTTGAATGTGGTGTTAACTACCTTAACCCTAACCCTAATCCTAAGTTAAAGCCAATCATTAAAACTAACCACCATGATATAACTTAGATATTGTTGAATGTGGTGTTAACTACCATAACCTTAACCCTAACCCTAAGTTAAGGCCAATCATTAAAACTAACCACCATGATTTAACTTAGATAATGTTGAATGTGGTGTTAACTACCTTAACCCTAACCCTAACCCTAAGTTAAGGCCAATCATTAAAACTAACCACCATGATATAACTTAGATAATGTTGAATGTGGTGTTAACTACCTTAACCCTAACCCTAACCCTAAGTTAAGGCCAATCATTAAAACTAACCACCATGATATAACTTAGATATTGTTGAATGTGGTGTTAACTACCATAACCTTAACCCTAACCCTAAGTTAAGGCCAATCATTAAAACTAACCACCATGATATAACTTAGATAATGTTGAATGTGGTGTTAACTACCATAACCTTAACCTTAACCCTAAGTTAAGGTCAATCATTAAAACTAACCACCATGATATAACTTAGATATTGTTGAATGTGGTGTTAACTACCATAACCTTAACCTTAACCCTAAGTTAAGGTCAATCATTAAAACTAACCACCATGATATAACTTAGATAATGTTGAATGTGGTGTTAACTACCATAACCTTAACCCTAACCCTAAGTTAAGGCCAATCATTAAAACTAACCACCATGATATAACTTAGATAATGTTGAATGTGGTGTTAACTACCATAACCTTAACCTTAACCCTAAGTTAAGGTCAAGCATTAAAACTAACCACCATGATATAACTTAGATATTGTTGAATGTGGTGTTAACTACCATAACCTTAACCCTAACCCTAAGTTAAGGCCAATCATTAAAACTAACCACCATGATATAACTTAGATATTGTTGAATGTGGTGTTAACTACCATAACCTTAACCCTAACCCTAAGTTAAGGTCAATCATTAAAACTAACCACCATGATATAACTTAGATAATGTTGAAAGTGGTGTTAACTACCTTAACCTTAACCCTAACCCTAAGTTAAGGCCAATCATTAAAATCATAATCATATATAATACAGTAGAAGACAATAAGAGTCGAGGACAGTTTATTCTTTTCATTACCGTTACATAAATTTACACATTCTTAATTATCTGTAAGGATATTACATAATTCTTGAGAAAATGAGTAATTTGTTTGGTCTGTCAAAAGATGAAAAGAACATGCAAAGTATATTAAAACAGCATGTATTCTGAGAGATAAGAAACGAAGATGATTTAAACTGATCTTCTGTAGAGATATAGTCTATGTTGAACATCTGTGCTCCAGTGAAAAAACGGAAGTGTTGAGGGGGGAAGTGGAGGGTTAATGACAGAATATTTCTACTGTATTGTAGAACAAATTTCATGTTTTAAATGATGTTATCCTTTAGAGTAATTTCTTCAGATATTCATTCTGTCTAGTTTTTGGTGAAAATGCAAAAAGTGTTGAGGATTTTCTTGACAACTTTTGCCCACCACTTGAAATGTGGTTTTAATAGTATATACATTGTATATATATTTTTATTAATTGTCAAATATTAGTTGTCTATGTTGACACTATCCCATCTTGAGGGTTATATCTCTCTTCAAATTGTCACATCCAATATGGGGGGGGGGGGGGGGGGGGGTTAAACTAAAGAATAGCTTGCTGTGAATACTGGCAGGACATTCAGAAACTTAAGGCAAAGAAAGGTCAATAGTTCTACTAGATTGTAGCCTATTATTTACCAAAATTAACATGATTTGAAATTTGAAGTCGGATAGAATAGAATATGTCTTAAGGGGAAAACACAGGGGCTTAATGTCTTTCTAGACTTAAGTTTCTAATTGTTGTGTAGAGGGGAAAGAAGACTTATCTAATAATATAAAATGAAGATGGCTTAAGCAGATATAGTTTTGACTAGAGCAATGCATGTGTGCACATCTGTGTACATCTTACACAGTGAGGTGGCAGACAGATGATTTGTTTTCCACTATAAGATAATACTACTAATCTGTGTCAATCTAAGGAGGGATAGGATATGTTGTTGTCATTAATATGATCCCCTATGTAATTAAAGGTATAAAAAGTAGATGTGAAATCCACTCATCCATATTAAAGGTGTTATCTTACTTCATTCTACTCTTAACTTTATTTACTGAGTTAACAGAACAAACTACAGTTGAACCCCATTGTGTTGAAGTGGAAGGCACTGTTGATTGTACTTTATAATATCAGAATATGTGATTTAGCTGGTATAAATTAAGATGTCAAGTTCTACAAACTAATCACATTTTTTCTGAGTTATTAAAGAAAATAACTTATCCATGTTCAATATAACTAGATTTGACTGTACATTTGTTTCAAGTTTCCATATGCAAATTGATGATCATATTTCTTGTATGACTGTGATACATTACAATTATTTTTATTGTAAAGAAAGAAGTTATTTCCAACTTAGACAAATTGCTTCTGTGAATAAGTCTAAATATAACAAATCTGTTAATCTGACCCTGTTAGTAAAAGTAGTTAGGTCTGTTTACTCTGGACAACTGAAATACTTGCCTAATTCAAAGTCAAAATGTCATCCCCTTTCAACCTTGATGCTATCAGATTCCACGTTTATTCATTAATTAATAAGAATGATTGTATTACATATACGTGTATGGTGAGTTTGTTGACGTAGATATATGATTTTATTGTCACTGTCAACAAGACATAATAGATATGATATAAGTGTACTGTAGCAGTCATATTAACAGTGATCACACACAGACTGACTTCATTATATAAGGAAGGTCAAAGATTCAAATATAACAATAGGTTACATCAATTTAAAGTTTAAATTTACATATTCATGAAAAAAAAAAAAGAAAAGAGAAATGTATATTATACAGGAAGTATCAAATAATTTACTGTACATTGTCTAGTCTTGTACTTATGTCTGAAAAGTACTGAGTTAACAAAATGGAGTAGTTAACAGGTGAGATCATTTAAAATCTAATCATTAATTGATTAATCAATTACATTGAGTGCTCAGATATTTTCAAATTATTGAATTTTATTACTTTATGGATACACATACAACATGTGAATTTTATAGAAAAACAGAATGTAGACACACATCAATACCAACTTTCTCTTTCTAATGATAGTTATCTCCCTTTCCAAGAACAACTTTTGTTATATGGTAATTGAAGAAATACCTCTGTAAGCTAGATAGTTTATTATTTTACTTGTATTTTAAAGTATATTTATTAAGAAATAATGTGTTTGTAGGATATTAACACCTTTGTTTGTACATGTGTACTGTACATTTATTCTGTTTTTTTCAACTGTATCTGTGGTGTAATGATTAGCTTGCCCTCCTTCAGTGTGGTAGATTGTGGATTCGAGTCCCAATCAGATCAAACTGAAAACTATAAAAATTGGTATTGGTTGCTTCTCTGCTAAGCATGCAGCATTAAGGAGAAAAAGCAAAGACTAGCCTTTCTTGGAATCAGGATAATGTGTCTGAGTGGAGCTACATGTCTACCCACACACAGTTGTTTCAGTGAGCTAGCACTATAAACATCTAACTTATCATGCTTGTATCATTATTATCTCATTTAATGTAACTTATTCTCACCATGATATAACTGAAAATTGATCATTTGGCATTAAACAGCAATCACTTACTCGTTCACTTTATTCTTGTTTTTATAAGCAAGAAAAAACCCATTAGAATTACCTCAACTTCATGTTCATCTCTAGATCTTGGTCTAAAGAATATAAGTTATTTATGTTCCTATCCATAGATATGAAGATTTTAACACCCTGAAGTAGTCAAGTACATCCTGAGGTGCAGCCGAAGGGTGTACAGGCTACTAAAGGGTGTTAAAATCTCCATGTCTACGGATATGAACATAGATAGTGAATTTATCCTCGGTTATAGTAAAAAATAAGACATTTTGGACCCTGGCGGCCCACGTAAAAGTGACGTTTTCTTTGTTTTTGGAAAGAATAAGTAAAAAATATGAAAGTTTCGAGTGTTTTTTACCCGGTGTAGGAACCTTTGGTAGAACCCTACAGTTGATCAAAGTAGCAGCTTTATATTCAATATACAGCCAAAATTAACTAAATTTGATTTTGGAGGGCAACGTCGCAAGCTTTAACGTCATATTATCCCCGTTTTGAAAATTATAACAACATTTGATTGGTTAAATGGCTAGTTACACCCGGTAATATGGCCTAGCAACACTCAGGAATATGAGTTTTTTATACCCGGGGTTTTAACCAATCAAAAGTTGTTATATTTTTCAAACTGGGGATAATGCTTTATATTTCAGGGTCATCTCTAGATCTTAGTCTAAAGAATGCTTTATATAATTTCAGGGTCATCTTTAGATCTTAGTCTAAAGAATGCTTTATATAATTTCAGGGTCATCTTTAGATCTTAGTCTAAAGAATTTTTTTATATAATTTCAGGGTCATCTCTAGATCTTGCTCCTGCTCTGTTATCTATTTATGATACCATAGCTGCTCGGACAAATGGAGAGGTCAAATGTACTTTAAGCAATCATGATAAAAAAGGAAGTAATAAAAATGACAAAATCCAAACAGAAAATCAAAATGGCAAAGTAGACCTGGATGATAATGATGAAAGTGCAGACAATCTTTGTAAAATGGCATCTACTTCATCTATCTGTAGTGGTGATCAAGATCGTAAGAAACGACCTCTAAGTATCAGCTCAATGTCATCATCGTCGTCATCTTCTCTACCTCGTCAAACACATAAACGACCAAACCTGACTCAGTGTGATCAGGACTCGGGTAATAAAATAGACTGTGGTAACTTTGGTGAGAAGTTAGACCATCTTTTATATATAGACGATGATGTACCGAGTGGTACAACTGATGAAGAAATGTCAGTTGATACAGATACAGGAAGTAAATCAAGTGCAGATCAAATTGTCTCCCCTAGTATTTCAGAAGATTGTCTCGCAACTCCATCTCATTCAGCACAAATCTCCTGCAGTGCAACACCAGAGCTTCCACGTCAGCTAGACAGTTCAAGCTGCGAAACACCTGAACTTCTTCATAGACGAGACAGTACGAGTCCACAGAAATATGTCTCTTACGTTCATCGAGTGGTGACAGAAATTATTGATACAGAGAGGACCTATATAAACAACCTCAGGGACATATTGGAGGTAAAACTTTACTGCAGCTATCACATTAGTTTAACCTAAATCAACTTACAATAGATATATGGCAAGCCATTTTAATATATCTTATATTTCCAAGATATCTTGTAAAGATTTATAAGATATCTAGTTCTAAGACATATTATAAACTTTAATGAAATATAATATATATGATAGACTCAGATCAGTTCTAAGACATATTATAAACTTTAATGAAATATATTATATATGATAGACTCAGATCAGCGTCCGGACTAAAATCGGCGTCTACTCCTCAAATCGGCATCCACTGATGTTATCTCTAATCACGGTCTGATTTACGGATTTGATTACCCCTTTGGTATCTTCAAACTCTTCTTAAGGGTATTCTCAAATCATATCTCATTACATTAAGGAATCAGTGTATGGTATTTGAAGAGTAGCCAGCATCAATCACAAAAGGTCAGTTATGTAAACTATCACAACTGAGGTAAATGAACCATGTTAATCCAGTTGAAGGGTACAGGATCATGTGAACCTCGGGTTTTAAACCTATGAAATTATTTTAACATGTTTTTTTGGCTGAAATGGAAAAAAATGAAAATATCGTTTTAACCAGAAATGATCAATTTGATTAGCTAGTATTAAATCCTGTGACCTGAGTAATTTGACTAATGTTCTGGAGATTATAGACAAAAGTCAATCTTACTGACTTACGTTTTATACAACTAAATTTAGTAAATTATTTGATATGCTGCCAGCATTTTTTTTTTGCATAGGACACCTTAATATAGATTATGTAAATATTGACCTATTGTGTAAGCTCAGGCTAATATATTTCCTGTTGATAGATTTTGTTCAGTCAGAAAGTTCTTATTCTAAAGGTTTTCTCCTCGCTTATAATAGAACCTGCTTGTGTTGTGTCTGGACACACCCAGTGTAGGTATTGATTGATTTAATGAAGAACAAATATTAGTTATATATAGAATATTAATATATAACTCAGGGTTGAGAGGATATTAGTATTTATCATATACTTATAGTTCATAATGTATTTTTTTAACCATGTGATATAAAAGTTAAAATATAATTAAATGCATTAGATATCTTTCTAGCAGTCTGATATAAAAAAGATATATATATATCACACGGTTCCGGAATATATCATATACCTTTCCATAATTTAGGCCATCATGGTCGTGATTATATAGTAGTTGGATTTACAACTAACATTGCATATCACCACTAAAGTTGTGAGTTCGAACCCCGTTCGTGGCAAGGTGTACTTGATACAACATTATGTGATAAAGTTTGCCAAAGATGACAAATTTTGATTATCTCCCCTTATAGCAAACAGATAAATTACTGTCAGAGCGGATATGGGGAAAAAGATCTGTACAAACAAATTGTTTTTAGCATTTTCTTATTGTAATTTATTTTTCAAAATGAGTAAAAATATGAAGTGATGATGAGACAACAAATTTACAGCAAATTCCTGTCCATATCACCGGCCCTACCCTAGGGATACAGGTTCATATCACCAACCCTACCACAGGGATACAGGTTCATATCCCCGGCTTGATTAAACAAGCAAATTACAGGATTAACCAAGATATTTGACTTCAGTAGAATATTTATATATATCTGAGGGTTGAGTAAACAATATTAATATAATCACAGACAATAATGTTTATACATTCTCATCATCATCAGATATTAAAACACACAATTTTTTTATCATGAGTAACAAAAATTATCTTCTCCAAAATGGCCGTTCTAAAGATTTATGTTGCATAAGGTTTGCTTGTTTGTTTGATGGTGCTTAACGCCACTTTCAACAATATTTCAGTTATATCGTGGCAGTCAGTTTTATTGGTGGAGAAAACCACCGACCTGTCGCAAATCACTGACAAACTTTATCACATAATGTTGTACGCCTCACGCTGATCGAGATTCGAACTCACAACATCAGTGGTGATAGGCACTGATTGCATAGGTAGTTGTAAATCCAACTACCATACAATCACGGCCATGACCGCCTCTTGTTGCATAAGGAATTTGACATTGTAAGGAAAATTAAGAATGCTCTTATAAAAGTTCATCTGAGTTCTAAATTTAGAACAATTCCCAGGATTTCTTACTATATTTACAAGCCTCTTGATTTTAAAATCACACCAACTATGTAGACAATATTGACATACACATTATAAAATGTTTGAAGTATCCTTTAGTGTTGTTGACACAGACATTTATTTATGGAATAACGCAGGTCGTGAATTTGAATACTTGTTGTATTTCATCAGTTACTCTTACACAAGCAGTACATGACATTACACAATACATGTATATGATGTTACACAGTATACTGTTACACAGTTGTCAATTGAAATTCTTCTTTTAAGAAATATAGGTAGATGTGTTATTGGTTGGTATACGGTTTATGGTGTTTAACACCACTTTCAACAATATTTCAGGAGAAAACCACCAACCTGTCTTAAATCACTGACAAACTTTAGCACATCTCGCCATGAACGGGGTTCAAACCCACAACTTTAGTGGTGATAGGCACTTGCTGCACAGGTAGTTGTAAATCCAACTATCATACGATCACGACCACGACAACCCCTATCAGTATGTGTTATTGGACTTCATTAACTTTCAGTTGACACGTCAGGCCTTAATCCACATAAAACATTTGAGCATGAATTTGTACTCATACTCGAATAAATAGCCAATTAGAACACTTTATCAAATAAATACTTTGTTCTGATTGGACAATTTTGGAGTATGAGTACAAAAATCTAACTCAATTGTTTTATTATGACAGTAAGGCCTGATCATTTATTTGTTAGTTATTATTTGAGTTATCTCCCTTTTTTAACTATTATTTACTCCAACCCACCACCAAATTGTCTTTTGTTGTTTCTTGAGTGATGTAAAGTGATCTTTTCTTAACAGAACTTAATAGGGACAGAATCATTTTTCAGTTTAAAAATAATTGGAAGTTTACTGAAGAATTTAAAGTGTTGACATATGTCATTAAAGTCTTAAGATTGATGTTTTAATTATGGTTGTGGTATCATTTATTGGAGGAGGAAACCAGATACCAACACTTTATCACATGAGGTTGTATCACCTTACCACATATACTCAGAACCTCTGTGATGACATCCACTGGTGACATATAGATATAGATCATTTAACACCCATTTAATTGTAGCCAAGGGACTATTATATTTACGGACTTGACCAACAAGAGTGCCTGAATTGTGGTGCAGCACCATTGTAATTGTTTTTGTTTAAACAATTCTCTCCAGTCAGACTAAAATGTATTTCACATTTTTTTCTATCACAATGTTATTACAATACAAAATATTTTATAATGACATGGCATGTATGTTTTTTTTTCAGTCAACACCTCATAAAAAAACCAGGTGAAATATGTGGATATTAAATAAATACAGACAATTGAATATAATTGGTATCTGTATGATACATGTATAACATATAATTATTTATATATAATTTGATATTTAAACCAGGTGTTTTATTATCTGTTATATAACATAATTACACAACAATAAAATAGAGGACATTCAACCACACTTGTAACTCCATTCATCATAAAACTTTATATATAACAATTAATTTTGTCATGTTTTAGGGTTACCTTGGTTTCATCAAGAGCTCTCCAGATTTGAAGATATCTGCCCAGGATATTCATTCATTGTTTGGTAATATAGAAGAAATTTATGATTTTGGCAGGTATATTACCCTTGTATTTTGATAGTTTAAACTTTTCTTCCACTCCCTCCCCTACATCTTTGGTGACTATAATATCTTTATTCATTTATTTTCCACCAAAGAATAATGTCATTGCAAAAAGATTTTCTCTGTTTTATTTTATTAAGAGAATGTGCCATTTAATTGGTAGTAGATAAAAAAAAACACCACCAGGTTGCATATAATTTGTTCTTTTGTAAAAGTAATTAGATTTTGTTTGTTTACGAATCACAAATTTCACATTCAATGTTTATGAAAGGCAGAGTTTGATGATATATTTAAGATAATGATGTATTATCTGTACTTTCATTCATTCAACTGCATCTGTGGTGTAATGGTTAGCATGCTTGCCTCGAGTACAGTAGATTGTGGGTTCTTGTCTTGGTCAGGTCTTGCCTCGAGTACGGTAGATTGTGGGTTCTTGTCTTGGTTAAACAAAAGACTATCAAATTGGTA
Source organism: Bathymodiolus brooksi (assembly GCA_963680875.1). NCBI lineage: Eukaryota > Metazoa > Mollusca > Bivalvia > Mytilida > Modiolidae > Bathymodiolus > Bathymodiolus brooksi. The sequence goes on from OY804576.1 coordinate 16,707,807, forward strand.
TTTGTTGCTTCTTTGCTAATCATGCAGCATTAAGGAGAAAGAGCAAAGACTGGTGGGCTCGGAATCAAGATAATGTGTCCAATTTGAGCGACATGTCTTGCCACAGGATTGTTTTAGTAAGCTAGTGCTATAAAAATCCAACTAAGCGTGATGATCTAATACAAAGACTTAAATGGATATCATTATCATGTCATCGAATGTAACTTATTCTCGCCATGATATAGCTAAAAACAAATTCCTTTAGCATTGAACACCAATCACTCACTCACTGTACTTTCATTCAAGACTTTAACCCTAAGTAGCAGATATGTTTTTTAATTATTATCGGTAATTAAAACGTTTATTTTTTTATTCTTAGAGAATTTCTTCAAGAGTTGGAAAAATGTGGTGATGATCCTATCAGAGTAGCAGATTGTTTTGTCAGAAACAATGATGGCTTCAGAATATATGCTCAGTATTGTACTAATTATCCAAGGTAAGTTGAAATTTATTTTCTATGTTGTACTATTTATCCAGGTAGGTTACACTCATTATTTTCCAGGTAAGGAACACTCAGTAGTGCTCAATTTCTCCCTCACAAATGACTCTCCAAATTGTTCTTGGCTCCCAAGGTAAGTTACACTCAGTATCTTTTTATTTCTCCCTGGTGGATGACACTCTATATTGTTCTAATCTTCCTGTTAAATTGTTCTAATCTCCCAGGTAAGTTAGTAGTTACAATCAGTATTGTTCTAATCTCCCAGGTATGTTACACCCAGTATTGTTCTAATCTCCCAGGTATGTTACACCCAGTATTGTTCTAATCTCCCAGGTATGTTACACCCAGTATTGTTCTAATCTCCCAGGTATGTTACACCCAGTATTGTTCTAATCTCCCAGGTATGTTACACCCAGTATTGTTCTAATCTCCCAGGTATGTTACACCCAGTATTGTTCTAATCTCCCAGGTATGTTACACCCAGTATTGTTCTAATCTCCCTGGTATGTTACACCCAGTATTGTTCTAATCTCCCAGGTAAGTTAGTAGTTACACCCAGTATTGTTCTAATCTCCCAGGTATGTTACACCCAGTATTGTTCTAATCTCCCAGGTATGTTACACCCAGTATTGTTCTAATCTCCCAGGTATGTTACACCCAGTATTGTTCTAATCTCCCAGGTATGTTACACCCAGTATTGTTCTAATCTCCCAGGTAAGTTAGTAGTTACACCCAGTATTGTTCTAATCTCCCAGGTATGTTACACCCAGTATTGTTCTAATCTCCCAGGTATGTTACACCCAGTATTGTTCTAATCTCCCAGGTATGTTACACCCAGTATTGTTCTAATCTCCCAGGTATGTTACACCCAGTATTGTTCTAATCTCCCAGGTATGTTACACCCAGTATTGTTCTAATCTCCCAGGTATGTTACACCCAGTATTGTTCTAATCTCCCAGGTAAGTTAGTAGTTACACCCAGTATTGTTCTAATCTCCCAGGTATGTTACACCCAGTATTGTTCTAATCTCCCAGGTATGTTACACCCAGTATTGTTCTAATCTCCCAGGTATGTTACACCCAGTATTGTTCTAATCTCCCAGGTATGTTACACCCAGTATTGTTCTAATCTCCCAGGTAAGTTAGTAGTTACACCCAGTATTGTTCTAATCTCCCAGGTATGTTACACCCAGTATTGTTCTAATCTCCCAGGTATGTTACACCCAGTATTGTTCTAATCTCCCAGGTATGTTACACCCAGTATTGTTCTAATCTCCCAGGTATGTTACACCCAGTATTGTTCTAATCTCCCAGGTATGTTACACCCAGTATTGTTCTATTTCTCCTAAAGTGAGCAGTCATGTATTTGTGTGTTAGGGATACAATGATTTTGTCTTTTTCTATGATATTGATATTTGGTTTTAGAATTGTTCTGTAAGTGTGGTATTTTAGAATTGTTCTGACAGTGTGGTATTTTAGAATTGTTCTGTAAGTGTGGTATTTTAGAATTGTTCTGTAAGTGTGGTATTTTAGAATTGTTCTGTTAGTGTGGTATTTTAGAATTGTTCTGTAAGTGTGGTATTTTAGAATTGTTCTGTAAGTGTGGTATTTTAGAATTGTTCTGACAGTGTGGTATTTTAGAATTGTTCTGTAAGTGTGGTATTTTAGAATTGTTCTGTAAGTGTGGTATTTTAGAATTGTTCTGTAAGTGTGGTATTTTAGAATTGTTCTGACAGTGTGGTATTTTAGAATTGTTCTGTAAGTGTGGTATTTTAGAATTGTTCTGTAAGTGTGGTATTTTAGAATTGTTCTGTAAGTGTGGTATTTTAGAATTGTTCTGTAAGTGTGGTATTTTAGAATTGTTCTGTAAGTGTGGTATTTTAGAATTGTTCTGTAAGTGTGGTATTTTAGAATTGTTCTGTAAGTGTGGTATTTTAGAATTGTTCTGTAAGTGTGGTATTTTAGAATTGTTCTGTAAGTGTGGTATTTTAGAATTGTTCTGTAAGTGTGGTATTTTAGAATTGTTCTGTAAGTGTGGTATTTTAGAATTGTTCTGTAAGTGTGGTATTTTAGAATTGTTCTGTAAGTGTGGTATTTTAGAATTGTTCTGTAAGTGTGATATTTTAGAATTGTTCTGTAAGTGTGGTATTTTAGAATTGTTCTGTAAGTGCGGTATTTTAGAATTGTTCTGTACGTGTGGTATTTTAGAATTGTTCTGTAAGTGTGGTATTTTTTGTTTTTAATTTTATTTCAGATTCATAAAAAGTCTCTTTTTTGTCTTTACAGTGCTGTAGAAGTTCTGACCATGATAATGAAGGATCCTCATTTATCAGAAGTATTTAAAAACCAACAGTTGTCCCTGTGTCATAATCTACCTCTAGGAGCTTACCTTCTCAAACCAGTACAACGAATACTGAAATATCATCTATTATTGCAAGTATGTACATCAAAGTAGTCAAAGCAATGTTAATATTATTTCTTGAAATTCTGAGGGCAACATGTACATTTTTATGTGTTTCACATTAGTTTTTTGGGAGTTATGAATCTTTATAATGGCATATCATACACATATTTTGTAGCTGCTTATTTGCAGATTGTACCCATATATTATCTTAATGTGTATCAATATATTTATATCTTTTTTTGATCTTGCAGAACATTTTAAAGAACTATTGTAAAACTGAACCAGGTTACATGACATTAACAAAGGCATTTGATCACATGACCAGTATGGCACATCATATCAATGAAATGAAACGTAAACATGAACATGCTGTACGTGTACAAGAAATACAGAGTCAGTTAGAGGATTATGAAGGAGAAGACTTAACAAGACTTGGAGAACTTGTTCTTGAGGTTTGTACTCTTATAAAAACAACAACTTCCTGTTCCATTCGACAGTTTTCTCCAGGTACTCCAGTTTCCTCCTTAAAAAAAAAACCTGAATGCCACGATATAACTGAAATATTGTTGAAACTGGAGTTAAACACCATAACCCTAACCCCCTCCTTTCCAAAATTGTCAGACTACAACCGTAAAATTTAGATCACATGACAGTGATTGACTTTAACTTATCAAAGCTACGATGTTAACTTATGTGTTCAGTAATGTCACTTAGTTATCCCCTCAATATCATATGAAAATTGTCCTTTTAATCCTCAAATTTAGGTTATATGAAATGTGATAGAATAGTATTTGACTTATTCACAAGACATATTGTAAAACATCAGTCATGTATCAGAATTTGAAGCTTGCTGGCTCTATCTTTTAAGCTTATTTGCTCAAAGCATATATTTAGACTTTTTACAGAGACATTTTTAGTTCCGAGTCGCACAGAATTTTTTTCAACTATTACAAAATGAAATTGAGTTCTACTTCACACAGAATATTTTCCTTTACTATCTAGTCTGTGTGGTACTTTTGTTAAAGCTTTTTGTTTGTTTATTACAGGGATCTTTTCGTATTTATGGTGCTAAAACCTCAAGACAAGTATTTCTGTTTGAGAAAGGCGTTCTGATTGGTAAACGTAAAGAAAATGGTATGCTAAGCTGCCGAGTTATGATACAGGTAAAGAGTTGTCTCCCATATCAGTATCATGTAAACCATACATATATGACCTTCTGTTTTATGTCAGTGATATAGGGACCACTGCGGTCGTGATCATATGGTAGTTGTATTTACAACTACCTGTGCAATCAGTGCCTATCACCACTAAAGTTGTGAATTTGAACTCCTTTATTGGTGAGGTGTACTCAATACAACATTATGTGATAAAGTTTGACAGTGACTTGTGATAAAGTTTGACAGTGACTTGTGATAAAGTTTGACAGTGACTTGTGATAAAGTTTGACAGTGACTTGTGATAAAGTTTGACAGTGACTTCTGATAAAGTTTGACAGTGACTTGTGATAAAGTTTGACAGTGACTTGTGATAAAGTTTGACAGTGACTTCTGATAAAGTTTGACAGTGACTTGTGATAAAGTTTGACAGTGACTCATGATAAGTTGGTGATTTTCTTCATGTACTCTGGTTTCCTCCACTAATAAAACTGACTGCCACAATATAGCTGAAACAATGTTGAAAGTGGCATTAGACACCATAAACCTAAACCAAACGTATGTCAATGATGCAGTTATTTGAATATGGTATATTTTAGTCACTAACTCAAAGAGTTTTAAAGAAGATTCATAAAAATTAGCGACATATTTTTATATTAGAAAAAACATTGATTGATAGACTGATTGTTGTTTTCTTAATGTTCAGCAGTAAATACTTCATGCATAATAATGATGCGAACACGTTCAACAGAATATAAAAATTGTACAGAATAAGGGGAAAATGAGACATCCGAGGCAATGACATTTGACTGCTACTGGAAATGTATGGCACGTTGAATAGGAATGATAAATATTATCATTATGTAGAGACTACAATGTGTCTATTTTATCTTTAAGAACTTTGGAACTTTTTGTTTTTCAAATACTCACCAAAGAAGTTATAACCAGACAGGCCTCTGGTTTACAATTTCCACTTCTATACAGCCTTATCCTTGACATTAAGGTATTTTGTTTTACAGTGTTCTAACCTGATGTTGGTAGAAAGTATACCTAAAGAACCACATAGTTTTCAAGTCATTCCATTTGACAATCCAAGAGGCCAACATACATTACAGGTATTCAAAAAATTTATTTATGTACAAAAAATAAGCAGATTCATCACATAATACATGTATTTACATTGTTTCTTTAAAATAGATTACATCTGATAAAATAATGCAATAATTATTGGTTTTTTAATTTTAGGAAAACAGTGCACTTAATTGATAGAAATAATTAAAAATTTATGTAAAGTCGCATCAAATCTTAAAAATATCAAATAAGTCTCTGGAATATTAATTATAAAATACAATACATAAAATAATGTATATATTTATTGTAGGCTCGTAACCTTGATCAGAAGAGAAAATGGTGTCAGGAAATTAAAAGGTTGATTATTGAAAGTTTTAAAGGAAAAATACCAGAAAAAGTTAAAGGCTTGGTCATGCAGCTTGGAAAAAGTCGTGAAGAAGGTATGCTGTAATATTATATATGTCAAACCTATCATTTTTCTTTTGCTCATACATTTCTTTTTTCCTTCCAGTACTGGTTTTAATCTTACTTGAAAGGATTAATAATGGTTTTAAAATGTTTTGATTCTGGATGATGTCTTTGTTTATGTTTTTTATACATCATTCTTATGTGGTGTGATTCCTTGTTTGTTTTTAGCGTTATACAACTTAAAAATAATAATAAGCAATGTATTTGCTTATACCAATAGCAAAATATATATGAATACAGCTGTACTGTAAAATGACCAATTACTTAAAGAGCCATCATGGTCGTGATCGTATGGTAGTTGGATTTACAAATACCTGTGCAATCAGTGCCTATCACCACTAAAGTTGTGGGTTCGAATCCCACTCATGTTGAGGTGTACTCGATACAACATGATAAAGTTTGTCAGTGACTTGCAACAGGTCAGCGGTTTTCTCTGGTTTCCTCCACCAATAAAACTGACCATCACAATATAACTGAAATATTGTTGAGAGTCGCTTTAAACACCATAACCCTAACCCCCCAAGTATTATCCCTCGCCAACAACGCTACCGTCCTTCCTTCCGTCCATCCGTCCTTCCGTAACATCCTTGTGAACACTCTAGAATCAACATCCTTCAATGGATTTTGACTAAACTTGGTACATACTTAGCCCTTAAAGAGAATCTGGAACCCTGTTGATTTTCAAGGTCACCGGGTCAAATTTGTAGGCGAGGGGATACGCCGTGCTTTGCGTTGCCCTTTTTTAATTACAGGACAGTGAACAGCTTCACCATCAACTTGACCATACCATATTTCTGAGACCATATTTTTTATGATTTTAGATTGATACTCTAACCTGGTCATTCAGTTAGATATGGAAACTGTTATACTCCTGAACTTTATAAATTAAAACAAAATAATATTCAATATTTGTTCAGTTTATCTCTTTTATTCAGATTTACAACTGAATACAAATTCATTAGAGTCCAAAATTACTGAGATCATAATTGTATTCTTTAATTATAAAGTGGATGAACCAAAATAAACATTTCTTTTATATTATAATCTGATAAATTACCGTTTCTACGAAAATTGATATTACATTTTATGGTTCAGTAAACTTCAAACAAAGCTAAAATTGATTAAGTTTCATTAATTAAAAATCACAAAGGATCAAATTAAAAATCTTCTAATGTATTTAATTTAATTAGTATGAAATCAACAAAAGTAGTCCAAATTAAATAAACACATGGTTAATTTACATCAGCTGAATCTCCACTGTAGCATCAGTTTGAATGGCAGAATAATTTTCTTTATATGAAAAGAAAACAATGACCGTTTCACTCTGACCGGTCTTTTCCAGAATTTGTAAGCTGAACATGAGGAATTATTAACATTAAATTACAATGTTACATTAACAATGTTCAAAGAAGAAATTCACGGTTATTAGATTAAACATAAATTAATGTGAAATTCCTTTAATGAAATGATAACAAATTATTTTAAAATCTTGATCTAGTATTCAGTACATTGATAATGGGAGGTAACTCTTGTTGTTTACCACTCAATGTGTAGTGCCTATAAAGTAAAATGTTGCAGTATTAATTTAATTATTAGAATACTCTTTACTGAAAGAAGAAACCAGTAACTTGATGTTTAAGTTTGTAATATGTACAGGACAACAATGATTGATATAAAACTGTTCAAGTCTTCACAATTTTAATGGCTCTCATCAGTTTTGTTACATAAAGTAAAAGTAAAATATAGAAGTGTATTAATCAGACAATGTCTGTTTTAAGAGTACCAGGTATGGTCATTAAATGAAGTCAGTAAATGAAATGAGTCCCATTTCACTATACTTAAATTTATTAGCCTTGAACTTGTTGAATTTCCAATTCATCTTTTATTCAGTGTTGAAACAAATATATAAATTATTAGTATTATTAAAATTTCCATTTCTCAAAACCTTCAATCCTGTAAAATAAAGATATAGCTAAATTCTCATGCTCTCCATGTGCTTCTTTTCTATTTGTAATTGATTGACAGTTTTTTCTGAAACTGTTGCAACTACATTTATACATTTGAAATTTTAAACAAGATCTCAGTTGAACAATCCTGGTGGATTCAACACTGCAATGTATATAAAAGATCAGAATTCTAACATTGTTGTAATTATGGTTATAGATGTCTAATAATTTTCAGATTCAGCTAAGTTGACAACATTAGATCCCCGTAAGATTTACCATCACAATGCTCCAGAGTACTTAGAGAGGAGGCAGAGGATGAGGAGGAAATCTGGTACTACATTAACAGATCTCTTACAGAGAGGCAAGAAAGGACAGAAAAGAGTAGGTCAACTTTATGTGTTGAATTCATGGAGATAAATAATTATCTGTAATGCTGATCAAGCACCTGTTCCGTTGTAAAAAAAAAAGAAAATAACTGATGCAATAATTTATATCTTTTGTTAAGACATTTAAAAGCAACATAGTCATTACAGAACAAAGAAAAAAAGAAAGTTTATTTCATGCAGTTGTATGATTTTTGGGGGTATAAGTAGATTAATAGAAGGCATCTAATTTATTTATATAATATTACAACTAACCCTATCATGGTTTAGAACTAAGTTAAGTAATTTGACATTTTTAATTATTGAAATATTTTTTGAATGATGTACATTGTTATAAATTATAAAGAATTATAAACCAATATTTTGTTGTGCAAGTTAATCTGTTTTACAATGTCAAAATTTATTATCTTGAATATTTTCCGGGTATGTTGTGATAATATTAACTTAATTCTATTATTATTTTGTAGGCTGAATCTGTTAGTCCAGGTTCTGTAAGTATTCCTTATATTATAGAAATCATACAGAATTCTTGTTTTTAAATTAGGAAAAAATTGTTGATTTATGGTAGTCAAGATAAAAATGTATGGTGGAATGGAAATACACCTGAAAGGCTTTTTGAAATAAATATTTAAAAATTTCAGATACAGTGTAAACAATTTGAAATAAAAAAATAACAGAAATTGACAGATGATTGTTTTTTCATGGTGTTAGCCACTTTCAACAATATTTCAGTTATATCGTGGGGGTCAGTTTTATTGGTGGAGGAAACTGGAGTACCTGGAGAAAACCACTGACCTGCCGCAAGACACTAACAAACTTTATCACTTAATGTTGTACCCCTCACCCTAAGTGAAATTCGAACTCACATCAGTGGTGATGGGCACCAATTTTATAGCTAGTTGTAAATCCAACTACCATAAGATCATGGCCATGATGGCCCCAAATTGACAGATGATATTTATTTTATTTGTTAAAGAGATCTACTTGATGTATTACATAAGATCATTTACTATAAAGTCTACTTGATGTATTACATAAGATCATTTACTATAAAGGTCTTATGGATAGTGTACTTGAATATATAGCAATACAAAAGCACATACAATATCTAATATTTACTGAACAAGAACTAGTTAAACTCCTACTTTCAATTATGTTATGTTTAGTAATTAGGATATGTGTATATAATTGCTAAAGCTATAAAAATAAGTTATCTCCACACAAATGAAGGTTTGTTGTTTTTAATTTTTAGTCTCCACCACCAGACAGGAAGACTTTAATACAATCTCCATCTACACCTAACACCAGGGTAAGTTTACATATACTCTGTAATAATTATAACCAAAAGAATATATCTCTGTACCAAACATAGACTAAATATAAAGCATTCTATAGACTGAACAGATTCTGTTGTAGTATTTCTCATGATTAAAAATATTTACTCTAACAAAGTCATTTATCTTCCCTGATTTATTTGAATATCTGAAATTTATTTGATCAGGAACTTATCAAAATATATTATTTCCCATTTGGTTTTATAAATTTCAAATACAGAATTGATATTATACTTGTAGTGAGTTATCTCCCATCTGATATTTAGATTTCAGAGGCTTTATCTTGCCATGCTGCAGTGAGTTATCTCCCTTCTGATTTTTAGATATCAGAAATAGACTTTATCTTGACTTGCTGCAGTGAGTTATCTCCCCTCTGATATTTAGATTTCAGAAATAGACTTGATCTCGGACTTGCTACAATATTTTCATTAGTAGTGAGAGCAAGTCATGATTTATTTTTATAATTTAATTAACGATAACCATGAACATAGAGCTTGCTGTTTCAAAGTATTTCCAAATTTTTAACTAACAATTTCAGTGATTATGTTTATCAATATATCTAGTGGTGAAACTATTTCAGCATGGTTATGACTACTTATTTTTCAAACTTTTGGGTTGGTGTAAAATCAAATGTTAAATTTGTTGCGATGTTTTGTAATATTTAAAGTTTTTATAAATTTTTTAATTAACATGTTACTAACAGTTATGTATTCTTGATTTACCTGATATTCTTGTGAGTCAATTTTTCAGTGTAATAAATTTTATAAGTCACATGATCATTTTGTGGTATTATTTACAAGTTGTTTGTCCCCAGGTTTAGGTAATTTTTTAAGATTAAGCTAGATCATGTGCATCATCTTTTAGTGCTACTAGTCTTATCTTAGAAGGATCTAAGAAGAGCTACATGGTCAGAAACCCTATACAAATATTTTTTTACACTTCAGTTATTTCCAAATCTAATGACCACCACAGGAAATAGTGTCATACATGTAGGACAAAGAAATTACTCAGAATAAGCTGTAATATTCTAAAACAAGAGGAGATAACTGCCAGTAATGGTACATTTTATAATGAAGTGAACCTGAACTGCATGTAAAGAAACAAAACATATATCCCTCCTTTTTATGAAGATTTAAAGGTTGTTTTCTTGCCACCCCTTATTACCTCCCTTTTTTCCTTGAAGTTAAATGGTTGTTCCTGTCTTATATTTGAATACTTGTGTCATATGATAGCCTGGTTTAAATGGTGATAGGAAATGGAAAGTTGATGCCTGCATTGTGTGGTGTTGGTGTGACGTACCTTTCTCATTATATTCTGTGATATAATGATGTCAAAATAAATCAATGTAGTTGTAAATGTTCATTAATTTTTTTTTAAATAAATCTTTTATTTATATCATAGGCTTCTCTTTAAAACCATATATCTATAACAATATGTTTGATATGTTGAGCATAATTTGTACGTGGTGTTTAATGTCATTTTTGCTGGTAAAGAGATGAATCTTTTTAAACACGTTACTCCACACTGCTATTTTTGGTGACATCAACGTCACCTTTATCCTAGCGCAGTTGTTTTTTTTCAAAATGTCTAAACAACAAAATGGATTGAAATAGATACAATTAGTAAAATAACAACTTAATTGGTAGTATGTAGTAATTTTTAGGACAATGGAAACAGAAAAGTGTCACATTTAAAAGCAAAACAGATTATCTTCTGCTTTGTATATAAATCACAAATTAATCAGTTTCCAGTTAAAAGAAAGTAATCAATTTCAAATTTGGAAATATTACTTATTTCTGAGTCTATAATATAGGATGGACATCATTGTGTGAAAAATCTATTAGGAATTTCTTAGATTGCAATTATATGAAGAAAAAAAAAATATTTCATTATAATACCATCAGCAAAGGGTCAATATATAGTTCAACTTTTCATATTAGAATATTTCCTTTTTTCTATATTTCATCAAAACATCTTGTCTCTTTCAGGAATTATACAATGAAACACATGGTAGTGAAGGTAGTCCTGCGAAGTATGAGTCTCCAGCTATCTCGGCCATCAAAGCTGTAGGGAGGAGTATTAGTTTTAAACAGGCTGTCAAACGACAACCGTTGAGATCAGTGGACTTTGGAACTATTGAAGATAAAGAAAACGCCTCAATACAGAATAAGGAAACTCCACCCTCCAGAAGATCTAAGAGTTTTAAGCGTGCTACTAAGTACCATCCAATTCTTCTTTCAAGTTCAACCGATGAGTTAGATTCGAAAACATCAGATTCTTTACTTCATGACTCAATCTATTCGCCAACAAAACAATCTACAAAACAGGAATTTTCCTTTTCTGTTACACCAGTGCCATCAAATCAAGCTAATAATTCACCAAAATCTGTTAATAAATGTCATGGAGGTAGGACAGATTCAAACTTTAATGAGCATTCAGATTCATTATCTAGAAACAGCAGATATTCTAGCATGCCTGTGTTGAATGTTTTAGAACCATCATCTCCCATAATTCATAGAAACAGGAAGTGCAGTGAAGACATTACAAGACATGAAAGTACCTCATCTGTGAAAAAAAGAATCTTTGACACAAAACTGTATTTTCAAAAAAGCAGAGATGAAAATAGTCCAGATATTAATAATTTTCGTAGGGGAAATAACTCTGTCTCAGCTTTTAATGATTCTTACTTAAAGAAATCAACAGAGAATCTTTCGCAGAAGATGGGACCAATAAAACTTACAAAACCACACCCATTTACATCAACACTAAATGTGAAGCCTAAAAAACAAGAATTGCAAAAATCATTATCAGCTGATGTTGAAATTGAAAATGATGATCCATGGGAACCAAAATCATCAACATTGAATGTTCCCAAGAATCCAAATAGAACTCATTCTACTGGAGAAGAGGACATCGACAGAATGGATTGGTTGGTTTATGCAAACAGAAATTCATTGCCTGTGAATGGGTTTGATTTAGGACCAAAACTTTATAAATACTGTACTCCACCCAGATCAGCCATGGATTCAGCTCATGCACAAATTAAACACGACCACTCTTCTGGTGAAAATGTGTTAAATAAAGTACAAGATTGTATTTCATCTTATTCTCCTTCTGATGTTTCAAAATCTGATAATTGTTTGGATAGTGACTATAAGTCAGAAGAACAGAATGAATTCCCAAATTTTGGTGCTTTACCTGTTGTGAAAGTAGCCCAGTCTCAACCAAGATTGAACAGGTCAAATTCTAACCCAACATCTAGGTTTGATATCAATAAGAAATCCCCCAGACATAGTAGTCCCTCACTTTTTGATTGTCATTTAATTAAGGATCATGAACAAATAATAGCAGAGATGGAGGATTATATGAAAAAGTCAGAATCAACCTCTACTGTTGGCTCTGTCAAATTCCCTTCAAATATGGGACAAAACTCTTCAGAGAAGGATCCAGATAAAAGGGATTCATGTATCTCTAATGTATCTAATTCATCATATGAAAGTACAGATACAACATCAAGTTCATCAGGCGTTGATAATTTCATGGGAAGTTTGAAAAATAAAATACATGATTTAAAACAGAAACTGTCTCATAGACGATCTGGTTCTTATGATAACAGAGAAAACTCTGATAATGAAATAGACAATGACAAATCAAAATCTAAGGAAACCAGGTCAAGTTTACTATCATTGTTCAATAATAGACAAAAGGAACATTGTAGTACAGATTTACAGACTGTTTTACATGCTGGAGACTTAGGTAGTCCGTTTATTGGACAAAGAATGGCAGAACAAGAACCAACATATATCGATATAAATCTGTCTCTTACACGACAAAAAGACAAATCAGAACAGTACAAAGTGGCTGTTAATGGACAATCTAAAGATCAAAAGTTACTACCATCAGAAAACTTACAACTTCAAAACTGTGATTCGGCCTTTTCTATACAAAGTGATATGGCTTTTGGGAGTGTTATAGACAACTCACCTCGAAGTCAGAATAGTGAAGACAAATCACAATCTTCTAATGAAAGTTTTTACGAAAGACAATTATCTGTTGCCTTTGATGAAGGAGAGGCTTTTCGTGACTCGGCTGTTTATTGTGAAATGGATCCAGATCAAGCAGTGTTGAAATCTGAAATAAAATTACCGGTACCCAATCGTGTTCCTATCAAATCTTATGTACAAAAGCTTGAGGAAAAGACAAAACCAGTACAAGCTTGTGTTACAAAAGTGAAACAACGAGAACCTGGTGCTATTATTAAACAAAAACTTGAAAGCCTCCATACAAACTGTTACAAGAGTAGCAGTCGACCAACAAGTGTTGAGAGAGAATTACGATTTTACAGTCGTCCATCAAGTGTAGAGAGAGAACTATGTTTTTCAAGTCGACCATCCAGTGAAGAAAGACAAATAAGAAGTGTTAGTGTAGATAGAAAGTTACCTCCCTTTACTAATACACTCGAATCTGAAAAACCTGTACTACGACGTGAAAAGTCAGATTTTACATACCCAATAGGTCATCGTTATTCAGGTCAGATGACATCAGCAATATCAACAAGTAGGATAGACCAACTAACAGCTGATGTAAACAATCTGATTGTAATGAGGGGTTGGGTTAGACAACTAATTGACAAATTTCAGACTAAGTAGTAATATAAACTGATTTAGTGCTCATTGTAATATTTATCTACATGTACATCTAAACGTAAGAATCGGTCAACACATCAATATAAATGTTTTTGTGATTTTTAATATAAATTAGTAATCTCTTACCAGAAAAACAAATTCTTAATAACTTAAGAGTAACTTGGACAACAGAGCATTATATTTCTTGAAATTTTACTTAGTGAACAAAAAATTATGTTTGCATTTTCACACAATTAGCTTATTCTAATAATGATGTTTATTATGTGTTGGTAATTAACATTTTATAACGGTACACACTATAGAATATTTTACAATTGTTTTAGGACATATCTAAGAGATATTGTCATTTCTTTGCATCTGTTGTTTTTTACATCCACTTTCTAAATTTCAATCTTGTTCTCAGATACCACTGAATCAAATGGAACCAAACTGCCACTTGGATGATTCTCCACTACCACTGAATCAAATGGAACCAAACTGTTACTTGGATGATTCTCCACTTTGTTAGTCCAGTCAGAAATTCAACATGGCTGCTAGGGCTAAATGCTTTTTGATAATAGACAAAAAAAATTATAACTTTTCACACATTTTTGGTTGATTTTATTGATTGGAAATTCAAGATGGCTACCACTGTATATGCTATAATATATGAAAAAACTGTACACTGTACTGAAAATTGGATTCTTATTTATTATGTTCATATTTTTGTTATGGAACAGAAATCCAACATGGCCATATTTGCACGACATAATTAAACATACGCCACTATGAGAATATGTTTTTTTTTCATCTCAGAAACTACAAAACTGATTGCACTCACTGTACAAAATGATCAATGAATAATATCCAGACCATTTAAAACCAAGTGAGTGATGCAGGTTAAATTAATACTGTAGTTTATTTCTATTAACCAGTACTGTTTACAGTTATTATTGAAGTGTCTCTCAAATGTTAAAACCATTATAAGTAAACACAACAAGTTTATCCTCACAAAAACAGGGAGTGAGTGCTGATTGTAACTTAATTTTTTTTTTTATTTAATAAAAAAAAAATTATGTTGATTGATTCTGACTTTGTTAACAATTGGTTTCCATTACTTGTATTTTATTTTGAGCAATTCTTTATATTTTAGAGTGTTACTATGGTAATTTGTAAAACTAAATCTGTCATGTGGTCTAATGATTTGTATATTCCAATTGCAGAATTCCATTAAAATATTTAAAATTAGTGACTTAAAGTCTAGGACTTGTTTGAATTCCAATTAAAAACAGGGAACAATAACGTCATACATGTACCAGTGTACGAAATATAAAAAAATGTATTTGTGTAAATGATAAAAAGAATTGTTTATGACCTAATAATGCATGTCTTGTCTAGTTTTGATTGATACTGTAGTACACTTAATAGTGTTTTCTTTGCTCTCTGTCTGACCTGGGCTGCAATGAGACTGGATGATGATACTAGAAAGTAAAGGTGAATGGAGGCAGCTGTCATTGGTCAATTGAATAAAGATGGCATATCAGTAAATAGATTTTTTTGTTCATTTCAAGCAAAATTGTCCATCAATTTAGGACTATTTGTGATTCAAATTTCGATGCAAAAAATTAATAGCTTTCAGTTGTAATAATCATACAATCTCTGACACGTTTCACAAGAAATGCTGTTTAAGGAATCAATTTGACTTGATTGATTAGTACAATACAATGTACTTTCAGTGACTGTCAGAACTGGTACAGCTTGTACTAGGTCTGCTGTCTTGTATCGCCTGTTGAAATTTACATTTCCAAACCAATTATTTATATGAACAGTAACTATAATATTGTTGGTTATCTAAACAGACTTTTTATTAATTATTATTGGGAAGGCATTAGACTACCAAGTATCAACAGATCAGTTTTTTTTTATCAATTCACCCTTTTCTCTGTTTTTAGTCTTTACTTTTGTAAAACAACTTATTTAAAAAAAAGTTTAAGTACAGTGAGAATCAAATAGATCCTTTATTATTTGTTGTGTTTTTTAGGTCTATGATAATAGTGCAATAAATATTGTTTTTATTCTAGAATTTTATATGTTTTTTTTGCAATTTTTGATGTTACCCCATATATTTTTTCTCCAGAATTAAATGAAAGTTTGTTTCGAAATTTTTCTTTTAACTTTTGCAAGTGGTTGATAAATTTTTATTGTGTAATGTGTTTTTTTGCATAATATTCTTTACTCTGTAAGACAGAGTTGTATAACCCGGTATATATGTTTAATAACAACATCTTTTATAAACCATTTAAATTTTATATCATTAAAATGGACCAATCATTGCATGTCTGATATTCATTATGCAAATGAGTTTGCCATTTTGTCATCAAGCATAGTATATATAGCAATGTATGTGATTTTTGACTTACAAATACATTTACTTAAATAAAATAGAATAAGACATATTCATAGCATTATTTTACAACTACCAGTTATTATGCTTACACTTGTGAATTGATGGGTGTTAGGAGGGAGAGAACAAGCCAATAAATTGAAATTTATTATTATTTAATTTTCTTTAATACAGATTAATAAAGTAAAAACAAATTTTATCTAATTTCAAATAATTGAATCTCATATTTCATCATATAAAATAGTATTTGTCTGGCCTTCTGTTGAAGAAGTTACTGGTATTGGAGTATAGGATCTGTTAACATACTGTACTTCATATTAATGTCCATGAAGTCAAGTTTGGTTTTTAGTTTTCATATCATGATTGACTTCTAAATTCTTATTTATTAATCAATTTTCACAATAAAGAGGTATCTTTATGATGAAAATATTATGCCTAAATACAAAGTCTAAAATGATTTTCAAAGTTAACGATTCAGCTGAGAAGTTTGACACGTTTCTACTTGGTTTACAGTTTAATTACCAGTAATTGTTTAATTATCTTGATTAACTAATCCAATAAGAAATTTATTTATGGTTGAAATAGTATACATTGTACATACCCAACATAGTGACATTTCTATGCATAAAAATAAAGAAAAGTTAGAATTTTAAGCTCATAGAATTAGAAATAAGATTAAAGCAGATTGACTTCCCACAAGATAAATCCAACAGATCAGCTCTTTTATCCTGTTGATCAGTGGGGAACTTTAGTCAGGAGAAATTCCACTAAAGCACAATTATTTTATCCATTCATTTTTAAGATGATTGTATTGTAAAATGAAATAATTAAATGCCAAAATAAATGTTATTAAGAGAAGTATAATAAGATTTTGACTATTGTTTAATTTGTTGTATTTTCTATTTGAGAAACCTTTTTTTTTGCCACAAAAGTGCTGTATTATGCTATTTACAAAATATTTGTATATATTTATTGTATCATAGACTTTTTGACTATGAATTTTCACAATTAAATTAACAATCAACATGGAACATTTTTAGTTTATTTGTCATTAAATATAAACAATTAGATATTACACACAATGCTCTGAGGTAAATATATTTGCTGATCTTGTGTTGAGGTAGGACTAGATACAGTATCACATTCATGTTTTTGTACATATAGTAGTAGTCTTGTTCCAGGATATATCTTTAGTTTTATTGTCTCATTTTTATTGCGTAGGTATTTTATCTTTGGAACTGTTTCTCTATGTGTCCATTAAAATTATAGTTATTAAACGTCAATTACAACAATATATCAGTTATACTGTGGTGCTCAGTTCTATTGGTATTTAATGCCACTTTCAACAATATATCAGTGATATCCTGATGATCAGTTTTATTGGTATTTAATGCCACTTTCAACAATATATCAGTTATACTGTGGTGCTCATTTCTATTGGTATTTAATACCACTTTCAACAATATATCAGTGATATCCTGATGATCAGTTTTATTGGTGCAGAAAACCAGGTTTACTGAAGAAAACCAGATAACATTTGATCATATAAAGTTGTATCTAGTACACTACACAACAATGGTGGTCACATCTGATATCATATTAGAACAAAATGGATCATTCTTTCATCCAATGGTGATCATATCTGATATCATATTAGAACAAAATGGATCATTCTTTCATCCAATGGTGGTCATATCTGATATCATATTAGAACAAAATGGATCATTCTTTCATCCAATGGTGGTCATATCTGATATCATATTAGAACAAAATGGATCATTCTTTCAAATCTTTTCATTCAAATAGCACATTCATTGTCAGTTTCTGCCAATCTAAGTTTAGAAATATTCGATGTGGTATCGATGATGAAAAAGCCATGCATATCGAACGGAAACAGACATTAAAATATACAATGATCATATAAAATAAAATAAGTTAAAATGAAGTCATGAAATAATTATTCCTAATAAGAATCTAATAATACATGTCTATCATCAAGACATCCATTCTAGATATTGTTGGTACATATCAACCTCCATAGTTTTAAATATTTTCTGTTGATTTCTGTAAATGAAAATAATGCCAGTTAATATTTAATTAGATTAAGAGCCTCAGAGAAAACAAGGTATTAATAATTATACTATATTTGTGTATGTCAAATTATTTCCTCTATAATATAACTGATACATTAAGTGTATGGTTTATTGGTGTTTAACACCACTTTCATCAATATTTCAGTTTTATCATGATGGTAAATATTAATTGTGTAGGAAACCAGAGTACTTCGAGAAACCCATTGGCCTGCAGCAAGTCACTGAAAAACTTTATCACATAATATTGTATGGAGTACACTTCACCATGGGTGTGAGTCAAAACTCTATCGGCCATTATATGTACTGATTTCATAAGTAGATGTAAATATCAATTGGCATATAAAAAGTCAATTATGATCTTCTAAATCATGATAGTTGTGTACATAATGTT
Organism: Bathymodiolus brooksi; assembly: GCA_963680875.1. NCBI lineage: Eukaryota > Metazoa > Mollusca > Bivalvia > Mytilida > Modiolidae > Bathymodiolus > Bathymodiolus brooksi. The sequence continues at coordinate 16,726,557 of OY804576.1, forward strand.
GTATGATCTACACAAATACTAATGATTATTACCATTAAGAGAAGAATACAAGTCACTTGTGAATGTAAGAAAACCTACAATGTTCAGTGAAACCATTTGTAAGATATTTACTGATCCTATAAACAAACCTCCTGTGCTTTCTCTATGGAATGTTTCTGTCTTTTTTCCTGTTAAGATATAACAGTTATTAAGTCAGGTAATGTTATTCTCTACTCATCCTTGAATATCAACCAATATTATAGTATTTATTTAATTAAATCTAATTAAAATTAGATCTTTAATTGCCCCACCCACTTTTTTTCATTTATGCTGACATGTCAACAAAGGGAGATAAATTAATGATCTAGTTTTAATAAGATTGTATTGAATTCTAAATGATACACCAGCTGGAAATAAAAATGTATGTTTTCGGCTGTATCATGGTGAGAACAAGTTACATTCAATGAGATGTTGATGAAGTTCGCTTGGTACTAGACCATCACCCTTATTTTGATTTTTATTGTGTTAGCTCATTACAACAGCAGTCCACGGGAAGACATGTCCCTCCACTCAGCAGTCCACGGGAAGACATGTCCCTCCACTCAGCAGTCCACGGGAAGACATGTCCCTCCACTCAGCAGTCCACGGGAAGACATGTCCCTCCACTTAGCAGTCCACGGGAATACATGTCCCTCCACTCAGCAGTCCACGGGAAGACATGTCCCTCCACTCAGCAGTCCACGGGAATACATGTCCCTCCACTCAGCCGTCCACAGGAAGACATGTCCTTCCACTCAGCAGTCCACGGGAAGACATGTCCCTCCACTCAGCTGTCCACGGGAATACATGTCCCTCCACTCAGCAGTCCACGGGAAGACATGTCCCTCCACTCAGCTGTCCACGGGAAGAAATGTCCCTCCACTCAGCAGTCCACGGGAATACATGTCCCTCCACTCAGCAGTCCACGGGAATACATGTCCCTCCACTCAGCAGTCCACGGGAATACATGTCCCTCCACTCAGCAGTCCACGGGAATACATGTCCCTCCACTCAGCAGTCCACGGGAATACATGTCCCTCCACTCAGCAGTCCACGGGAATACATGTCCCTCCACTCAGCAGTCCACGGGAAGACATGTACCTCCACTCAGCAGTCCACGGGAAGACATGTCCCTCCACTCAGCAGTCCACGGGAAGACATGTCCCTCCACTCAGCAGTCCACGGGAAGACATGTCCCTCCACTCAGCAGTCCACGGGAAGACATGTCCCTCCACTCAGCAGTCCACGGGAAGACATGTCCCTCCACTCAGCAGTCCACGGGAAGACATGTCCCTCCATTCAGCAGTCCACGGGAAGACATGTCCCTCCACTCAGCAGTCCACGGGAAGACATGTCCCTCCACTCAGCTGTCCACGGGAAGAAATGTCCCTCCACTCAGCAGTCCACGGGAAGACATGTCCCTCCACTCAGCAGTACACGGGATGACATTTCCCTCCACTCAGCAGTCCACGGGAAGACATGTCCCTCCACTCAGCAGTCCACGAGAAGACATGTCCCTCCACTCAGCAGTCCACGGGAAGACATGTCCCTCCACTCAGCAGTCCACGGGAAGACATGTCCCTCCACTCAGCAGTCCACGGGAAGACATGTCCCTCCACTCAGCAGTCCACGGGAAGACATGTCCCTCCACTCAGAGGTCCACGGGAATACATGTCCCTCCACTCAGTAGTCCACGGGAAGACATGTCCCTCCACTCAGCAGTCCACGGGAAGACATGTCCCTCCACTCAGCAGTCCACAGGAAGACAAGTCCCTCCACTCAGCAGTCCACGGGAAGACATGTCCCTCCACTCAGTAGTCCACGGGAAGACATGTCCCTCCACTCAGCTGTCCACGGGAATACATGTCCCTCCATTCAGCAGTCCACGGGAAGACATGTCCCTCCACTCAGCGGTCCACGGGAATACATGTCCCTCCACTCAGCAGTCCACGGGAATACATGTCCCTCCACTCTGCAGGCCACGGGAAGACATGTCCCTCCACTCAGCTGTCCACGGGAATAAATGTCCCTCCACTCAGCAGTCCACGGGAAGACATGTCCCTCCACTCAGCAGTCCACGGGAAGACATGTCCCTCCACTCAGCAGTCCACGGGAAGACATGTCCCTCCACTCAGCAGTCCATGGAAAGACATGTCCCTCCACTCAGCTGTCCACGGGAATACATGTCCCTCCACTCAGCAGTCCACGGGAAGACATGTCCCTCCACTCATCTGTCCACGGGAAGACATGTCCCTCCACTCAGCAGTCCACGGGATTACATGTCCCCCACTCAGCAGTCCACGGGAAGACATGTCCCTCCACTCAGCTGTCCACGGGAAGACATGTCCCTCCACTCAGCAGTCCACGGGAAGACATGTCCCTCCACTCAGCAGTCCACGGGAAGACATGTCCCTCCACTCAGAGGTCCACGGGAATACATGTCCCTCCACTCAGCAGTCCACGGGAATACATGTCCCTCCACTCTGCAGGCCACGGGAAGACATGTCCCTCCACTCAGCTGTCCACGGGAATACATGTCCCTCCACTCAGCAGTCCACGGGAAGACATGTCCCTCCACTCAGCAGTCCACGGGAATACATGTCCCTCCACTCAGCAGTCCACGGGAAGACATGTCCCTCCACTCAGCAGTCCACGGGAAGACATGTCCCTCCACTCAGCAGTTCACGGGAAGACATGTCCCTCCACTCAGCAGTCCACAGGAAGACATGTCCCTCCACTCAGCAGTCCACGGGAATACATGTCCCTCCACTCAGCAGTTCACGGGAAGACATGTCCCTCCACTCAGCAGTTCACGGGAAGACATGTCCCTCCACTCAGCAGTCCACAGGAAGACATGTCCCTCCACTCAGCAGTTCACAGGAAGACATGTCCCTCCACTCAGCAGTCCACGGGAAGACATGTCCCTCCACTCAGCAGTTCACGGGAAGACATGTCCCTCCACTCAGCAGTCCACGGGAAGACATGTCCCTCCACTCAGCAGTCCACGGGAAGACATGTCCCTCCACTCAGCAGTTCACGGGAAGACATGTCCCTCCACTCAGCAGTTCACAGGAAGACATGTCCCTCCACTCAGCAGTCCACGGGAAGACATGTCCCTCCACTCAGCAGTCCAGGGGAAGACATGTCCCTCCACTCAGCAGTTCACGGGAAGACATGTCCCTCCACTCAGCAGTTCACGGGAAGACATGTCCCTCCACTCAGCAGTCCACAGGAAGACATGTCCCTCCACTCAGCAGTCCACGGGAAGACATGTCCCTCCACTCAGCAGTTCACAGGAAGACATGTCCCTCCACTCAGCAGTCCACGGGAATACATGTCCCTCCACTCAGCAGTCCACGGGAATACATGTCCCTCCACGGGAATACATGTCCCTCCACTCAGCAGTTCACGGGAAGACATGTCCCTCCACTCAGCAGTCCACAGGAAGACAAGTCCCTCCACTCAGCAGTCCACAGGAAGACATGTCCCTCCACTCAGCAGTTCACAGGAAGACATGTCCCTCCACTCAGCAGTCCACGGGAAGACATGTCCCTCCACTCAGCAGTTCACGGGAAGACATGTCCCTCCACTCAGCAGTCCACGGGAAGACATGTCCCTCCACTCAGCAGTTCACGGGAAGACATGTCCCTCCACTCAGCAGTCCACGGGAATACATGTCCCTCCACTCAGCAGTTCACAGGAAGACATGTCCCTCCACTCAGCAGTCCACGGGAATACATGTCCCTCCACTCAGCAGTCCACGGGAATACATGTCCCTCCACTCAGCAGTCCACGGGAATACATGTCCCTCCACTCAGCAGTTCACGGGAAGACATGTCCCTCCACTCAGCAGTCCACAGGAAGACAAGTCCCTCCACTCAGCAGTCCACAGGAAGACATGTCCCTCCACTCAGCAGTTCACAGGAAGACATGTCCCTCCACTCAGCAGTCCACGGGAAGACATGTCCCTCCACTCAGCAGTTCACGGGAAGACATGTCCCTCCACTCAGCAGTCCACGGGAAGACATGTCCCTCCACTCAGCAGTTCACGGGAAGACATGTCCCTCCACTCAGCAGTCCACGGGAAGACATGTCCCTCCACTCAGCAGTTCACGGGAAGACATGTCCCTCCACTCAGCAGTCCACGGGAAGACATGTGTCTCCACTCAGCAGTTCACGGGAAGACATGTCCCTCCACTCAGCAGTCCACGGGAAGACATGTGTCTCCACTCAGCAGTTCACGGGAAGACATGTCCCTCCACTCAGCAGTCCACGGGAAGACATGTCCCTCCACTCAGCAGTTCACAGGAAGACATGTCCCTCCACTCATCTGTCCACAGGAAGACATGTCCCTCCACTCATCTGTCCACAGGAAGACATGTCCCTCCACTCAGCAGTCCACAGGAAGACATGTCCCTCCACTCAGCAGTCCACAGGAAGACATGTCCCTCCACTCAGCCGTCCACAGGAAGACATGTCCCTCCACTCAGCAGTCCACGGGAAGACATGTCCCTCCACTCAGCAGTCCACGGGAAGACATGTCCCTCCACTCATCTGTCCACAGGAAGACATGTCCCTCCACTCAGCAGTTCACAGGAAGACATGTCCCTCCACTCAGCAGTCCACAGGAAGACATGTCCCTCCACTCAGCAGTCCACAGGAAGACATGTCCCTCCACTCAGCAGTTCACGGGAAGACATGTCCCTCCACTCAGCAGTCCACGGGAAGACATGTCCCTCCACTCATCTGTCCACAGGAAGACATGTCCCTCCACTCGAACACATTAACCTGATTCTTAGCGGAGAAGCAGCCAATACCAATGTTATAGTGTTTGGTTTAACTAGAACACACGAACTAGGCTTGTTATATGTAGAGAAATTAGTAATGTCCCTCCACTAGAACACACGAACTAGGCTTGTTATATGTAGAGAGTAATAATTGCAGTAATAAATTGTCTCATCTTTATTATATATTTATAATCTATATATATATATATATACAGTTGTGAATTGATTGATTTATAGGTAAACAACAAAGTCACGTGGTAAACTACCAGATCTACACAATTAATTGGTGTTTGATCAACTATACTGTAAAAAAAAATCCAATTAGAAAAAACCCACAACCTTATAAGGAACATGTCTCCTATTTTAACTGTGAAACGATAACTTTACAGTATATTCAAATTGTTGATAGAAATAATCAAAGTCACCAGTCCTGGAATATACATACATACCTTATATTTTGTCTCTGATTTTTCAATATACTTATTATAAGTATCTGTAAAGTAACTAATAGTTGTAGCGAACCAAGCCAGTCCTAGATAGATCCACAGGTTGACCAATACTTTGTACAAAACACGATAATTCTGCTCTGCATTTGTAGCTGTATATGAGAGAAATAATTGAATTACTGAATAGATAACACTCTATAAGAGGGAGATATAGCCTGTGATATACACAAGTATAAATTTGATAATGATGAGGGAGGTGAAAAATGTTTAATTTAAACATTCTTCTATCAAACATGGAGATTGTAGGCTGTCAAGTCACCACTGTTCATTCAAACATGGAGATTGTAGGCTGTCAAGTCACCACTGTTCATTCAAACATGGAGATTGTAGGCTGTCAAGTCACCACTGTTCATTCAAACATGGAGATTGTAGGCTGTCAAGTCACCACTGTTCATTCAAACCTTACCACAGTAAGCAGAATTCAAAGTCGGTAATTCATGTATATTCCCCCGATATTCTTAAAATGATATAAAATGGGTTCAAAATATGTTGTGTTCTGATTATAGTATCAAAGTAATAAAGAAAAACAGGTATCATTTAAAAATATTCTGTTGCATGATATTACCCACAATTCTTATCATTAAAATATCTACTTACCAACGACAAAATCTCCGAAACCTATAGTAAATAACGTTATAAAACAGTAATACAATGATTCACCATACGTCCAGTCCTCTACCGTGTGAAAAATACCAGCAGGTAACAGAATTAACAGTCCTATAATGACAGCGTGAAGAAGGGTGTGTTTAACTGTACTCTCTGTTCTGTGATACTCTGTATAGTTCTTCTTCTGGAAATAGAACACCACAGACTTCATCTTGTCACCAACACCTACTAACATTAGTCCTGTCAATGGAATCCCCAGTAAGGCAAAGAATATAACAAAAATTCTGCCTCCACCCGTAGTAGGAGATTGATTACCATAACCTGTCGAAAATATAAATAACACTAGTCATGTCAAGACAGTACTGTCAAATAACACAACACCCCTCTATTGGTAACAGACACTAATTAGATTGCTGATGGGATTTCATGAATGCACATTTTATATACCAATGCTTACAACTACATGTGGTTTTGCTAATTATAGCACCCTTGTAATAATTGTTGCTTTAACCATTAGCATGGATGTACCAGTTGTAGCTTATTTGTAATTGTTTTCAATATTAGTCTGGGTGTAAATATTGCCAGTTGTAACCCAAGTGTTATTGTTTCTAACATCAGTTTAGGTGTACCTTTTGTCAATTGTAGCCTATTATTTGTAATTGTTTTCCAATATTAGTCTAGAGTGTAACTATTGTCAGTTGTAGCTAGTTCTAATAATAAAACCCTAAATGCTCGCTTACTCGCAAGGGTTATAACGGGATGCCATTACACGTAATGGAGCCGCCGCCGAGATTTTCTGACGCCTGCATTTATCAATAATAAGACATAACCTTTTCTTTTGTCCATTATTATAACAAGTTTTTATCACCTACCAGTATTTTAGAATGTAATTCCCACAAAATAAAATCTTCTCTTTGAAAATTTTGAATTTCGTCATTTCCGGCCTCACTATTTGGATGTCGATACCATATTTGGCGATTTAGGCGTGAATGTTTACCAATCGTAACTACTCGGCCATTCTCGCTACCCTGCAAATAACAGGGTAGCGAGAATGGCCGAGTAGTTACGATTGGAATGTTTACCATATTTAGAAAAGCTCCGCCTTCCGTAGTTTCCGGTTATGGAAAACGATCGATACATTTGAACAAGGTTGTTGCTAACTTTGAAAAGCATATATTTCTCAGCCAAACCGATTTAACAAGGACTGGGATCATCAGTAATTGTTATAATGAAATGTTTGAAGCGTAAATAGTGAGTTTTTATGTTTCAACTGCAACTTTTTTTTTGCTCCATTGTGACGAATGGGACCGCGTTGTAGCTCTGCCGAGACACAAGTTTGTCACAGGAGCTACATTATTGCAGCTAAGTTGTAGCCTATGTGTAAATGCTTCTATCATTAGATTAGGTGTAACTATTTACAATTGCTTCTAACATTAGCTTAGGTAGACATGTTGGCAGTGTTTAATTGTTTCTAATATTAAGTGCAAAACTTGTCAGAAGTAGCCTAGGTGATACTATTTACAATAATAGCCATTATGTAACTGTTTCAAACAGTAGCATATTTATAGTAATAACCAAAAGGTCTTTGTGTCCATGGTCTCTAGCAAAAACACTGATGCAACTGTTTCCAGTGGTAGTATCAGAAACATTATGAGTGACTATTTCTAACAGTAGCCTTACCTATTGTCGTTGTGACTGTCATTGCAAAAAACAAAGAGTTGGAAAAATCCCACTGTGTGGCACTGGTTGTCTCGTTGGGGCTAAACACGCCATTGTCGTAGGCTGTCAATACCTGGCGTAATAATATCTGTAAATCACTACTACTCATACATGATGAATGATTGGCTGAGAAAAAAGAAACGTAAAAATACAGTATAAAGTTAGTGATAGTACTTTGAGAACAAAGAATGTGGTTTATGAGAAGTTAGCCCTTCTACACACGTATGAAGATGGAGAACTGAGGTAGAAAACCTTAAATCTGGCTACGATTCCACTACAAGTATTCCCTTTCTGATTTCTCACTAATAAAGAAACAATTTGGTAGTAGATATTAGTTCTTATATCAGGTTATCGGGTCAACTGACCCACTACAGTACATAAGAACATTTTAATAGTAGATATTATTTCTGACGTGAGGGTAATCTTACTTGCCTATATGAATATGTAGACAGTTATTAGTAGTATACTGTATATAGTATGAGCTGTAATTAATTTACCCTGATATGGATATCTTTTAAAATGAGACGCTATAAGCTAATACATAGTAGAAATCTATTAATACGTCGATAAAGTAATTTCAAGTTATAATTAATTGATTTATTCGTTGTGATCATTGTCATGTGACTATCTAATCATCTTTATTAATGATGCGAACGAGCTTACAGACTATTAATCAGGATATCAGATATAACTGTATAATATGGCTCTGTCATGGCACTGCGAAATGATGTTTGGATCACCACAATAGGCGATATAATGAATATGGACGGGACATTGTACCTTATCAAAGGCCACCAATGACTACTCCTACCATATTAATACTCAATAGGAGTTGCTGCGAAGTCTATTTTACATTCACAAAGCGTGACATTCTCCAATCCCGAGGCACTCATTTATGTCTCGCACAACCAGCAGATTCTCTTTTTGTAGATGCTGTACTCCAGGTGCGGGCGCAGGACTTTATGGTAAAGGGGCACATATATTGTAGACCAGAAGCCTAAGGTCCCCATCGTTGGGAGATAAGACCCCTATTAGCTCCTGATAATTAGTTATTAGACAATGTAAATGGTAATAAAGAAAATAACATTGTCTAATTCAATAACAGACGCTCGGAAGCCAATTTTTAGAGGAGATTCCCGTCTGAATCTGCACCTGTATACCATAGAGGAGTAACTAGGTCCTATATCCCCTCGAGTGTCATCATTTAAAATATCTACAAACAACAACAACAATGTTGGCTGTTTTATCAGCTGAAACCAAACCTAAATATTTACTTAATTCACTAACATCAATTTTGGGGAAAATGTAGATTATGTGTGCAGTTAATCTAAATATCGTGTATACAGAATCATTTAACATATATAAACATATTTCACCCTTCCACCAAAGACACCGAGATCGTCATCGCCAGTTTGTACTGGTATTCGTGTTGCTCAATCTTTAGTTGTCTCTCCGTCTTTTCTCCAGATCATGGTACTGTCTGTCCTTCTACGACTGATGACTTCTGATTACCCACTTTGGTATCTTCAATCTTGTCTTAATCATTAGTCTTCATTTGTAATCATACACATGTATTAAAACGTGTCTACAAGGAGAATTTGTTTTATTTTATGAATGACTATTAATTTGTAAATTATAAATTAATTACCTTTGATGTAACGTATACAGATTGAAATACAATCGAAAAGAAATTATGCTAATAAAAGAGTAGATATCTAATTTAATTCGCACGATGTATTTTTAGAATAACCTGAATAAGGCACCTAAAAAATAATAGCTAAAATGTAAACGTCTGTGGAAGCAAGAAAACCATGAAACAGAGGCAGACAGTGATAATGAGGAAAGACAGATACCGGTAGTGCTTACCTAGGAAAGCATCAACAGTAGAACGTATTTCTGAAGATGATTTAGCTTCATTGGTTGATTCTAAGGTCCTAAATATAGCAGCACCAATACACACATACATAAAGTTAACTACTATCAACAACCCTACCGTTGTTTTCTCCATATCTATTTATAGTACTGCTCTTTTTATCTACAGTATATTAAACATGATTAATGATCAATAATGTAATATAAACCCACTTCATTATACTATTTAATCAATATAATTATGTATTTAATATACGTATCCTTGTTGACGAACGGAACTGTAATTATTTTTATTTTGACTGTTCAAATGTATTAAAATACACGCACTTTTTCCTGTTCATAATTTGGTGACATCAAATATTTTCGTTCCCGTTTTGCTTTAGCCTATTAGTTTTTCCTACATTACAATGACATATTTACATAATATGCAGTCGGGAAAACCACCATGAAAAAAAATATTTCTAGATATGTAGCACCCCCTAATACCTTTCAGTCCGTGGTGTTATCAACATAAAATTATTCTTTTTAGGAAAATGAAAAATAATTTTTATTTACAGGGAAATTATGCATAATGTAGGATATTTTCTTTGGAGCACTAGTTTTTTTTCCACAATATTTGGATATGTAGTTGTGGAATTCCATTTAAGCTGCATTATGAAAAAAACAAGTTTTCATAATTGTATTTAATTTCACTTTATATAAAGAAAAGATGACTTATACATAGTTATCAAAGTCAACTTTATTCAACTATAATTAATATAATTTACTTCAATTATGTCATTTATCCTTTTTATGAAACAATTTACATGAGGTAACACCAGGGACATCTTCATGAATGTAAACATTTAATTCAATGAAAAAAACACAACTATCAACCTATATTGTTGTTTTCTTAATGTTTTCAGTACAATATTCAGTTTTTCAACATATTGGTTTGATGCATGAGCAATATCAGTTTTGTCCATGGTGTTATGAAGATATGTCCCTGGTGTTACCAGGTCTAAAAAGTATACTCCCATCAGCTTGTTAAACTATATCTTACACGTAAATGACGATGTTTGAACAATTTTTCTGCATAGGTTAAAGAGAAATATTTTGTTCTGTATATTACTGTTTATGGAATAATGTGTTTATTCACAATTTTAATGCTAAATGTCTGTGGTGTTACACAATCTTAATGGTAACACCATTGACAGTAACACCACAGAAAACAAGTAAGTATTTTCAGGATAAAAGTAAAATAATTTCTTCCTCACTATATTTTATATGTATATCCTGTGAAGAATACCAAATGCAATGTATTGTATATTTTTACATTTTGTTCAATTCTAACAAAAAGAAGTAGTGAGAAGTACACCACAGACATACAATTTATATACTATACCAATCGCACGTACCTTTTCGGCTCTAAATCACAGGTACTTGTGGACAGGACACAGCATCCCCCCTTTTTACAACCTACCCCCCTTTTTTCATTTTTTTTCTTTTCATTTCCATGGCTTAGAAATATGTAAAACAGCAATAATATGCCGTTTTCTGATTGCATAAGTCGACTGATATGTATATAGAGATGCCGTTTTCTGATTGCATCAGTCGACTGATATGTATCAGTCGACTGATGCAATCAGAAAACGGCATCTCTATATACATATCAGAAAACGGCATATTATTGCTGTTTTACATATTTCTAAGCCATGGAGATGAAAGAAAACAACAGAAAAAAAGGGGGGATGCTGTGTCCTGTCCACAAGTACCTGTGCTCTATATTAGTTTATGGATCATTTTTGTTTCTGTCGTCTGCACATGTCATGAAACAGGAAATGAGCAAAGGTAGAAACTATTTTTGCTTCAAATATGACATGACAGATAACTCTTACCAGCCTTAATAGGAAGGGTAACACCACAGACATGAAAATCTATAACAGCAGGTTTTTGCTAATTTTCTTTTTAAATTTCAATATATATCAAGTAAAAATAATGTTGTGCTATTAGAGTTTTAGGAATAGTTCAAAAATAATATAAAGATCGAATAAAATCATAACATCTGAATAGTACAAATGACCAAAAGTAAGTCATTCTGGAAAAATAACACGTAGCACCAAGGAAAAAACAGGTCTTCGTGTAGCTAGTATAAATTCGCAATTGGACCAATCTGGATTTAGATGGTAAAACCACTGGCACTTGTTTCATTAAAAAAATATATGCCCCCTCCTCTTCCTTAAGGGGCATATATTTTTGGAATGAAACAAGTGACTGTGGGTAAAACTATAGAAAGCTGATGTGTCTTCATGCAAAACATGTTTTCTCCAATCAGTTTGGTTGATATTTGTCTTTTAATTGCGTAATAACAGAAAAGTGCGTGTTTTTTTATAATGACCCTACGTGTTGTATTTATACACAGAAGATGACGGTTTTTGATGGGAAGTGACCATTGAAGGAAATGTTTAATGAATGGTGTGTGTGTGTGTGAGAGAGAGTGAGTGATTGTTGTCTAACGCCAAGTGAGCTATTTATATCAGTATAAAATCATGACGAGAAGAAGTTAAATTTCGTGGAGATGATGATGATGTCCGCTTTGTACCAGACCAACACGCTTAGTTAGATTTTCAAAGTGCTAACTCACTGAAACAACAGTTCATGGGTATATATGTCGTTCAACTAGAGCGTACTCTCCTGATTCTGATCCAACCTGTCTTTGCTCTTTAATACTCCTTAATGATGTGTGCTTAGCGGGAAAAACATCAAATACCAATTACAGTCTGGCTTGATTCGACCCGGGCTCGATCCCACGATCTACATCATCTACAGCACTCGAGGAGAGAACGCTAACCTTTACACCATCGATGTAGTTTAATGTAAACGAAAGCCGGGCTTATTGTTGTTCTTCATCTCGCAGTTTACACCACATGGGTTTCATCAATTTATATTTAGTCATATTTGTAACACGATCGGCTTGGTGAAAGGTGTGATAACATTCCACGTCAACATCTTTCTAAATTGTAACTACCATGATAAGAAGGGCTGAAGTCTCAATAGCTTATACTAGTACAGTATATCATTTGAATGTAAATTACAGTGATTGGTCCACAATTCCACCAATATCAACAAAACGAACAACCACCTCTCACTTCAAATCATTGAAAACACACACACACACACACACACCCAAGTCTTAACTGTGGACCGGACAATGAAGAGGATGTTTTCACGACTGTCAAGCAAAAAATAAATAAAAAATAACAAAACAAAAAACAAACATACACAAAAATACAAAATCAACTTTTCTTTAATTTTTGCCAAAATCACGGGGTTTTACTAGTATATTTATAGGAGACTCTTACAAGTACATACAACATGGTAGATCATCAGTATACTAACCTCCAACAAAATACCTCAACTTCTACTAACATCTAATGTACATATAAACTTCTTCGTACGTTATTCAGTCATCAGACATTTTTGTACATGTATGACCCAAATATGTATAGTTCTATTTATAAAGCGTAACCAAGCGTATACATTCGTCTTTTAAGTTATATTTACTTATTTGTACAATGTTTGTATAAGATTCATATATATATATACATGTTGGTGTTATGTGAATCTTATACAAACATTGTACAAACAAAATACCTATTCATTTTAAAGGGAGACGGGCTTATATCTACCACTTTCTTTTTAAATCGAACGGGGTCTCAAATGGTTCATATGGCTCGGAGATTTATCAGGGACGAAACAAATGGTGAAGATGTAGAATGTTCCATTTTATTCCATGTTAAATTTATGAAATACATAATATTAGTAAATTCGGCATATTTTCATAATTTTGTAATTTTCAGGCCACGATGTACACCAAGTCCAAGGTTCTTGAATTATGTTTTCTACATGATGATTTATCTGTAGAAAACTTATACATGTTATATATATATATCAAACTCATTATTTTGTCTGAGTAAACTCATTGGTCATGAAAGGGAAATTGTCAAACCATCGAACATTGTATACTGGTGAACGTAACAAAAAAGTAAAGCAGCTCAGTGCATCCCCAGGTGGCCTCTCGATGAGGAGTTATCAGGTTATAATATAGAAAGCATAGTTATGGGCAACGTGCTTAAAGAGTACCATGCTCCCTATAAGTTAAAGACCTCTGTTTTACCTATTTTGTTCCAGTATTGTTATAAATACTATTATAGTGACAGACGGAACATTTGAGCCGTAATGACAGCGGGAGGTTTGGCGCTTTAAAATCTGATTCAACCCACCATTTCTTTAGAAATGCCTGTACCAAGTCAGGGTCATTACGGTTTTCACAGTTTTCCGGTTGTTGACTGATTTTGTCTGTTTATATACAGATAATACTTATGAGTTTTGACTTTTCCTTTGGAAGATTGTTCGGAGTTCGGTAAGTTTGTTATTACCCTTATTGTACATTCCGAAAAATAGTAGGCGCATTGTAGCCGCTACAAAAGTCTAAACGTATGTTTTGTTCCTACCCAACTCTCTATACTTTTCCATGGAGTGACAGTCACAGGTTGACAAATCCCTCCTTCATTTCTATAAAGTTTTTTCTTTGTATATTGTTGATCTTATTCTCGTCCTGACTATAGCTGAATTATTGCTCGCTGGACGTTATGCAATAATCAATCTAACCATTTAACACAAAAAGACGACGACATATACAACCCTGCTGTTAGAGCAGTCTCTTACCACCGTATATAAAGAGGACGACATATACAACCCTACTGTTAGAGCAGTCTCTTACCACCGTATATAAAGAGGACGACATATACAACCCTACTGTTAGAGCAGTCTCTTACCACCGTATATAAAGAGGACGACATATACAACCCTACTGTTAGAGCAGTCTCTTACCACCGTATATAAAGAGGACGACATATACAACCCTACTGTTAGAGCAGTCTCTTACCACCGTATATAAAGAGGACGACATATACAACCCTACTGTTAGAGCAGTCTCTTACCACCGTATATAAAGAGGACGACATATACAACCCTACTGTTAGAGCAGTCTCTTACCACCGTATATAAAGAGGACGACATATACAACCCTACTGTTAGAGCAGTCTCTTACCACCGTATATAAAGAGGACGACATATACAACCCTACTGTTAGAGCAGTCTCTTACCACCGTATATAAAGAGGACGACATATACAACCCTACTGTTAGAGCAGTCTCTTACCACCGTATATAAAGAGGACGACATATACAACCCTACTGTTAGAGCAGTCTCTTACCACCGTATATAAAGAGGATGACATATACAACCCTACTGTTAGAGCAGTCTCTTACCACCGTATATAAAGAGGACGACATATACAACCCTGCTGTTAGAGCAGTCTCTTACCACCGTATATAAAGAGGACGACATATACAACCCTACTGTTAGAGCAGTCTCTTACCACCGTATATAAAGAGGACGACATATACATCCCTACTGTTAGAGCAGTCTCTTACCACCGTATATAAAGAGGACGACATATACAACCCTGCTGTTAGAGCAGTCTCTTACCACCGTATATAAAGAGGACGACATATACAACCCTACTGTTAGTGCAGTCTCTTACCACCGTATATAAAGAGGACGACATATACAACCCTACTGTTAGAGCAGTCTCTTACCACCGTATATAAAGAGGACGACATATACAACCCTACTGTTAGAGCAGTCTCTTACCACCGTATATAAAGAGGACGACATATACAACCCTACTGTTAGAGCAGTCTCTTACCACCGTATATAAAGAGGACGACATATACAACCCTACTGTTAGAGCAGTCTCTTACCACCGTATATAAAGAGGACGACATATACAACCCTACTGTTAGAGCAGTCTCTTACCACCGTATATAAAGAGGAAGACATATACAACCCTACTGTTAGAGCAGTCTCTTACCACCGTATATAAAGAGGACGACATATACAACCCTACTGTTAGAGCAGTCTCTTACCACCGTATATAAAGAGGACGACATATACAACCCTACTGTTAGAGCAGTCTCTTACCACCGTATATAAAGAGGACGACGTATACAACCCTACTGTTAGAGCAGTCTCTTACCACCGTATATAAAGAGGACGACATATACAACCCTACTGTTAGAGCAGTCTCTTACCACCGTATATAAAGAGGACGACATATACAACCCTACTGTTAGAGCAGTCTCTTACCACCGTATATAAAGAGGACGACATATACAACCCTACTGTTAGAGCAGTCTCTTACCACCGTATATAAAGAGGACGACATATACAACCCTACTGTTAGAGCAGTCTCTTACCACCGTATATAAAGAGGACGACATATACAACCCTGCTGTTAGAGCAGTCTCTTACCACCGTATATAAAGAGGACGACATATACAACCCTACTGTTAGAGCAGTCTCTTACCACCGTATATAAAGAGGACGACGTATACAACCCTACTGTTAGAGCAGTCTCTTACCACCGTATATAAAGAGGACGACATATACAACCCTACTGTTAGAGCAGTCTCTTACCACCGTATATAAAGAGGACGACATATACAACCCTACTGTTAGAGCAGTCTCTTACCACCGTATATAAAGAGGACGACATATACAACCCTACTGTTAGAACAGTCTCTTACCACCGTATATAAAGAGGACGACATATACAACCCTACTGTTAGAGCAGTCTCTTACCACCGTATATAAAGAGGACGACATATACAACCCTGCTGTTAGAGCAGTCTCTTACCACCGTATATAAAGAGGACGACATATACAACCCTGCTGTTAGAGCAGTCTCTTACCACCGTATATAAAGAGGACGACGTATACAACCCTGCTGTTAGAGCAGTCTCTTACCACCGTATATAAAGAGGACGACATATACAACCCTACTGTTAGAGCAGTCTCTTACCACCGTATATAAAGAGGACGACATATACAACCCTGCTGTTAGAGCAGTCTCTTACCACCGTATATAAAGAGGACGACATATACAACCCTACTGTTAGAGCAGTCTCTTACCACCGTATATAAAGAGGACGACATATACAACCCTGCTGTTAGAGCAGTCTCTTACCACCGTATATAAAGAGGACGACATATACAACCCTACTGTTAGAGCAGTCTCTTACCACCGTATATAAAGAGGACGACATATACAACCCTACTGTTAGAGCAGTCTCTTACCACCGTATATAAAGAGGACGACATATACAACCCTGCTGTTAGAGCAGTCTCTTACCACCGTATATAAAGAGGACGACGTATACAACCCTACTGTTAGAGCAGTCTCTTACCACCGTATATAAAGAGGACGACATATACAACCCTACTGTTAGAGCAGTCTCTTACCATCGTATATAAAGAGGACGACATATACAACCCTACTGTTAGAGCAGTCTCTTACCACCGTATATAAAGAGGACGACATATACAACCCTACTGTTAGAGCAGTCTCTTACCACCGTATATAAAGAGGACGACATATACAACCCTACTGTTAGAGCAGTCTCTTACCACCGTATATAAAGAGGACGACATATACAACCCTACTGTTAGAGCAGTCTCTTACCACCGTATATAAAGAGGACGACATATACAACCCTACTGTTAGAGCAGTCTCTTACCACCGTATATAAAGAGGACGACGTATACAACCCTACTGTTAGAGCAGTCTCTTACCACCGTATATAAAGAGGACGACATATACAACCCTACTGTTAGAGCAGTCTCTTACCACCGTATATAAAGAGGACGACATATACAACCCTGCTGTTAGAGCAGTCTCTTACCACCGTATATAAAGAGGACGACATATACAACCCTACTGTTAGAGCAGTCTCTTACCACCGTATATAAAGAGGACGACATATACAACCCTACTGTTAGAGCAGTCTCTTACCACCGTATATAAAGAGGACGACATATACAACCCTACTGTTAGAGCAGTCTCTTACCACCGTATATAAAGAGGATGACATATACAACCCTACTGTTAGAGCAGTCTCTTACCACCGTATATAAAGAGGACGACATATACAACCCTACTGTTAGAGCAGTCTCTTACCACCGTATATAAAGAGGACGACATATACAACCCTACTGTTAGAGCAGTCTCTTACCACCGTATATAAAGAGGATGACATATACAACCCTACTGTTAGAGCAGTCTCTTACCACCGTATATAAAGAGGACGACATATACAACCCTACTGTTAGAGCAGTCTCTTACCACCGTATATAAAGAGGACGACATATACAACCCTGCTGTTAGAGCAGTCTCTTACCACCGTATATAAAGAGGACGACATATACAACCCTACTGTTAGAGCAGTCTCTTACCACCGTATATAAAGAGGACGACATATACAACCCTACTGTTAGAGCAGTCTCTTACCACCGTATATAAAGAGGACGACATATACAACCCTGCTGTTAGAGCAGTCTCTTACCACCGTATATAAAGAGGACGACATATACAACCCTACTGTTAGAGCAGTCTCTTACCACCGTATATAAAGAGCGACATATACAACCCTACTGTTAGAGCAGTCTCTTACTACTCTGTTACATTGTTAGTAGCAGTCCTCTTACATACTCGTCCTGTACATAAAGAGGACGACATATACAACCCTACTGTTAGAGCAGTCTCTTACTAGAGCAGTCTCTTACCACCGTATATAAAGAGGACGACATATACAACCCTACTGTTAGAGCAGTCTCTTACCACCGTATATAAAGAGGACGACATATACAACCCTACTGTTAGAGCAGTCTCTTACCACCGTATATAAAGAGGACAACATATACAACCCTGCTGTTAGAGCAGTCTCTTACCACCGTATATAAAGAGGACGACATATACAACCCTACTGTTAGAGCAGTCTCTTACCACCGTATATAAAGAGGACGACATATACAAACCTACTGTTAGAGCAGTCTCTTACCACCGTATATAAAGAGGACGACATATACAACCCTACTGTTAGAGCAGTCTCTTACCACCGTATATAAAGAGGACGACATATACAACCCTACTGTTAGAGCAGTCTCTTACCACCGTATATAAAGAGGACGACATATACAACCCTGTTGTTAGAGCAGTCTCTTACCACCGTATATAAAGAGGACGACATATACAACCCTGCTGTTAGAGCAGTCTCTTACCACCGTATATAAAGAGGACGACATATACAACCCTGTTGTTAGAGCAGTCTCTTACCACCGTATATAAAGAGGACGACATATACAACCCTGCTGTTAGAGCAGTCTCTTACCACCGTATATAAAGAGGACGACATATACAACCCTGCTGTTAGAGCAGTCTCTTACCACCGTATATAAAGAGGACGACATATACAACCCTACTGTTAGAGCAGTCTCTTACCACCGTATATAAAGAGGACGACATATACAACCCTGTTGTTAGAGCAGTCTCTTACCACCGTATATAAAGAGGACGACGTATACAACCCTGCTGTTAGAACAGTCTCTTACCACCGTATATAAAGAGGACGACATATACAACCCTGCTGTTAGAGCAGTCTCTTACCACCGTATATAAAGAGGACGACATATACAACCCTGCTGTTAGAGCAGTCTCTTACCACCGTATATAAAGAGGACGACATATACAACCCTGCTGTTAGAGCAGTCTCTTACCACCGTATATAAAGAGGACGACATATACAACCCTGCTGTTAGAGCAGTCTCTTACCACCGTATATAAAGAGGACGACATATACAACCCTGCTGTTAGAGCAGTCTCTTACCACCGTATATAAAGAGGACGACATATACAACCCTACTGTTAGAGCAGTCTCTTACCACCGTATATAAAGAGGACGACATATACAACCCTACTGTTAGAGCAGTCTCTTACCACCGTATATAAAGAGGACGACATATACAACCCTACTGTTAGAGCAGTCTCTTACCACCGTATATAAAGAGGACGACATATACAACCCTGCTGTTAGAGCAGTCTCTTACCACCGTATATAAAGAGGACGACATATACAACCCTACTGTTAGAGCAGTCTCTTACCACCGTATATAAAGAGGACGACATATACAACCCTACTGTTAGAGCAGTCTCTTACCACCGTATATAAAGAGGACGACATATACAACCCTACTGTTAGAGCAGTCTCTTACCACCGTATATAAAGAGGACGACATATACAACCCTACTGTTAGAGCAGTCTCTTACCACCGTATATAAAGAGGACGACATATACAACCCTACTGTTAGAGCAGTCTCTTACCACCGTATATAAAGAGGACGACATATACAACCCTACTGTTAGAGCAGTCTCTTACCACCGTATATAAAGAGGACGACATATACAACCCTACTGTTAGAGCAGTCTCTTACCACCGTATATAAAGAGGACGACATATACAACCCTACTGTTAGAGCAGTCTCTTACCACCGTATATAAAGAGGACGACATATACAACCCTACTGTTAGAGCAGTCTCTTACCACCGTATATAAAGAGGATGACATATACAACCCTACTGTTAGAGCAGTCTCTTACCACCGTATATAAAGAGGACGACATATACAACCCTACTGTTAGAGCAGTCTCTTACCACCGTATATAAAGAGGACGACATATACAACCCTACTGTTAGAGCAGTCTCTTACCACCGTATATAAAGAGGACGACATATACAACCCTACTGTTAGAGCAGTCTCTTACCACCGTATATAAAGAGGACGACATATACAACCCTACTGTTAGAGCAGTCTCTTACCACCGTATATAAAGAGGACGACATATACAACCCTACTGTTAGAACAGTCTCTTACCACCGTATATAAAGAGGACGACATATACAACCCTGCTGTTAGAGCAGTCTCTTACCACCGTATATAAAGAGGACGACATATACAACCCTGCTGTTAGAGCAGTATCTTACCACCGTATATAAAGAGGACGACATATACAACCCTACTGTTAGAGCAGTCTCTTACCACCGCATATAAAGAGGACGACATATACAACCCTACTGTTAGAGCAGTCTCTTACCACCGTATATAAAGAGGACGACATATACAACCCTGCTGTTAGAGCAGTCTCTTACCACCGTATATAAAGAGGACGACATATACAACCCTACTGTTAGAGCAGTCTCTTACCACCGTATATAAAGAGGACGACATATACAACCCTGCTGTTAGAGCAGTCTCTTACCACCGTATATAAAGAGGACGACATATACAACCCTGCTGTTAGAGCAGTCTCTTACCACCGTATATAAAGAGGACGACATATACAACCCTGCTGTTAGAGCAGTCTCTTACCACCGTATATAAAGAGGACGACATATACAACCCTGCTGTTAGAGCAGTCTCTTACCACCGTATATAAAGAGGACGACATATACAACCCTGCTGTTCGAGCAGTCTCTTACCACCGTATATAAAGAGGACGACATATACAACCCTACTGTTAGAGCAGTCTCTTACCACCGTATATAAAGAGGACGACATATACAACCCTACTGTTAGAGCAGTCTCTTACCACCGTATATAAAGAGGACGACGTATACAACCCTACTGTTAGAGCAGTCTCTTACCACCGTATATAAAGAGGACGACATATACAACCCTACTGTTAGAGCAGTCTCTTACCACCGTATATAAAGAGGACGACATATACAACCCTGCTGTTAGAGCAGTCTCTTACCACCGTATATAAAGAGGACGACATATACAACCCTACTGTTAGAGCAGTCTCTTACCACCGTATATAAAGAGGACGACATATACAACCCTACTGTTAGAGCAGTCTCTTACCACCGTATATAAAGAGGACGACATATACAACCCTACTGTTAGAACAGTCTCTTACCACCGTATATAAAGAGGACGACATATACAACCCTGCTGTTAGAGCAGTCTCTTACCACCGTATATAAAGAGGACGACATATACAACCCTGCTGTTAGAGCAGTCTCTTACCACCGTATATAAAGAGGACGACATATACAACCCTACTGTTAGAGCAGTCTCTTACCACCGCATATAAAGAGGACGACATATACAACCCTACTGTTAGAGCAGTCTCTTACCACCGTATATAAAGAAGACGACATATACAACCCTGCTGTTAGAGCAGTCTCTTACCACCGTATATAAAGAGGACGACATATACAACCCTGCTGTTAGAGCAGTCTCTTACCACCGTATATAAAGAGGACGACATATACAACCCTACTGTTAGAACAGTCTCTTACCACCGTATATAAAGAGGACGACATATACAACCCTGCTGTTAGAGCAGTCTCTTACCACCGTATATAAAGAGGACGACATATACAACCCTGCTGTTAGAGCAGTCTCTTACCACCGTATATAAAGAGGACGACATATACAACCCTGCTGTTAGAGCAGTCTCTTACCACCGTATATAAAGAGGACGACATATACAACCCTACTGTTAGAGCAGTCTCTTACCACCGTATATAAAGAGGACGACATATACAACCCTGCTGTTAGAGCAGTCTCTTACCACCGTATATAAAGAGGACGACATATACAACCCTACTGTTAGAGCAGTCTCTTACCACCGTATATAAAGAGGACGACATATACAACCCTACTGTTAGAACAGTCTCTTACCACCGTATATAAAGAGGACGACATATACAACCCTACTGTTAGAGCAGTCTCTTACCACCGTATATAAAGAGGACGACATATACAACCCTACTGTTAGAGCAGTCTCTTACCACCGTATATAAAGAGGACGACATATACAACCCTACTGTTAGAGCAGTCTCTTACCATCGTATATAAAGAGGACGACATATACAACCCTACTGTTAGAACAGTCTCTTACCACCGTATATAAAGAGGACGACATATACAACCCTACTGTTAGAGCAGTCTCTTACCACCGTATATAAAGAGGACGACATATACAACCCTACTGTTAGAGCAGTCTCTTACCACCGTATATAAAGAGGACGACATATACAACCCTACTGTTAGAGCAGTCTCTTACCACCGTATATAAAGAGGACGACGTATACAACCCTGCTGTTAGAGCAGTCTCTTACCACCGTATATAAAGAGGACGACATATACAACCCTACTGTTAGAGCAGTCTCTTACCACCGTATATAAAGAGGACGACATATACAACCCTGCTGTTAGAGCAGTCTCTTACCACCGTATATAAAGAGGACGACATATACAACCCTACTGTTAGAGCAGTCTCTTACCACCGTATATAAAGAGGACGACATATACAACCCTACTGTTAGAGCAGTCTCTTACCACCGTATATAAAGTTTAACATATGAACCAGGAAAATTCGATTAGAGATCACTACAGCAGGCCATACTTTACAATAGGACCTTAATGGGAACATGTTAATTATGAATTCTTCTACAACAAAAGATTTAATGCACATACAACAAGGATACACCTCTTCCAATTTGTTTTTATTGCCAATCTGAACTCACAGGGGGTTGAGATTATGGTGTTTAACGCCACTTTCAAAATTATTTCAGTTATATCTGAACTCACAAGATGGCTACACGAGACCTTGAGAGCTGAAATGTAAAAAAATCGTACATGAATGATCATATGAATAGTCATGTACACATTTAGTGTTTTTTGTTTTCTTCAGAAATCGAAATGATTATTAAAGCAGACATTTTGCCTTACGTTATAAACTTTTTTCGTACTCATGCTATATATTGGGGATCAAGAAAACCAAAGGACATAAGCAGGAAGCCAAAATCTGCTAAATTTACCTATACCTGAGGGAGGAGAACCTTAATTTTGATAGTAATTAATAATTATCATTTCTCAACTGCACACTTCAATCGTAAATATATTTCATAAACCATGTCAACAATGTCCGAAGCATCAAAACAAAGGACTGCGCAAAACAAAGCTTGAACTTGTACACGTCGAGAGTTAGGGTTATGGTGTTTAACGCCACTTTCAACAATATTTCAGTTATATCATGGCGGTCAGTTTTATTGGTGGAGGTAACCGGAGTAAACTACCGACCTTCCGCAAGTTCACGACAAACATTATCACACAAAGCTGTATCGAGCGCACCTCGATCGAGCGGGATTCGAACTCACAGCTTTAGTAGTGATAGTCACTGATTGCACAGGTAGTTGTAAATCTTATTACCATACAATCACGACGTGACTACGATGACATTGATAAGAAATGACAACATAACAAATCTGGAGCGTACGATACACATTGGTAAGAACGAGTTTGAAGATTCCAAAGGTGTAATCTGAATCCGTAAATCGAATGAGGACAGACAACACTATGGCCAAAAGAAATAGGACAAACAACGATATACAAAACACTACACAGAAAACTAAAGACACACGAACCCCATTAAAAACCGGGGATGAACTCTGGTGCTCCGGAAGGGTAGGCAGTTCCTGCTCTACTAGCGGCACCTGTCTTGTTGCTCCAGTTACAAACCCGGTGATAAGTAATGAGGAAAGGACCAGGAAGTGCTTACGACAAGTGGGATATATCCGTGGTCATTTGCGAAACAGATATTCCGTAACGGTTAACCAAGTCATGGTGGCGATCGTAAAACATTTGAAGTGATTACTTCCATTAAACCAATAGGAACCCTGGGTGGAGTAGTTTCCTTTTTAGCAGCAACTCTCTATCAAGGAAATCCTGATAGGAACAAACAAGCTCTGGAATATCTGATCAACTGAGAGATATATACTTCATATGCAGGAGCTGCTGGAATGTTGCTTCATATAAATGGAAAGTTCACAATGGGAAAATTGAAATCATCTCTTTTGTTGTAAAGTTTCTTTCTTAACCAGTCCTCACTGTCAATTTCGATGAGTAGGTCAAGGTATGAAGCAGACCTAGCTGTGTCTGTGGTATCCTCTATTTCAAGCTCAATGGATAGATGTGATCAACAAAATCACTAAACTTAGAATTATTTAGTGAAAGGACATCAACTATATAGCGGAACGTGAAATTAAAGGATCGGGCTAGCTTCTTTTCATTTTTCATGAGAAGCCCATGTATGAAGTCTGTCTTGTACAAATAAAGGAACAAGTCAGTGAGAAGAGGGGCGCAGTTTGCACCCATAGGTCTGTTGAAAAACAAGTCCACCAAACTGTCATAACATAGCAAATATGTTGATCATTTTGATGATATCAGTTTCAGAGAACTTTTTGGTAGAATCAGAGTGATTTTTTTTACAAAATAAGATTTGTCCCTTCCTAAGACAAGGTATTAGTATCTACAATTCTTTTTTATGAAATGCAGTTGGACTAATAAGGCATGACAACAAAACAAAGATGGAGCTAGAACATATTGAAAAGGAATGGCAACATTACAAAGCTGGAGCCTAAACAGACATTGATACAGAACTACAAGATACAGTGAAGCGAAGGCACATATTGAATAGGTTTAACAACATAACAGAACGGAAGCCATTGATAAAGAACTTATGACATAATATAACTGGAGCATGAACAGGTATTAATCAGAATTGACATAAAATATCTGGAGCAGTTACGTGCATTGACAAGGAATTAAACCTTAACAAAGCTGGAGCATGAGTAGTCACTGACAAGGAATTAAACCTTAACAAAGCTGGAGCATGAGTAGTCACTGACAAGGAATTAAACCTTAACAAAGCTGGAGCATGAGTAGTCACTGACAAGGAATTAAACCTTAACAAAGCTGGAGCATGAGTAGTCACTGACAAGGAATTAAACCTTAACAAAGCTGGAGCATGAGTAGTCACTGACAAGGAATTAAACCTTAACAAAGCTGGAGCATGAGTAGTCACTGACAAGGCATTGTATGAATTACTACAAAATAGCATATAACCTCACAAACCTTTTTATCACATGCAAATTAAAGAAGTTACCACATAAATATATATATTTTATTTTATTATATATTACATTTTATTATACTTTACTGTAGCTACAGAGTAAGAAATAACTGTGTTATTTGACTGCTTTTTATGTTGGTATCCAGCAATAACTAATCATTCCTGTTGCATACTGCATGCACCGCTTATATTTGTGAGGAAATATATACTAGTATTTTTAAATTAGAGGCTCTCAGGAGCATGTAATCGTTCACAACATTTTCAATTTGACTTCTAAATTTCATAAAAAATTTCAACTGATTCTTTTTTTTCTTTTGCCATTTGAAATTTCTGCTAATAGTTATGGCTGCCATCTTGGATCAAAGATCATTTCAGCTCAAATTTCATAACAGAATATTTTCTCTAAATATGCAAAATCTGTATAAATCGGTTGAAAGAAAAATTTCACAGGAAAACCAGAAATATACTTTAAACTACTTATTTCCATGTAGCTGCTGCTAAAATTTGAGATCATTTTGATTTATAATAAAGCAACAATAGGCAATTAAAGAAATTTCTATTTCTAGTAACAGCCGTCATCTTGAATGGAGGATGGGGCTGTCAGACACAATTTTGAAAGGGATCTACCCAAGGACCAGCCCTGCCAGGTTTGGTTTAATTTGGTTCAGTGGTTTCAGAGGAGAAGATTTACCTGTAAATGTGAAAGTTTACAATGTACGATGGACGAACGCCAAGTGATGACAAAAGCTCACATGACCTTTGGTCAGGACAGCTAAAAAGTAACTTTGAATTTGGCACATAATTGCACGTCAAACTATTAACTGGTTAATTCCCTTTCGTGGCCTACTGCAGTATAATAATTCCATTATATCCATCATAAATAGTAAATATCCATATTTATCAAATTTCAAAAGAGTTATTTCCCTTAGCCCTTCAGGCTTTAACTCCTTCTCACTTGATAACTATGGATAGTAACTTTTAATGAAGGCCATAATTGTACATTATACAGTTTTCCTTCTCCATACAGTAGCTTCAGCTACAGTCAACTGATTTTTCCTTGCAGTCTCTCTAATAGAAAATGGCATATCAACTTCATCTACAAGGTCAAATGCAGAGCCAAGTACCGTTTTCATGGTCATTTTGCCTGTTACTGGTTGTCCATCTTTATCTTTAAATCCACCCAACCATTTGCTCTGAAACAGATAGACATTTCTTAGGTAATACCTACATTATAAAATATATAACACAGGTGTTATAAACATATTAAATATGAGATGGTCATATCAAAGGCAAGTAGGTGGCCACTGAACACAAAATTAAAACTACTTACACATGAGTTCATCCCTGGTTTTTAGTGGGATTCGTGTTACTCGATCTTTAGTTTTATGTGTATGTTTTGTAGATCGTTTCTTGTCCTTTTGTACTTTTTCTTTTGGCCATCGTGTTGTCTGTTCTTCTTCGATTTACAGATTCTGATTAGCTTTTTGTTATCTTTAGACTCTTCTTATATGAGTCTACATCCTCAAGTGTTAACTAAGTTTTCCAGATGTCTAATCCACGTCCTAAGGGTTCATTACTAGTGCTATAACTGTATAAATTTTCCTCATTCACTAGGAATGGTAGCCATGATAGAGCTGAAAAAAAGCTGAAAGTGACGTCACAAACAACAACAACACTAACCAATCAAATTAAATGTTAAAATAACCACGTGAACTTATTGTGTATTCAGATAAATGGGAACATGATCCTCCATTACAAGTCTTTATGTGGTCAACTTATGCTCTGTATCAAGTATATACATTAATAGCAGAAAATAACATGAACAGGATATATTTTCTTCAAAAACTTAGTAATATCTGGTGGTACTTATATTTGCACATCATCTATTTAATGATAGGAAATCTCTGACTGTTAGTAAATAAGAAATTTAAAAGTCTGACCATTGTCCTGTATAACCTAGGTAAAAATTCTAAAATAGTAAAAGGTTTTGCCTACCTTACTACATGTACCTTATTTTATTCATTTATGCTACAGGTATTTATTTTGTCTATTGATGAAGGGAATTAATTCATATTTTACTTTAAATTATACTTACTTGATCTGTAAATTCTTGCAGGAATGTATAAGGGGAGGTAATTACTAAAATTCCCCCTGGAACGATCAGATCAGCCATTCTGTTAAGAAAATCTAATGGTGTATGCAGTCGACAAATCAAATTTGCTGCTAATACACAGTCAAACTTCCCAAGGTCAAGGGGAAGGTCACACGCATCACCTTGTTGGAAGGAGCAGCGACTTTTGTCCTGTAAACGTACAAGATACCAATATGTAGTAAATATTGAAAAAAGACCAGCAATTTTTATCCTGTAAGGTCAAGGTTAACAATGAAGGATCAGCAATTTTTCTCCTTTTAAAACATTTGTGAAAATTTTTTACATTCAACTGAACAGAAATCTCTTCTCTTTCAAATCAATTTATTTACATTGATCTTGCAGGAGAAGAATTATTTTTTCTTTAGTATTTACTATTCCATGTACAATGTACATCCAAACCAATAATGGACTAATGACTTTTCATGTATTCAATCAAGTTTCTAAAAAAAAAAATCATTTTCCCATTGGGTCCCATGTTACTACATTTTTGTACTTGATGGCCGACATATTGGAATTCCTATTGACACAACAGACAAATATTTGCTGTGAAGACTTACTATGGATGGCTGAACTGTAGCAGCACAGGATGTAGTCAATGCACCTTCGTCAGTGATAAAATACACACGACTACCCTGGTCTTTCAAATGCTGACATGTATCAACAAAGGCTTGACTATAATCTATCCCAATCACTTCAAGAAACTCTCTGGCCAACTCAAATGATGATCTTCCTACAGCACATCCAATATCTAGGGCTCGGGGTGAACTTTTAGACTATAAAAATAAACAGCCATTTATTAACAATAAAAAAAATATCTGATTGTACAACTATACAAGCAAGTAAAACAAACTGATAAATGAAAATATCTATATATTTGCTAAAAACCCAGAGGGTCTTAAGACCCTGAATCACTCATCTGACTTATATAGACATTGAACAAAACAAGGACTTCATCCTATACCTGTTTTACTGAAAATGATTATTCAGCAAAAGTCATCACTTGGATTACGTTGTTTTAATGCCACTTTCAACAATATTTCAGTTATATTGTGGCGGTCAGTTTTATTGGTGGAGGAAACCGGAGTATCCGAAGAAAACCATCGGTCATCACTTGGTAGAATCTGTTTGAAAAGTGCAGGAATGGATTTCATAATAAGGAAATTAGAGAGAAAAAAATCTTAAAATCAGGTTTAAAATAAAAATTAAAAATTTTGGACATTGGTCCGATTTAGCACCCATTATATTCCAAAGCAACAGTAAAAAGAAAACACATCAAAGTAACAATAAACTGAAAACTCCACAAAATAACAGAAAATAGAGAAAATTCCCAAAAATAACAGTAAACACTAAACACCACAAAGTAACAGTAAACAGAAAACTCCACAAAGTAACAGTAAACATAAAACTCCACAAAGTCACAGTAAACAGAAAACTCCACAAAGCAACAGTAAACAGAAAACTCCACAAAGTAACAGTAAACAGAAAACTCCACAAAGTAACAGTAAACAGAAAACTCCACAAAGTCACAGTAAACAGAAAACTCCACAAAGTCACAGTAAACAGAAAACTCCACAAAGTCACAGTAAACAGAAAACTCCACAAAGTAACAGTAAACAGAAAACTCACAGAAAACTCCACAAAGCAACAGTAAACAGAAAACTCCACAAAGTAACAGTAAACAGAAAACTCCACAAAGCAACAGTAAACAGAAAACTCCACAAAGTCACAGTAAACAGAAAACTCCACAAAGTCACAGTAAACAGAAAACTCCACAAAGTCACAGTAAACAGAAAACTCCACAAAGTAACAGTAAACAGAAAACACACAGAAAACTCCACAAAGCAACAGTAAACAGAAAACTCCACAAAGTAACAGTAAACATAAAACTCCACAAAGCAACAGTAAACAGAAAACTCCACAAAGCAACAGTAAACAGAAAACACCACAAAGTAACAGTAAACTCCACAAAGTAACAGAAAATAGAGAAAATTCCCAAAAATAACAGTAAACACTAAACACCACAAAGTAACAGTAAACAGAAAACTCCACAAAGTAACAGTAAACAGAAAACTCCAATAAGTAACAGTAAACAGAAAACTCCACAAAGTAACAGTAAAGAGACAGAAAACTCCACAAAGCAACAGTAAACAGAAAACTCCACAAAGTAACAGTAAACAGAAAACTCCACAAAGTAACAGTAAAGAGACAGAAAACTCCACAAAGCAACAGTAAACAGAAAACTCCACAAAGTAACAGTAAACAGAAAACTCCACAAAGTAACAGTAAAGAGACAGAAAACTCCACAAAGCAACAGTAAACAGAAAACTCCACAAAGTAACAGTAAACAGAAAACTCCACAAAGTAACAGTAAACAGAAAACTCCACAAAGTCACAGTAAACAGAAAACTCCACAAAGTCACAGTAAACAGAAAACTCCACAAAGTCACAGTAAACAGAAAACTCCACAAAGTAACAGTAAACAGAAAACTCACAGAAAACTCCACAAAGCAACAGTAAACAGAAAACTCCACAAAGTAACAGTAAACAGAAAACTCCACAAAGCAACAGTAAACAGAAAACTCCACAAAGTTACAGTAAACAGAAAACTCCACAAAGTCACAGTAAACAGAAAACTCCACAAAGTCACAGTAAACAGAAAACTCCACAAAGTAACAGTAAACAGAAAACACACAGAAAACTCCACAAAGCAACAGTAAACAGAAAACTCCACAAAGTAACAGTAAACATAAAACTCCACAAAGCAACAGTAAACAGAAAACTCCACAAAGCAACAGTAAACAGAAAACACCACAAAGTAACAGTAAACTCCACAAAGTAACAAAAAATAGAGAAAATTCCCAAAAATAACAGTAAACACTAAACACCACAAAGTAACAGTAAACAGAAAACTCCACAAAGTAACAGTAAACAGAAAACTCCACAAAGTAACAGTAAACAGAAAACTCCACAGAGTAACAGTAAACAGAAAACTCCACAAAGTAACAGTAAACAGAAAACTCCACAAAGTAACAGTAAAGAGACAGAAAACTCCACAAAGCAACAGTAAACAGAAAACTCCACAAAGTAACAGTAAACAGAAAACTCCACAAAGTAACAGTAAAGAGACAGAAAACTCCACAAAGCAACAGTAAAGAGACAGAAAACTCCACAAAGCAACAGTAAACAGAAAACACCACAAAGTAACAGTAAACAGAAAACTCCACAAAGTAACAGTAAAGAGACAGAAAACTCCACAAAGCAACAGTAAACAGAAAACTCCACAAAGTAACAGTAAACAGAAAACTCACAGAAAACTCCACAAAGCAACAGTAAACAGAAAACTCCACAAAGTAACAGTAAACAGAAAACTCCACAAAGCAACAGTAAACAGAAAACTCCACAAAGTCACAGTAAACAGAAAACTCCACAAAGTCACAGTAAACAGAAAACTCCACAAAGTCACAGTAAACAGAAAACTCCACAAAGTAACAGTAAACAGAAAACACACAGAAAACTCCACAAAGCAACAGTAAACAGAAAACTCCACAAAGTAACAGT
This sequence comes from Bathymodiolus brooksi, assembly GCA_963680875.1. Lineage (NCBI taxonomy): Eukaryota > Metazoa > Mollusca > Bivalvia > Mytilida > Modiolidae > Bathymodiolus > Bathymodiolus brooksi. The sequence goes on from OY804576.1 coordinate 16,757,637, forward strand.
AAACATAAAACTCCACAAAGCAACAGTAAACAGAAAACTCCACAAAGCAACAGTAAACAGAAAACACCACAAAGTAACAGTAAACTCCACAAAGTAACAGAAAATAGAGAAAATTCCCAAAAATAACAGTAAACACTAAACACCACAAAGTAACAGTAAACAGAAAACTCCACAAAGTAACAGTAAACAGAAAACTCCAATAAGTAACAGTAAACAGAAAACTCCACAAAGTAACAGTAAAGAGACAGAAAACTCCACAAAGCAACAGTAAACAGAAAACTCCACAAAGTAACAGTAAACAGAAAACTCCACAAAGTAACAGTAAAGAGACAGAAAACTCCACAAAGCAACAGTAAACAGAAAACTCCACAAAGTAACAGTAAACAGAAAACTCCACAAAGTAACAGTAAAGAGACAGAAAACTCCACAAAGCAACAGTAAACAGAAAACTCCACAAAGTAACAGTAAACAGAAAACTCCACAAAGTAACAGTAAACAGAAAACTCCACAAAGTCACAGTAAACAGAAAACTCCACAAAGTCACAGTAAACAGAAAACTCCACAAAGTCACAGTAAACAGAAAACTCCACAAAGTAACAGTAAACAGAAAACTCACAGAAAACTCCACAAAGCAACAGTAAACAGAAAACTCCACAAAGTAACAGTAAACAGAAAACTCCACAAAGCAACAGTAAACAGAAAACTCCACAAAGTCACAGTAAACAGAAAACTCCACAAAGTCACAGTAAACAGAAAACTCCACAAAGTCACAGTAAACAGAAAACTCCACAAAGTAACAGTAAACAGAAAACACACAGAAAACTCCACAAAGCAACAGTAAACAGAAAACTCCACAAAGTAACAGTAAACATAAAACTCCACAAAGCAACAGTAAACAGAAAACTCCACAAAGCAACAGTAAACAGAAAACACCACAAAGTAACAGTAAACTCCACAAAGTAACAAAAAATAGAGAAAATTCCCAAAAATAACAGTAAACACTAAACACCACAAAGTAACAGTAAACAGAAAACTCCACAAAGTAACAGTAAACAGAAAACTCCACAAAGTAACAGTAAACAGAAAACTCCACAGAGTAACAGTAAACAGAAAACTCCACAAAGTAACAGTAAACAGAAAACTCCACAAAGTAACAGTAAAGAGACAGAAAACTCCACAAAGCAACAGTAAACAGAAAACTCCACAAAGTAACAGTAAACAGAAAACTCCACAAAGTAACAGTAAAGAGACAGAAAACTCCACAAAGCAACAGTAAAGAGACAGAAAACTCCACAAAGCAACAGTAAACAGAAAACACCACAAAGTAACAGTAAACAGAAAACTCCACAAAGTAACAGTAAAGAGACAGAAAACTCCACAAAGCAACAGTAAACAGAAAACTCCACAAAGTAACAGTAAACAGAAAACTCCACAAAGTAACAGTAAAGAGACAGAAAACTCCACAAAGCAACAGTAAACAGAAAACTCCACAAAGTAACAGTAAACAGAAAACTCCACAAAGTAACAGTAAACAGAAAACTCCACAAAGTAACAGTAAAGAGACAGAAAACTCCACAAAATAACAGTAAACAGAAAACTCCACAAAGTAACAGTAAACAGAAAACTCCACAAAGTCACAGTAAACAGAAAACTCCAATAAGTAACAGTACAGAGAAAACTCCACAAAATAACAGTAAACAGAAAACTCCACAGAGTAACAGTAAAGAGACAGAAAACTCCACAAAGCAACAGTAAACAGAAAACTCCACAAAGTAACAGTAAACATAAAACTCCACAAAGCAACAGTAAACAGAAAACTCCACAAAGCAACAGTAAACAGAAAACACCACAAAGTAACAGTAAACTCCACAAAGTAACAGAAAATAGAGAAAATTCCCAAAAATAACAGTAAACACTAAACACCACAAAGTAACAGTAAACAGAAAACTCCACAAAGTAACAGTAAACAGAAAACTCCACAAAGTAACAGTAAAGAGACAGAAAACTCCACAAAGCAACAGTAAACAGAAAACTCCACAAAGTAACAGTACACAGAAAACTCCACAAAGTAACAGGAAACAGAAAACTCCACAAAGAAACAGTAAACAGAAAACACACAGAAAACTCCACAAAGTGACAGTAAACAGAAAACTCCACAAAGTAACAGTACACAGAAAACTCCACAAAGTAACAGTAAACAGAAAACTCCACAAAGTAACAGTAAACAGAAAACTCCACAAAGTAACAGTAAACAGAAAACTCCACAAAGTAACAGTACACAGAAAACTCCACAAAGTAACAGTAAACAGAAAACTCCACAAAGTAACAGTAAACAGAAAACCCCAAAAAGTAACAGTAAACAGAAAACTCCACAAAGTAACAGTAAAGAGACAGAAAACTCCACAAAGCAACAGTAAACAGAAAACTCCACAAAGTAACAGTAAACAGAAAACTCCACAAAGTAACAGTACACAGAAAACTCCACAAAGTAACAGTAAACAGAAAACTCCACAAAGTAACAGTAAAGAGACAGAAAACTCCACAAAGCAACAGTAAACAGAAAACTCCACAAAGCAACAGTAAACAGAAAACTCCACAAAGTAACAGTAAACAGAAAACTCCACAAAGTAACAGTAAACAGAAAACCCCAAAAAGTAACAGTAAACAGAAAACACACAGAAAACTCCACAAAGTGACAGTAAACAGAAAACCCCAAAAAGTAACAGTAAACAGAAAACTCCACAAAGTAACAGTAAAGAGACAGAAAACTCCACAAAGCAACAGTAAACAGAAAACTCCACAAAGTAACAGTAAACAGAAAACTCCACAAAGTAACAGTACACAGAAAACTCCACAAAGTAACAGTAAACAGAAAACTCCACAAAGTAACAGTAAAGAGACAGAAAACTCCACAAAGTAACAGTAAACAGAAAACTCCACAAAGTAACAGTAAACAGAAAACTCCACAAAGTAACAGTAAACAGAAAACCCCAAAAAGTAACAGTAAACAGAAAACTCCACAAAGTAACAGTAAAGAGACAGAAAACTCCACAAAGCAACAGTAAACAGAAAACTCCACAAAGTAACAGTAAACAGAAAACTCCACAAAGTAACAGTACACAGAAAACTCCACAAAGTAACAGTAAACAGAAAACTCCACAAAGTAACAGTAAACAGAAAACCCCAAAAAGTAACAGTAAACAGAAAACTCCACAAAGTAACAGTAAAGAGACAGAAAACTCCACAAAGCAACAGTAAACAGAAAACTCCACAAAGTAACAGTAAACAGAAAACTCCACAAAGTAACAGTACACAGAAAACTCCACAAAGTAACAGTAAACAGAAAACTCCACAAAGTAACAGTAAAGAGACAGAAAACTCCACAAAGCAACAGTAAACAGAAAACTCCACAAAGCAACAGTAAACAGAAAACTCCACAAAGTAACAGTAAACAGAAAACTCCACAAAGTAACAGTAAACAGCAAACCCCAAAAAGTAACAGTAAACAGAAAACACACAGAAAACTCCACAAAGTGACAGTAAACAGAAAACCCCAAAAAGTAACAGTAAACAGAAAACACACAGAAAACTCCACAAAGTGACAGTAAACAGAAAACTCCACAAAGTAACAGTAAACAGAAAACTCCACAAAGTAACAGTAAACAGAAAACTCCACAAAGTAACAGTAAACAGAAAACTCCACAAAGTAACAGTAAACAGAAAACTCCACAAAGTAACAGTAAACAGAAAACTCCACAAAGTAACAGTAAACAGAAAACTCCACAAAGTAACAGTAAAGAGACAGAAAACTCCACAAAGCAACAGTAAACAGAAAACTCCACAAAGTAACAGTAAACAGAAAACTCCACAAAGTAACAGTAAACAGAAAACTCCACAAAGTCACAGTAAACAGAAAACTCCACAAAGTAACAGTAAAGAGACAGAAAACTCCACAAAGAAACAGTAAACAGAAAACACCACAAAGTAACAGTAAAGAGACAGAAAACTCCACAAAGAAACAGTAAACAGAAAACACCACAAAGTAACAGTAAAGAGACAGAAAACTCCACAAAGTAACAGTAAACAGAAAACTCCACAAAGCAACAGTAAACAGAAAACTCCACAAAGTAACAGTAAACAGAAAACTCCACAAAGTAACAGTAAACAGAAAACTCCACAAAGTAACAGTAAACAGAAAACTCCACAAAGTAACAGTAAACAGAAAACTCCACAAAGTAACAGTAAACAGAAAACTCCACAAAGTAACAGTAAACAGAAAACTCCACAGAGTAACAGTAAAGAGACAGAAAACTCCACAAAGTAACAGTAAACAGAAAACTCCACAGAGTAACAGTAAAGAGACAGAAAACTCCACAAAGCAACAGTAAACAGAAAACTCCACAAAGTAACAGTAAACAGAAAACTCCACAAAGCAACAGTAAACAGAAAACTCCACAAAGTCACAGTAAACAGAAAACTCCACAAAGTCACAGTAAACAGAAAACTCCACAAAGTCACAGTAAACAGAAAACTCCACAAAGTAACAGTAAACAGAAAACACACAGAAAACTCCACAAAGCAACAGTAAACAGAAAACTCCACAAAGTAACAGTAAACATAAAACTCCACAAAGCAACAGTAAACAGAAAACTCCACAAAGCAACAGTAAACAGAAAACACCACAAAGTAACAGTAAACTCCACAAAGTAACAGAAAATAGAGAAAATTCCCAAAAATAACAGTAAACACTAAACACCACAAAGTAACAGTAAACAGAAAACTCCACAAAGTAACAGTAAACAGAAAACTCCAATAAGTAACAGTAAACAGAAAACTCCACAAAGTAACAGTAAAGAGACAGAAAACTCCACAAAGCAACAGTAAACAGAAAACTCCACAAAGTAACAGTAAACAGAAAACTCCACAAAGTAACAGTAAAGAGACAGAAAACTCCACAAAGCAACAGTAAACAGAAAACTCCACAAAGTAACAGTAAACAGAAAACTCCACAAAGTAACAGTAAAGAGACAGAAAACTCCACAAAGCAACAGTAAACAGAAAACTCCACAAAGTAACAGTAAACAGAAAACTCCACAAAGTAACAGTAAACAGAAAACTCCACAAAGTCACAGTAAACAGAAAACTCCACAAAGTCACAGTAAACAGAAAACTCCACAAAGTCACAGTAAACAGAAAACTCCACAAAGTAACAGTAAACAGAAAACTCACAGAAAACTCCACAAAGCAACAGTAAACAGAAAACTCCACAAAGTAACAGTAAACAGAAAACTCCACAAAGCAACAGTAAACAGAAAACTCCACAAAGTCACAGTAAACAGAAAACTCCACAAAGTCACAGTAAACAGAAAACTCCACAAAGTCACAGTAAACAGAAAACTCCACAAAGTAACAGTAAACAGAAAACACACAGAAAACTCCACAAAGCAACAGTAAACAGAAAACTCCACAAAGTAACAGTAAACATAAAACTCCACAAAGCAACAGTAAACAGAAAACTCCACAAAGCAACAGTAAACAGAAAACACCACAAAGTAACAGTAAACTCCACAAAGTAACAAAAAATAGAGAAAATTCCCAAAAATAACAGTAAACACTAAACACCACAAAGTAACAGTAAACAGAAAACTCCACAAAGTAACAGTAAACAGAAAACTCCACAAAGTAACAGTAAACAGAAAACTCCACAGAGTAACAGTAAACAGAAAACTCCACAAAGTAACAGTAAACAGAAAACTCCACAAAGTAACAGTAAAGAGACAGAAAACTCCACAAAGCAACAGTAAACAGAAAACTCCACAAAGTAACAGTAAACAGAAAACTCCACAAAGTAACAGTAAAGAGACAGAAAACTCCACAAAGCAACAGTAAAGAGACAGAAAACTCCACAAAGCAACAGTAAACAGAAAACACCACAAAGTAACAGTAAACAGAAAAATCCACAAAGTAACAGTAAAGAGACAGAAAACTCCACAAAGCAACAGTAAACAGAAAACTCCACAAAGTAACAGTAAACAGAAAACTCCACAAAGTAACAGTAAAGAGACAGAAAACTCCACAAAGCAACAGTAAACAGAAAACTCCACAAAGTAACAGTAAACAGAAAACTCCACAAAGTAACAGTAAACAGAAAACTCCACAAAGTAACAGTAAAGAGACAGAAAACTCCACAAAATAACAGTAAACAGAAAACTCCACAAAGTAACAGTAAACAGAAAACTCCACAAAGTCACAGTAAACAGAAAACTCCAATAAGTAACAGTACAGAGAAAACTCCACAAAATAACAGTAAACAGAAAACTCCACAGAGTAACAGTAAAGAGACAGAAAACTCCACAAAGCAACAGTAAACAGAAAACTCCACAAAGTAACAGTAAACATAAAACTCCACAAAGCAACAGTAAACAGAAAACTCCACAAAGCAACAGTAAACAGAAAACACCACAAAGTAACAGTAAACTCCACAAAGTAACAGAAAATAGAGAAAATTCCCAAAAATAACAGTAAACACTAAACACCACAAAGTAACAGTAAACAGAAAACTCCACAAAGTAACAGTAAACAGAAAACTCCACAAAGTAACAGTAAAGAGACAGAAAACTCCACAAAGCAACAGTAAACAGAAAACTCCACAAAGTAACAGTACACAGAAAACTCCACAAAGTAACAGGAAACAGAAAACTCCACAAAGTAACAGTAAACAGAAAACACACAGAAAACTCCACAAAGTGACAGTAAACAGAAAACTCCACAAAGTAACAGTACACAGAAAACTCCACAAAGTAACAGTAAACAGAAAACTCCACAAAGTAACAGTAAACAGAAAACTCCACAAAGTAACAGTAAACAGAAAACTCCACAAAGTAACAGTACACAGAAAACTCCACAAAGTAACAGTAAACAGAAAACTCCACAAAGTAACAGTAAACAGAAAACCCCAAAAAGCAACAGTAAACAGAAAACTCCACAAAGTAACAGTAAAGAGACAGAAAACTCCACAAAGCAACAGTAAACAGAAAACTCCACAAAGTAACAGTAAACAGAAAACTCCACAAAGTAACAGTACACAGAAAACTCCACAAAGTAACAGTAAACAGAAAACTCCACAAAGTAACAGTAAAGAGACAGAAAACTCCACAAAGCAACAGTAAACAGAAAACTCCACAAAGCAACAGTAAACAGAAAACTCCACAAAGTAACAGTAAACAGAAAACTCCACAAAGTAACAGTAAACAGAAAACCCCAAAAAGTAACAGTAAACAGAAAACACACAGAAAACTCCACAAAGTGACAGTAAACAGAAAACCCCAAAAAGTAACAGTAAACAGAAAACTCCACAAAGTAACAGTAAAGAGACAGAAAACTCCACAAAGCAACAGTAAACAGAAAACTCCACAAAGTAACAGTAAACAGAAAACTCCACAAAGTAACAGTACACAGAAAACTCCACAAAGTAACAGTAAACAGAAAACTCCACAAAGTAACAGTAAAGAGACAGAAAACTCCACAAAGTAACAGTAAACAGAAAACTCCACAAAGTAACAGTAAACAGAAAACTCCACAAAGTAACAGTAAACAGAAAACCCCAAAAAGTAACAGTAAACAGAAAACTCCACAAAGTAACAGTAAAGAGACAGAAAACTCCACAAAGCAACAGTAAACAGAAAACTCCACAAAGTAACAGTAAACAGAAAACTCCACAAAGTAACAGTACACAGAAAACTCCACAAAGTAACAGTAAACAGAAAACTCCACAAAGTAACAGTAAACAGAAAACCCCAAAAAGTAACAGTAAACAGAAAACTCCACAAAGTAACAGTAAAGAGACAGAAAACTCCACAAAGCAACAGTAAACAGAAAACTCCACAAAGTAACAGTAAACAGAAAACTCCACAAAGTAACAGTACACAGAAAACTCCACAAAGTAACAGTAAACAGAAAACTCCACAAAGTAACAGTAAAGAGACAGAAAACTCCACAAAGCAACAGTAAACAGAAAACTCCACAAAGCAACAGTAAACAGAAAACTCCACAAAGTAACAGTAAACAGAAAACTCCACAAAGTAACAGTAAACAGCAAACCCCAAAAAGTAACAGTAAACAGAAAACACACAGAAAACTCCACAAAGTGACAGTAAACAGAAAACCCCAAAAAGTAACAGTAAACAGAAAACACACAGAAAACTCCACAAAGTGACAGTAAACAGAAAACTCCACAAAGTAACAGTAAACAGAAAACTCCACAAAGTAACAGTAAACAGAAAACTCCACAAAGTAACAGTAAACAGAAAACTCCACAAAGTAACAGTAAACAGAAAACTCCACAAAGTAACAGTAAACAGAAAACTCCACAAAGTAACAGTAAACAGAAAACTCCACAAAGTAACAGTAAAGAGACAGAAAACTCCACAAAGCAACAGTAAACAGAAAACTCCACAAAGTAACAGTAAACAGAAAACTCCACAAAGTAACAGTAAACAGAAAACTCCACAAAGTCACAGTAAACAGAAAACTCCACAAAGTAACAGTAAAGAGACAGAAAACTCCACAAAGAAACAGTAAACAGAAAACACCACAAAGTAACAGTAAAGAGACAGAAAACTCCACAAAGAAACAGTAAACAGAAAACACCACAAAGTAACAGTAAAGAGACAGAAAACTCCACAAAGTAACAGTAAACAGAAAACTCCACAAAGCAACAGTAAACAGAAAACTCCACAAAGTAACAGTAAACAGAAAACTCCACAAAGTAACAGTAAACAGAAAACTCCACAAAGTAACAGTAAACAGAAAACTCCACAAAGTAACAGTAAACAGAAAACTCCACAAAGTAACAGTAAACAGAAAACTCCACAAAGTAACAGTAAACAGAAAACTCCACAGAGTAACAGTAAAGAGACAGAAAACTCCACAAAGTAACAGTAAACAGAAAACTCCACAGAGTAACAGTAAAGAGACAGAAAACTCCACAAAGTAACAGTAAACAGAAAACTCCACAGAGTAACAGTAAAGAGACAGAAAACTCCACAAAGCAACAGTAAACAGAAAACTCCACAAAGTAACAGTAAACAGAAAACTCCACAAAGCAACAGTACACAGAAAACTCCACAAAATAACAGTAAACAGAAAACTCCACAAAGTAACAGTAAACAGAAAACTCCACAAAGTAACAGTAAAGAGACAGAAAACTCCACAAAGAAACAGTAAACAGAAAACACCACAAAGTAACAGTAAAGAGACAGAAAACTCCACAAAGTAACAGTAAACAGAAAACTCCACAAAGCAACAGTAAACAGAAAACTCCACAAAGTAACAGTAAACAGAAAACTCCACAAAGTAACAGTAAACAGAAAACTCCACAAAGTAACAGTAAACAGAAAACTCCACAAAGTAACAGTAAACAGAAAACTCCACAAAGTAACAGTAAACAGAAAACTCCACAGAGTAACAGTAAAGAGACAGAAAACTCCACAAAGTAACAGTAAACAGAAAACTCCACAGAGTAACAGTAAAGAGACAGAAAACTCCACAAAGCAACAGTAAACAGAAAACTCCACAAAGTAACAGTAAACAGAAAACTCCACAAAGCAACAGTACACAGAAAACTCCACAAAATAACAGTAAACAGAAAACTCCACAAAGTAACAGTAAACAGAAAACTCCACAAAGTAACAGTAAACAGAAAACTCCACAAAGTAACAGTAAACAGAAAACTCCACAAAGTAACAGTAAACAGAAAACTCCACAAAGTAACAGAAAACTCCACAGAGTAACAGTAAAGAGACAGAAAACTCCACAAAGCAACAGTAAAGAGACAGAAAACTCCACAAAGCAACAGTAAACAGAAAACTCCACAAAGTAACAGTAAACAGAAAACTCCACAAAGTAACAGTAAACAGAAAACTCCACAAAGTAACAGTAAACAGAAAACTCCACAAAGTAACAGTAAACAGAAAACTCCACAAAGTCACAGTAAACAGAAAACTCCACAAAATAACAGTAAACAGAAAACTCCACAAAGTAACAGTAAAGAGACAGAAAACTCCACAAAGCAACAGTAAACAGAAAACTCCACAAAGTAACAGTAAACAGAAAACTCCACAAAGTAACAGTAAACAGAAAACTCCACAAAGTAACAGTAAACAGAAAACTCCACAAAGTCACAGTAAACAGAAAACTCCACAAAGTAACAGTAAACAGAAAACTCCACAAAGTAACAGTAAAGAGACAGAAAACTCCACAAAGTAACAGTAAACAGAAAACTCCACAAAGTAACAGTAAACAGAAAACTCCACAAAGTCACAGTAAACAGAAAACTCCACAAAGTCACAGTAAACAGAAAACTCCACAAAGTAACAGTAAAGAGACAGAAAACTCCACAAAGCAACAGTAAACAGAAAACTCCACAAAGTAACAGTAAACAGAAAACTCCACAAAGTAACAGTAAACAGAAAACTCCACAAAGTAACAGTAAACAGAAAACTCCACAGAGTAACAGTAAAGAGACAGAAAACTCCACAAAGCAACAGTAAAGAGACAGAAAACTCCACAAAGCGACAGTAAACAGAAAACTCCACAAAGTAACAGTAAACAGAAAACTCCACAAAGTAACAGTAAACAGAAAACTCCACAAAGTAACAGTAAACATAAAACTCCACAAAGTCACAGTAAACAGAAAACTCCACAAAATAACAGTAAACAGAAAACTCCACAAAGTCACAGTAAACAGAAAACTCCACAAAGTAACAGTAAAGAGACAGAAAACTCCACAAAGAAACAGTAAAGAGACAGAAAACTCCACAAAGCAACAGTAAAGAGACAGAAAACTCCACAAAGCAACAGTAAACAGAAAACTCCACAAAGTAACAGTAAACAGAAAACTCCACAAAGTAACAGTAAACAGAAAACTCCACAAAGTAACAGTAAACAGAAAACTCCACAAAGTCACAGTAAACAGAAAACTCCACAAAGCAACAGTAAACAGAAAACTCCACAAAGTAACAGTAAACAGAAAACTCCACAAAGTAACAGTAAACAGAAAACTCCACAAAGTAACAGTAAACAGAAAACTCCACAAAGTAACAGTAAACAGAAAACACCACAAAGTAACAGTAAACAGAAAACTCCACAAAGTCACAGTAAACAGAAAACTCCACAAAGTAACAGTAAACAGAAAACTCCACAAAGTAACAGTAAAGAGACAGAAAACTCCACAAAGCAACAGTAAACAGAAAACTCCACAAAGTAACAGTAAAGAGACAGAAAACTCCACAAAGCAACAGTAAACAGAAAACTCCACAAAGTAACAGTAAACAGAAAACTCCACAAAGTAACAGTAAACAGAAAACTCCACAAAGTAACAGTAAACAGAAAACTCCACAGAGTAACAGTAAAGAGACAGAAAACTCCACAAAGCAACAGTAAAGAGACAGAAAACTCCACAAAGCAACAGTAAACAGAAAACTCCACAAAGTAACAGTAAACAGAAAACTCCACAAAGTAACAGTAAACAGAAAACTCCACAAAGTAACAGTAAACAGAAAACTCCACAAAGTAACAGTAAACAGAAAACTCCACAAAGTCACAGTAAACAGAAAACTCCACAAAGTAACAGTAAACAGAAAACTCCACAGAGTAACAGTAAAGAGACAGAAAACTCCACAAAGCAACAGTAAAGAGACAGAAAACTCCACAAAGCAACAGTAAACAGAAAACTCCACAAAGTAACAGTAAACAGAAAACTCCACAAAGTAACAGTAAACAGAAAACTCCACAAAGTCACAGTAAACAGAAAACTCCACAAAGTCACAGTAAACAGAAAACTCCAATAAGTAACAGTAAACAGAAAACTCCACAAAGTAACAGTAAACAGAAAACTCCAATAAGTAACAGTACAGAGAAAACTCCACAAAATAACAGTAAACATAAAACTCCACAAAGTAACAGTAAACAGAAAACTCCACAAAGTAACAGTAAACAGAAAACTCCAATAAGTAACAGTACAGAGAAAACTCCACAAAATAACAGTAAACATAAAACTCCACAAAGCAACAGTAAACAGAAAACTCCACAAAGTAACAGTAAACAGAAAACTCCACAAAGTAACAGTAAAGAGACAGAAAACTCCACAAAGTAACAGTAAACAGAAAACTCCACAAAATAACAGTAAACATAAAACTCCACAAAGTCACAGTAAACAGAAAACTCCACAAAGTAACAGTAAACAGAAAACTCCACAAAATAACAGTAAACATAAAACTCCACAAAGTCACAGTAAACAGAAAACTCCACAAAGTAACAGTAAACAGAAAACTCCAATAAGTAACAGTACAGAGAAAACTCCACAAAATAACAGTAAACATAAAACTCCACAAAGTAACAGTAAACAGAAAACTCCACAAAGTAACAGTAAACTGAAAACTCCACAAAGTCACAGTAAACAGAAAACTCCACAAAGTAACAGTAAACAGAAAACTCCACAGAGTAACAGTAAAGAGACAGAAAACTCCACAAAGCAACAGTAAAGAGACAGAAAACTCCACAAAGCAACAGTAAACAGAAAACTCCACAAAGTAACAGTAAACAGAAAACTCCACAAAGTAACAGTAAACAGAAAACTCCACAAAGTCACAGTAAACAGAAAACTCCACAAAGTCACAGTAAACAGAAAACTCCAATAAGTAACAGTAAACAGAAAACTCCACAAAGTAACAGTAAACAGAAAACTCCAATAAGTAACAGTACAGAGAAAACTCCACAAAATAACAGTAAACATAAAACTCCACAAAGTAACAGTAAACAGAAAACTCCACAAAGTAACAGTAAACAGAAAACTCCAATAAGTAACAGTACAGAGAAAACTCCACAAAATAACAGTAAACATAAAACTCCACAAAGCAACAGTAAACAGAAAACTCCACAAAGTAACAGTAAACAGAAAACTCCACAAAGTAACAGTAAAGAGACAGAAAACTCCACAAAGTAACAGTAAACAGAAAACTCCACAAAATAACAGTAAACATAAAACTCCACAAAGTCACAGTAAACAGAAAACTCCACAAAGTAACAGTAAACAGAAAACTCCACAAAATAACAGTAAACATAAAACTCCAATAAGTAACAGTACAGAGAAAACTCCACAAAATAACAGTAAACATAAAACTCCACAAAGTAACAGTAAACAGAAAACTCCACAAAGTAACAGTAAACTGAAAACTCCACAAAGTCACAGTAAACAGAAAACTCCACAAAGTAACAGTAAACAGAAAACTCCAATAAGTAACAGTACAGAGAAAACTCCACAAAATAACAGTAAACATAAAACTCCACAAAGTAACAGTAAACAGAAAACTCCACAAAGTAACAGTAAAGAGACAGAAAACTCCACAAAGTAACAGTAAACAGAAAACTCCACAAAATAACAGTAAACATAAAACTCCACAAAGTCACAGTAAACAGAAAACTCCACAAAGTAACAGTAAACAGAAAACTCCACAAAATAACAGTAAACATAAAACTCCAATAAGTAACAGTACAGAGAAAACTCCACAAAATAACAGTAAACATAAAACTCCACAAAGTAACAGTAAACAGAAAACTCCACAAAGTAACAGTAAACTGAAAACTCCACAAAGTCACAGTAAACAGAAAACTCCACAAAGTAACAGTAAACAGAAAACTCCAATAAGTAACAGTACAGAGAAAACTCCACAAAATAACAGTAAACATAAAACTCCACAAAGTAACAGTAAACAGAAAACTCCACAAAGCAACAGTAAACAGAAAACTCCACAAAATAACAGTAAACAGAAAACTCCACAAAGCAACAGTAAACAGAAAACTCCACAAAGTAACAGTAAACATAAAACTCCACAAAATAACAGTAAACATAAAACTCCAATAAGTAACAGTAAACATAAAACTCCACAAAGTAACAGTAAACATAAAACTCCACAAAGTAACAGTAAACAGAAAATAGTGAAGCCAACCAGCACAAAGTAAACAAAATAAGTATATGTAGTATATTAAGTTAGTTGACAAAATCAGTATAGAGTTCTTTCTACCACTAAGAGGCATCATCACCTGGATCAAGGTAAGCATATGGTAATAAAAATAAATGTCTCGGAATTATAGTTTCATAATTCATAATAAACCTGTGATATATATATATAATTTTTAGAAAATCTAAATAGAGATCAGATTTAGTATTAAACAGGACCAGTGGTGAATTTAATTACCAGTACTACCGGTATATTTAATTTGTGTTGATAGATATCAAATAATTAATTAACATTGCATATACATGTATATGTAGAATCCAGAGGATTTTGTTTGGCTTCATCTCTTAACATTTTTGTCTAAACTTGTTTTTGAATCCCTTTAATTATTTGTATTGTATCATATTGAAATTTATCATATTGTACTATATTTATTAATTAATAAAATATGCTTAAACTAACATTTTTGTCATATCACAAATGCCAATCATTGATTGGTTAATTGCATAATATGGTGTCATCCCGAAAAGTAGGTTAGGGTGAAGTGTTAGGGTTAAATTTTAAAACTGTTTTTGCCCCTTTTGATCATTGTTGTACAATATCACGATGAAACCACTAGGAATATTGATAAACAATGTAAATTTCAAAAAAGTCTTCAAGGTTTTTATTACTATTATTATATATTAAATAGGTTATTCTGTTAAACTATGTCCTACAGTGGTGGGTTTCAGATTTCTAACATAAAAAAAAATATTGCTTTTAAGTATCCAATTATCATCAAGTTAATTACAGTTTGAGTACAATCAGATTTGGTTGGGTGTTACATTTCTAAGGAGATGTTTTAACATTTTTCATTATGTCCTACCTCATAAAAACATATTCTTTGAGGACAGTACAAGGAATATTCATGCTTTTATCTTTAAATATTTGAGCATATGTTCAAATCAAATCAAATCAAATCAAATCAAATCAAAACCAACAAAAGTTTTATTTAAAGTCGGTACACTTACAAACAGTAATGTTAAAATGGTGTTATAGCTGGATAGCTTAAACATAGTTTGTGGGTGCAACTACTTGAAAAACTGTAAAAGTCAGTGTAAGCTAGCTATTGTTCTTAAACGTTGAGTATATGTACCTTTAAAATCAGATGTGCATGTTTTATACACAAATCAGCACACCGCTTTGGAAAATCAAGAGCTCTATCAGGTATCAAATCACGACGTATATTCTTATCATTGTGGAAATGAAAAGCGAGGTATTCGTTGACCAATTTCTCTGATTCATACACATTACTTTCAGCCTTTTTCCTTCTTTCTGATAACCATTTATATGTTGAGAAGACTGCAACACCAGTAGAAATTGATAACGTACACGCTGCTATCACTCTGTGATCTATTCCAAAAAGTATAGGCATGTTTCTCTAAAATTAAATAACAGAACAGGTGATGATGAAATCAGTAGACGGTATGAACAGAACAACTGCCAGGTGCAAATACTTTGAAACTTTTTATTTCTCAAAGACCCCAGCTGGATTGTCCTATTTAGACTGGTTTAAAACAAATATAAACTGAGAGGTACCAGTCAAGAAAAATCATGCTAAGTTATGGATTGAAGGGTGTCGTCGAGGAGGTCCGCATTCTAGCTACACCTACACGTCACTAAATGTTTGTTATATATGTTTTATGTATTTTTTTCTTTGACGATACACTATATCGACAAAAAAATAACAATAAAAAAAAAAAAATTCTAAACCAGACAGCATCAGTTATAGGAGAGAGTTAGGATCCCATTAACTGGTTTAACCCTGTCATATTTTTGTGCCTATTCCAAGCCAGGATCTGGAATTCCAACGTCATATGTCATGGTCTTTTTTGTGTTCAGTAAGTTCAGTTAAGTCAAGACGAGAGGTGATTGTTCGTTTTGTTGATATTGGTAAATTGATGACCATCACTGTTTAAGCTTTCTTTTCATAAGATTTTCGGCAGGTTCAAAATTTTTGCTCCTTTTTAGGGCGTTCAATGGAACTGAGGACATCGGACTCTAGGACAAACAGACCAGCCCCTCAAAGTTGTATTTCTTTGTATGTTTATTGTATGTTTTGTCACAAGCTGTATTATTTGCTTATATGACAATAAATTAATTATTATAATTGTATTTACTATGGCACATGTAATCACCAAAGAAATGTTGTAAGTATAGATTTGAACTTTTATATAGTACCTGCCCGAGTGTGCCTGCACCACAATTATTGATATTTCACCGCGAATATTTAAGTTGATATATTGTTGTTGTGTATCAATCATAATTGTTATTGTATTGTTGTTGTGTATCAATCATAATTGTTATTTGTATATGCCCTCCTGGGGCCCTGATTTGGTTAATAAACTTATTCTATTCTATTCTATAGTACCATTTTTAAAGGTTTTTTTTTCTTAGATAAGAAAGAGATTTGCAGCAACTCTAATCAAACCGTGATTACATAGATATAGAAATACATACAAACAAATATAAAGAAAGAGGCACAGAAACGAAAGAAAGTAAGTAAGTAAGTAATGACTTTTTTTCAAGAGGGTAACACAGTTAGCAACAATAAGCTAATCTTCCATGTGACCATCAAAACAATAATAATCAAATACAGCAAATACAATTTCAAACAATACATACATATTCACAACGAAATATCACAATCTGACTGAGTATAATCAAGGATAAATCCTTGGTATAATGAATATATTAATCATTCGTTATTTTGTTTTGACATTAAATAATCTGTATATTTCTTTTTGAATAGATCTATGTCTTGAATTAATTTTAAATTAGGAGGTAAAGAATTCCATAAAATAGTTCCGGAGTAGTGAAAAGTTCGTTTCATAAAATTAGAATTTGGTCTTGGGACGAACAAATTTCCCTTTGCAGATGATCTTAATGAATAAACATTAGAATTTGTATTCTATTCATATCAAATAAATTACACAAATAATCAGGAGCAGAATTATTTATACATTTATACATTAAAACACTTTTATGATATTCTAAACTATTTTGAATAGACAGCCAACCAAGTTTTTTAAATAATTTAAGAGATGGTATATCATATTTTGCATTAAGAATAATTCTTGCTGAACGCTTTTGTAATTTAGTTAGTTTTTCAAGATTCAAATTTGTGGTTTCTCCCCATACAGTACAACAATAATCAAACAGTGGTAGAATATATCCATTATAGTACATGATTAAGCCGAATTATATGATATATGGTGAATTAGGTAGATATCCGGTCGAAATCAACATTAAAATTAGAATTATTTCTTTTTGGGCAAAAATTATTTGTGGGAAACAATCCAAAATATCATACATTATGTATAGTTTATCACACCATTTGTATTCGCAACAAAATTTCGATATCAAATGGATAAAATTTTTGGAAAAAATATTAAACGAAACTGGTTTTTCTAATATATGGCAAACGCAAACGTTCAAAAGCATCGAGTGGCTAAAACAAAGTATAAAACAAACATTGTTAGACCAGTTTTTACAGGATTGGAATTGGTCAGTCCATAATTCCCCTAAAGCATTTAATTATAGAACTTTCAAAACTGATTTTAAATTTGAAGAATATTTTAATATTTTAGATGAACAAAATTCCCTTCTTTTATGTAAATTTAGAACTACAAATCATAAATTGCCCATAGAAAAGGGAAGATGGAGTAATATTCCGAGGGAAAATCGCTATTGCGAACTTTGTCAAAAGAATCAAATTGGAGACGAATATCATTACATATTTGAATGTACTAATTTAAGCGAAAAACGTACTTCACTACTTCCAAAACATCTAATTGAACGTCCCAATATAATAAAATTAAAAAAATTAATGACTAGTGAACGGAAACCAATCCTGCAAAATCTATGTAAATTTATTAGATATATAAATATGATAGTTTGTCCTCCCGGCTAATTCCATCTGTCGATTTACTGTATTTGTATATATTGTATATAGTTTAATCTGTTCATTTATTTGTAACTTCTCTGTATATGTGCTATGCACTGTCAGTTTGAGAAATAAAGATATATATATATATATATATATATATATATAGTAGGTAAGTATGTTCGCAAACGACACATCAATCCAAGCCTTGATGAAATCTTTGAAACAATATTATTAATTTACTGACACCAAGACAAACAATTATCAATAGTAATTCCAAGTAATTTTTCATATTTTACATCGTTCAATAAAAAATCGTCATAAAAAATATTAAAATTAGACTCAAGATTTCTAGATGTACCCATTATCATTGATTTTGATTTCATAGTATTTATAACCATATCATTACTAGTGCACCATCCCTGTACCTTTTCCATATCTTCATTCAACTTAATGTTAATGTCAGATATGGAATTAGACGAGAAGTGTATAGTGGTATCATCTGCATACAAATCTGACATACAATGGTCTACATAAAGGGGTAAATCATTTATATACAAAAGAAAAAGCAAGGACCAAGTATGCTTCCTTGTGGTATTCCATATCTAATATTTTGTGCAGATGATTCATAATTATTGATAATTACTTTTTGAGATCTTTCCGACAAATATGATCCAAACCAATTTAAAGATAAGTCATCAAGTTTATATACTTTTAACTTTGATAATAAAATAGTGTGATTAACCATGTCAAATACCTTTTTAAAATCAAGAAACAAAACCCCTGTGTAATTCCCTTGAATTAAAAAGAAAGAAAAAAACACAAAAAACAACAAAAAACACCAACAACAAATAACAAACTAACATAAACATGTACACGAATACTTGTCAGAGAAAATAATTGACAAAAAAGTTCATATATTAATGAACGGCATACACGTACACGCCAGAACTACAGTCCTATAAGGTTCCACTAGTTTCCAATCGGTTATTTCTATTTGAATTTATACTTTTTAATGTGGGAAGAACCCGGCGCATTTCCCCCGCAACACAAACTTAGAGGTTCACCTGAGCCTGCATCGCTCATCTGCCATTCATATAATTTTATTCATTTGATCCGTGGAAATTACAATTAAATTATTTTCTCTTATGTGTATATCATTCTGAAAAGGTGGCTCATTGATTGATAGGACCTTGAACACACTATTCCCATTTAGATAATTGGTGAATTTCATTTTTGATTTCCATATACTTTACTGAGATTGTGTATTTGAAATATATATGTTATATAATATAATAAATCAGCAGCAGCGTTTTGTGACTTTGCACTTTTAGTTTACATAATTTATAGACTTTTTTTTTTACCTTTATATGACATGGCATATATTATTATGGTATTATAGTACACTATGCATAATGAGATGTTATTTCCCAAGAGAAATTTAATTTATGTCCAACCAAGTCTAGATTTTCAGGAATAAAAAAAAAATTAATTTCCCATATGGTCCTATGTTAATCTTAAAACATTTGGTCCTCTCATATCTTTGAAACGATAAAGTTACACTAAATATGTTACCATACCGTAAGTTTATAAGAAATCTAAAGAAAAAAGGCTATCAAATAAGTGAAAATTCGAAATTTTGGGTGTTTGTCCAATTTTGCCTCCCCCCTTTATATCTTTGAAGCAGTAGGAGCCATAACAAATCTGTAAGCATATTATATAAAGATAACTTCATAAGGAACATAATGAAAAAATCCATCAAGATTGGTTAAAAGATAAAGACTTTTGTGTAACAAAATAGTAATAATATGGAAGGAAATATGAATATCTTTATCTTTAATTATTAGTTGGACCTTGTTGAACATTTTTCAACACAGAATTATTTATTACAGAATTAATATTTTACTTTGCATCTCCAATGTCCAAAATCGACAGACATTAGCTCATCTGTAAGTATCATTAACTGCTATATAAAACACATATTGTAGTATGTTTGTTGGCATTCATTGAAGTATGATGCATGTATTTCAAAATGTTGACAGAGGTTGAAGACCTCGTTTTAGACGTGTCAGATTTGAACTTTTAAGCTTTGTTAACAACATCGCCATAGAACATGGTCGGGAAATACCCTGTTCAAAATTCAGGCTTGAGCAAAAGGAGCCTAATATAGATAATGTAATACTGTGAAAGCACGATTTTAACCAGATTAAAGAGTTCCGAGGAAAACAGATTGCATACCTCTATTTTCCTTTTGTATCAAATAATTTGTCTCTTCCCTGTTTTGTCTTGTATTTTTAGAAATTTCCATGGTTGAGATCGATTCTTTTTCTAAATTTTCCAAATAAGCCGAAAAAAAGAGAGTTTTTGTTCCTTTTTAAAATATATTTTCGTAAAGATAAAGCACTGTTTCATTGAGTAATTCGCATGTAAAATAAAATTAGACTACCCATTCAACATAAAGAGTGCTTTGCTTACTTATTATGGATTTTGACGGCGACTTTCTCGAAAAAGAAATTGCGCCCGAAGAGTGCTTTGTATACATTTCAGTGGTTATATAGTGGGTTGTAAGTATTATATATATATTTACCATTGATCTTACGAATTAACTTATTTAAACCAACGAATCCGAATGATGAGTTGGTTTAAATAAGTTCACGAGTAAGATCCATGGTATATATGTTTTGTAACAGAAATTGCACGATTGACAGATTTATGACGTCAAAATCATGGAATAACATATCCTAATACGTCAGAATCATGGAATAACAGATCTATGACGTCAAAATCATGGAATAACATCAAGATCTTCATGTTAGGCCATGGTTTGTAAAAGTTCACTATTTTTAAGTTGATTATTGCATAAAAACATCAAAGGAAAAATACGTATTTATGTTACAAGATAAAATACACATTTATGACATGAATCAACAGGAAACTGTACAAAGAATTAACTGATGGTGATTAACATTTCTCTTTATTCCATTATGGGCCATAACGGTATAATTGTATAATTGTAGAATAATTCAGTCGCTCTATGTAACATGTGACATACCTGAGTTGTAATCACCGGCTTTAAAAGCATTTTATAATTGGAGTTATCTCCCGTTGGTTGTTTGCCTTTGTAAACACAATATGTCAAACATTCTTGACCTCGATGTAGTCGTTACAATGTTCTTCAAGCTCAATTGAATTTACAATCAACAAAAACATCCACAATATCCAGCAGTAAAATAGACATTATTGTAATGGGTGATAATTCAGGTTTTATCACATATTGCGAATAAATCTAAACGAAAAGACAAAGGTACCAGACAATCATGCGAGAACACTGAATAGTCTGAGAACAGTCAGTATTCGCACAGACATTTCCTAATAGGTTAAACTGCATCTTCATATGTTAGTAAAGATGTAAATAGTTATTAAATACGTCCAAACTTAGTAAAATTGTGGTATTCTAATCGTTTCAAAAGGTTATATCTTTCATATTAAATGGGTTTCATTCTACCATAAAGTAGTTGAAAAACAACCAAAGCCATACTAGAGATTCTATATTTAACCAGCCAATGACTAACAGCTAAACATACGCAATGTTATTTTATTTTGTTTGTCCACGAAATGTTATTATACCACAACTTCCCGAAACGAGAGCTATAAATTTGTACATGAGTGTCAAGGATTCAAATAGTTCATGGACCAATCAAATGAGATATTAAAGCTCCTGGGGTCAACATGCTTCAGTTTGTTTTTAAAAACGATTTCATACGGTGTGTATTCCCACCTTAGAATACTTGTTTGTTCAGAAGAACCACCATCAATTCCAATTTAAAGTTTATGATATTCTTCAGCTTGTTTATAACAGACTCGCGGCAGGTTGCTGGATTTTTTTCAGGGTTCACCCGTTTCCCCTAACAATTAAGTTAACTGCCACGATATAACATACTAGTAAAATATGTTTGAAAGTGATTTTATGACCTATAAATATTGTTAATAAAACGTATTCCAACGACTCATTTCGAAAAGTTTTATGGATTGTAAATATTGTCAATATTAGATCGTGGTGGAACATCATGTCTCTTTATTCATAGACCAGTATATGTTCATGTACCAGTGTGTTTTCGTGTACCAGTATGTTTTCATGTACCAGTATGTTTTCATATACCAGTATGTTTTCATGTACCAGTATCCTTAAAGGGGCTTTCATATACCAGTATGTTTTCATGCACCAGTTTGTTTTCATGTACCAGTATGCTTTCATATATCAGTATGTTTTCATGTACCAGTATGCTTTCATTTACCAGTATGTTTTCATGTACCAGTATGCTTTCATTTACCAGTGTGTTTTCATGTACCAGTATGCTTTCATATATCAGTATGTTTCCATGTACCAGTATGCTTTCATTTACCAGTATGTTTTCATGTACCAGTATGCTTTCATTTACCAGTGTGTTTCCATGTACCAGTATGCTCTCATATATCAGTATGTTTCCATGTACCAGTATGTGTTCTTTTCAGTATGTTTTCATGTACCAGTATGCTCTCATTTACCAGTGTGTTTTCATGTACCAGTATGCTCTCATTTACCAGTATGTTTTCATGTACCAGTATGCTCTCATTTATCAGTGTGTTTTCATGTACCAGTATGCTCTCATTTACTAGTGTGTTTTCATGTAGTACCAGTATGTGTTCTTTTCAGTATGTTTTTCATGTTGTACAATGTGGTACTCTTTTAGTTTATTAATTTATTTATTCTTGTTTTTATTATTTTGATTATTATTATTTTCTGTATTATTACAGATTTATAATTTGTATTTATTTCTCCATTAAGACTACATAACATTATAGTAGATTCTATCGAATGTTGTGATTTTATGCTTCGATGGTGCAATGTACAGACAATATTAATCTACAAAATGTACATGTAATATAGTTAAATGGATTTTTTTTTATGTTAGTGGATCGCCAAGATAAAAATAATATTAAACCCAACAAACAAGATTGAGGTGGTAGAAAGGACTGTGTCCTTAATGTCATTCACCTCGAAACGGTTATTTTAGGTTCAGTTACACCGTTCAAACAAAGATGATACAAAACTCACGTAAGCACATTGTTAAAAAAACATAATAACAACAGATAAATCACACCATTTAATGGTACTGTTAAATTAGAAGACGATACCAAATGGGGTATGTTAATTTAGAACTTGATCCAGTTACCGACATTGCTACATAATAGACATGGGGTGGAGGATAGTGTACTAGATAGGAATTGTTTCACATTCATTTTATGCTATAAATTGTGCTGTTTTATATAGGTCCCCTGTTGTGAATGTAAGATTAGGAGCAGCGATAAAAGAGGGATTACTTCACTTCTAGTTGTCTCTTTCATTATATGTTTATATGATCCCTCATCGTCACTCAAGGGTTGGGGGATTCACTATGTCGTTGGAGGATTCACCTTCGGTTCGTTCAGACAGCTTTTTGTACCACATTTCCCAACAGATATCAAAACACAGTGTGTTAACTTCTAAGTTACACTGTCTGAACAAAATCACTAAACATAGACTTAGACGACATGTACATAAATCAAAACACAGTGAAAAACCAACACTTTATGAGAAACAATGCTAAACACAATGAAAAACCAACACTTTATGAGAAACAATGCTAAACACAATGAAAAACCAACACTTTATGAGAAACAATGCTAAACACAATGAAAAACCAACACTTTATGAGAAACAATGCTAAACACAATGAAAAACCAACACTTTATGAGAAACAATGCTAAACACAATGAAAAACCAACACTTTATGAGAAACAATGCTAAACACAATGAAAAACAAACACTTTATGAGAAACAATGCAAAACACAGATAAATCAATATATAGACAAAAACCCATAGAGGAGTCAAAATATTTCCATACCCTCTCTCCCTACACATTGGAGGTATACTTGTTTCCTCTCTCCCTACACATTGGAGGTATACTTGTTTCCTCTCTCCCTACACATTGGAGGTATACTTGTTTCCTCTCTCCCTACACATTGGAGGTATACTTGTTTCCTCTCTCCCTATACATTGGAGGTATACTTGTTTCCTCTCTCCCTACACATTGGAGGTATACTTGTTTCCTCTCTCCCTATACATTGGAGGTATACTTGTTTCCTCTCTCCCTACACATTGGAGGTATACTTGTTTCCTCTCTCCCTACACATTGGAGGTATACTTGTTTCCTCTCTCCCTACACATTGGAGGTATACTTGTTTCCTCTCTCCCTATACATTGGAGGTATACTTGTTTCCTCTCTCCCTATACATTGGAGGTATACTTGTTTCCTCTCTCCCTACACATTGGAGGTATACTTGTTTCCTCTCTCCCTACACATTGGAGGTATACTTGTTTCCTCTCTCCCTACACATTGGAGGTATACTTGTTTCCTCTCTCCCTACACATTGGAGGTATACTTGTTTCCTCTCTCCCTACACATTGGAGGTATACTTGTTTCCTCTCTCCCTATACATTGGAGGTATACTTGTTTCCTCTCTCCCTACACATTGGAGGTATACTTGTTTCCTCTCTCCCTATACATTGGAGGTATACTTGTTTCCTCTCTCCCTACACATTGGAGGTATACTTGTTTCCTCTCTCCCTATACATTGGAGGTATACTTGTTTCCTCTCTCCCTACACATTGGAGGTATACTTGTTTCCTCTCTC
The DNA here is from genome assembly GCA_963680875.1 of Bathymodiolus brooksi. Lineage (NCBI taxonomy): Eukaryota > Metazoa > Mollusca > Bivalvia > Mytilida > Modiolidae > Bathymodiolus > Bathymodiolus brooksi. The sequence continues at coordinate 16,782,292 of OY804576.1, forward strand.
CCTATACATTGGAGGTATACTTGTTTCCTCTCTCCCTACACATTGGAGGTATACTTGTTTCCTCTCTCCCTATACATTGGAGGTATACTTGTTTCCTCTCTCCCTACACATTGGAGGTATGCTTGTTTCCTCTCTCCCTACACATTGGAGGTATACTTGTTTCCTCTCTCCCTATACATTGGAGGTATACTTGTTTCCTCTCTCCCTATACATTGGAGGTATTCTTGTTTCCTCTCTCCCTACACATTGGAGGTATACTTGTTTCCTCTCTCCCTACGCATTGGAGGTATACTTGTTTCCTCTCTCCCTATACATTGGAGGTATACTTGTTTCCTCTCTCCCTACGCATTGGAGGTATACTTGTTTCCTCTCTCCCTATACATTGGAGGTATACTTGTTTCCTCTCTCCCTACACATTGGAGGTATACTTGTTTCCTCTCTCCCTATACATTGGAGGTATACTTGTTTCCTCTCTCCCTATACATTGGAGGTATACTTGTTTCCTCTCTCCCTATACATTGGAGGTATACTTGTTTCCTCTCTCCCTATACATTGGAGGTATACTTGTTTCCTCTCTCCCTACACATTGGAGGTATACTTGTTTCCTCTCTCCCTACGCATTGGAGGTATACTTGTTTCCTCTCTCCCTATACATTGGAGGTATACTTGTTTCCTCTCTCCCTACATATTGGAGGTATACTTGTTTCCTCTCTCCCTATACATTGGAGGTATACTTGTTTCCTCTCCCCCTACATATTGGAGGTATACTTGTTTCCTCTCTCCCTATACATTGGAGGTATACTTGTTTCCTCTCTCCCTGCACATTGGAGGTATACTTGTTTCCTCTCTCCCTACACATTGGAGGTATACTTGTTTCCTCTCTCCCTATACATTGGAGGTATACTTGTTTCCTCTCTCCCTATACATTGGAGGTATACTTGTTTCCTCTCTCCCTACACATTGGAGGTATACTTGTTTCCTCTCTCCCTACACATTGGAGGTATACTTGTTTCCTCTCTCCCTACACATTGGAGATATACTTGTTTCCTCTCTCCCTACACATTGGAGGTATACTTGTTTCCTCTCTCCCTACACATTGGAGGTATACTTGTTTCCTCTCTCCCTATACATTGGAGGTATACTTGTTTCCTCTCTCCCTACGCATTGGAGGTATACTTGTTTCCTCTCTCCCTACACATTGGAGGTATACTTGTTTCCTCTCTCCCTACACATTGGAGGTATACTTGTTTCCTCTCTCCCTACATATTTGAGGTATACTTGTTTCGCAATATTTGTTGCCCGTTCCTATTTTTGTACCAACTTTCAAATCGACAATCTTCATCAACTTGTTATACAATATGGTTTACATTTATATTCGTTGCTTATCTGTTTCCTGTTTGTCTACCTATTAACTTGATAAGGGTGTATTTCCAATGTACAGAAGATTCGTTGCATTTTTCCTAAGTAGTTACAAATCATATTGCTATTTTCTTTTGTTCTAAGCAAAGGACGTGCATCCTCCCTTCAATTTTCACTTGGTTCCACGAACCATTGACAAACATATATAGGTAGTTTCTTGGGCTATTATGCTGTGTATTTGATTGGACGCTTTTCCATAACAGAAGATGCAATCAATAATGTATAAGGTGTAGTCCACTTGCATTATTAGGAAGACTGTAAAATTTTAGAAAATAATCGTTTCATATAGTTTAAACTGAGTGTTTGATGTATTCGCTAATATTCCACCGATTTCTTCTATTTTCGTTTTCGTCCTAGTTGTTTTCCATTTTCAATAACTTCCATTGGTCAATATTTTTGACGGAAGATATTATTATAGTGACCGTGGGATTTCCTGGGTTTATCCGGGGTTTGTGGACACAAATGCACATAGAAACACTGACAAGCGAGGATAAGCAACATCATGCCTTTTCATTCAGCGACGATCTTTTCTTCAGTTTACCAAATACACGGAGGAGATATAATTGGGTTAATTGTAATTTGATATTTATTGTCAAACTTTGTCCAGTATTGCCGCACGATGTACACAATTATCGTAACGTTTTTCTGAGCAATTGGAAATCAACACCCACTCTAATTTTGGTATCAAGTTAACTCTATCATCTCCCAATATCTTCCTTATTTTGCACTATGTACGTGTTTGATTTTGAAGGAAGGTAGGTTATACATTTGTGAGTGTTGACTCATATTGCTATTGGTTGAATCCCCTTACAAGAAGTAGTCCAAATCAATAATTAATATCTACAAAATGTATATCATGTAGGTATGGAAGTGAACAGAAATGAGTACGCACTGGAACCTTCGTTCGAATCCAACTAATATGCTATATAATATCGAATAGACAACATTCCTTCCAAGTTTAGATCAAATTACTAATATTATTTTCATGCCAATCAAGACACCGAAGACAACCCCTCCCCCATTGGGCACCTCTTATAAGTATAAGTTAGGGTCAGGTGAAGTTCATTTGGATAATAGAACCCATGGTGGAGACAACATCTTTAATCAATACAAATCTATTGAAATTGACCAGCGTGGTCAAGGATAATTTAAGATGAATTCAATTATTGTCTTTAATACACAGGTGACGCGACGAGGTGTATTAGATTTTCATTATGTCTTTTTCATATGTCTTGAACTATTTCAATAACAAAAATACATAAAAATAAGTTATTGGTTGGGATTGCAAAGAATGCGTTTTATCTGAGCGAGTCATAAAGAATACAAAAATCCACAAGATTACTCGTCAATTGTTGTACCATTCTGTAATCATACACGTTTTGGGAACTCTGTGGTTAGTTTCAGTACTGTTCATTGGAAGTACAAGAACAGTACCATAATAAGACATAAAGGCAGATGGCAACACAACGAACAATTACCTCTTACATTAAACCTTACACACAAAAACACGATATATGACGTTGGAAATCTATGTCCTGGTTTTAAACAGGCACAAAGATGTGGTAATTTTTCCATGGGTAACCTGAAGGTACTGGTTTTGTGTAGTTTCATGGCGTTGTTTTAACATTGGAACTAAATGATGTATTGTATGATACAGCTTTGCATCACTACGGTGATGACCGGGAGGACGAACATCATTTTGTTTTTAATTGTCCTGCTCGTCCAGACTACAAGGAAAACACTTCTATATATATATTTGTGTCGAATTATTTAAGGACATTTACACCGCATTTGATAAACCGCATTGTGATCTTCACTAGGGTGTAACGACGCGAATGCACTGTTTTTTGTTGTTTTTTTATGTATAAGATATCTCTAAAATTATTTAAATTATCTCTAATAAAGAGTGAGTGATTGTTGTTTAATAGCCAAATAAGCATGTTTCTATCTCTTATACATTGTAGTAAGACATAAGAAAACTCGTCTTGTCCCAGTTTCGTTCCTTCTTCTTGATTAATTATTGTTTAAGCAGTGTGTTTGCACACCGTGTATACCGTATTCTTCTTTAGACAGTATAATTTGCATTATATTTGCATTATATACACTCCGACAAAAGCTAAGCACCACCCTATATTTTTATCGATATATTGTTTTACATCAATACTGTTAAAACAATAAAATAGATATCACGATTTTTCTTACACTTCTTAAAAGACTACACCAAGGGCTCTAAAATTATCAATCTACGAAGTATCTATCATCCTGAAAGACGTGACCATGGCGTGGCAAAAATGGGGTTCAAAACAGGCGCTGGAAAAACGTAAAACCAGTTTGTCTTTGATGGAAGTTTTTAACATTACATTAAAATGCAGAGTCTTCAGATTTTAAGAACTTTTAAATGCATCTATTGTGCGTATGTGTAAGGCATAAAAATCAATAACGAGTATATCCACCGCGTTTATTGTGAAGTTCTGTAACACGCCTCGTCATGCTTCGCACAAGACGCCTAAGCCGTTCTTGGGGGAACTGTTGCCACTCCTGTAAGATAGCAGTTCTTAATTCGTCAATATTTTGACATTTTGGATTGCGTTGGTTCATTTTTCGGCCAATAAAGTCCCATACATGCTCTATAGGGTTCATGTCTGGCGACATCGCAGGCCATGGAATTGTCTGAACAGCCTCTTGCTGTAAAAAATGTTGTACAATTCAAGCTCTATGTGGCCTAGCGTTGTCGTCCATGAACATTGGCCTGTCGGCCAACGCATGATTGTCGAAATGGGGGACTACGCGTGGAGCGAGCATTGTCACGGTATTTTTGGCCTGTCAGATTACCATCAAGAACGTACAAGTTCAACTTACAGTCAAAGGAAAAACAACCCCAGACAGTTACACCCCCACCCCCAAAAGCAGTTGTGCCCAAAATGTGGTTGTCCTGTAATGAAGTGTTTCGTTGGCGCCAAGCCCTTGCACGACTGTCGGTAGGGCGTAACAAAAAATGACTTTCATCAGACCAGTGGACCCGTCTCCATGTACGAATAGTCCACCCCAAATGATCATGTGACCAGTCAAATCGAGCATGGCGATGACGTAATGTCAACTGTGGACATTTTATGTGTCGTCGCGCTCGCATTCCCTGATGGTGGAGGCGTCTGATTACAGTGCGTGTGTTAATGTGGCCTCCAAACGCTAAATTACCACGAAGTGCACCAGCTGTACTGAACGGCCGTTGCCGCGTCCGTCTGGATATGAGCCGGTCCTCTCTCGGCGTCGTTTTGCGAGTTCTACCTGCACGTGGACGGTCAGTAACATTCCCAGTTTGACGAAAACGCTGCATCAGTCGTACAATAATGGAATGGTTAACCCTGAAGTGGTCTGCCACTCTTCTATGGCTAAAACCACCGTTATGTATGCCAACAGCTTGCCACCTTTCTGGTATGGTTAATTTTCGCCGCATCATACCAAACCAATAGAAAATGAAAAGAAATCAGCTTTCGTTCGCAAACACAAATGTTGAAAAGTACACGTGGCACTTTACACACCCTGTCATATACACATAAATAAAAATCGATCAATAACCTGTTTCATAGGAAAGTAAGTATGTGTGTACAGGTAACGAAAACAGCAAACCTATTTGAAATAAGTTAATCATTATTAGAAAAGATATTATTGAAACAAGTCAGGTGGTGCTTAACTTTTGTCGGACTGTATATTATAATATATTATTGTTTTAACTGTATGTTGATTTTGTTTTCTGAAGCTTGTTTTGATTGTTTTATTGCATGGACAAAGTCAAATGACCTGCGTATTTTTTATGATATAGCATAACATATCTTACTGCTTAAAGTACAACTACTGAGCCATATGTCATATAGCCAAGGTTAGCAGTGATATTCTCTCTTAAATACACTGACTAATCGAACAACAGCTACACGGGATGTCATTAGAGGTTAGCGAAAAGTTTGATAAAAGATCCAACAAACTTCTAATTTATTTAGATTTCTGTAAAAACCAAACAAGTCAAACTTAACAATCTTTAACCCCGGTTGTTCATCTGATATCATCTTCAACGTGTTGAAGGTGGTCAGTATTTGGTAGAAGTTCCATATGGAAGGCAAAACCATATTTTATAACGATGTGGCTATTTGTCCGGACGCGGATAAATAGTTTGTGGGCTATTCGTCCGGACCCGGACAAATAGCCTATGCATCATGTTTTGGCTATTTGTCCGGACCTTTAATGTACTTAGAAATAGTACTGAAAAATATGACATCTTACAGAAATAATTTAATATTAGATAAATATGTACACTTTACATTGTTTTAATACAGTTACATGTGTACTGTCTTTAATTCAATAAATATTAAAAAGTTGTGGAAAATCTACACATGAAAAGTACAGTTCTCTTAATTGATTACACAAACTTGCATGTGAAATGTACACAAAATTTACTCTTTGCAAAATGAGCAAAACCAAAACTTCGATTTTGTAGGATTTTTCAAACGGGCGCATGTTACATGATACCACTCCAAACAAGAGTTGCACATAATACTTTGATCATGTTGATCAGCGTCTTTTGAACAAACAGTGCAAATGTACAAGGGTTTAATTGAATGATGATTATAATAAAAAAAATAAAAAATTATTATTATTATTATTTTGCTTAATATATTAAGCATATTTCAATGCATACACTTGTCTAGTTGAGGGGTGTTATTTATTCAGTGTTTTGATTTCTTTCCTCACTTTTACTTATATATTCAATAATAGCCTTTAGAGTTAATATATCATGCTTCCATTAATTTATGCCACCAAAGAAATTACTTGTATTAAAAAAATCCCACTTTTTTCACACATAAATCATAACATTTCATAGCTAGGAACATAACAAATTCACTTATCAAGTCCGGACAAATAGCCAATGTAAGAGGTATAAGCTATTTGTCCGGGTTCGGACGAATAGCATGCAAGCTATTTGTCCAGGTCCAGACGAATAGCCCACAAACTTTTTGTCCGGGTCAGGACGAATAGCCCACAAGCTATTTGTTCGGGTTCGGACAAATAACCATTCTCTATCCAGAGTTGTCGTTCCCGCTACGCTCAAACACCTCTGCCAAAGCTCATTTTACAAGATTTTTGTAAAATTTAGAAACAGTAAAAACATGTACATTAAAATTGTTTTAATTATTGTAAATATCAATAAAGATGAAAATAAATCACTAATTTCAAATCAATTATCTCTTAAAATTGATTTCCTTCCCACTTCTTGGAGAACTATTTTGCGGAGGTAAAGATTGAAAACGATCACATGATAGACAAAATGGAGGATAGAGTGAAACATGCCGTCAACAAGAACGACGATGTTTTGATCATGTGATTGAAAACGGTAATGATGGTCATGTGAATTTGGGACTATTTTTCAAGCGTTGACAGAGGTGTGGTGGAGCTTAGTGGGAACGAAAACTCTGGATAGAGAATGTGATACATGCCGTCAACCATTCTCTATCCAGAGTTGTCGTTCCCGCTACGCTCCACACTATCTCTGTGAAACGCTCATTTTACAAGATTTTTGTAAAATTTAGAAACAGTAAAAAAATGTACTTAAAATTGTTTTAATTATTGTAAATATCAATAAAGATGAAAATAAATCACTCATTTCAAATCAATTCTCTCTTAAAAATGATCCCCCCCCCCACTTCTTGGATAACTATTTTGCGGAGGTAAAGATTTAAAACGATCGCATGATAGACAAAATGGAGGGTAGAATGAAACATGCCGTCAACAAGTACGACGATGTTTTGATCATGTGATTGAAAACGGTAATGATGGTCATGTGATTTTGGGACTATTTTTCAAGCGTTGACAGAGGTGTGGTGGAGCATAGTGGGAATGACAACTCTGGATAGAGAATGTGATACATGCCGCCAACCATTCTCTATCCAGAGTTGTCGTTCCCGCTACGCTCCACACTATCTCTGTCAACGCTCATTTTACAAGATTTTTGTAAAATTTAGAAACAGTAAAACAAATGTACTTAAAATTGTTTTAATTATTGTAAATATCAATAAAGATGAAAATAAATCACTCATTTCAAATCAATTCTCTCTTAAAAATGCCCCCCCCCCCCTCCCACTTCTTGGAGAACTATTTTGCGGAGGTAAAAATTAAAAACGATCAAAATCATTTTTAAGAGAGAATTGATTTGAAATGAGTGATTTATTTTCATCTTTATTGATATTTACAATAATTACATTTTTTTACTGTTTCTAAATTTTACAAAAATCATGTAAAATGAGCGTTGACAGAGCGATAGTGTAGAGCGTAGCGGGAACTAACCCGAATAATCCAGTCGTTATATTACTCTCCCGCTAGTCGCTGCAAGCGAAAGTGCCGATAGAGGGCGCAGTATTATTCAAGTTAAGCGGGAACGACAACTCTGGATAGAGAATGGCCGTCAACAAGTACGACGATGTTTTGATCATGTGATTGAAAACGGTAATGATGGTCATGTGATTTTGGGACTATTTTTCAAGCGTTGACAGAGGTGTGGTGGAGCTTAGCGGGAACGACAACTCTGGATAGAGAATGACAAATAGCCACGGCCATTTTATAAATGGAGATGTGGAATTATACATACGGGTAATGACGAGCAGGGATTCACTATTTTATTATACAGGTTCTGGTGCCTAATATATGTTTGCAATACACAAAGCTTAAAGAGGCATTAGCTACGATTTTGACCCAAACAATTATATGTTTTGGAAATTGGTAAATAGCTTTATAATGATGAAATAAAGGTAAATATTTCACATTAAACAGCTTATCGTACCACTTTTCGCCTTTTGAGAACTAAAATTACCATCGATTTATTATTTCCTTACTGATTTAATGACGATTCGGCAAACCCCGTAAACAATGCAGATAATTAACAAGATGGCGTCCATTTCTTGATCGATCTCAAAACACGAGCAGTTGCACCTTTTTCCCCCCGATGCGCGTACATTTCATAACATTTATAAGCTACAGAAACACGTTTTATTAAGGCATCAATCATATATGATAGTTTTTATGGGTAACGAAAATTTACGATTTTGGCAGATAATGCCCCTTTAACATAATTACATGTATGAAAAATGAAGTCGGCAGAATGGTTGAACTCCCCATCGACAGCATCGTAGAAGGTATAATTGTATGTACATGCAAGCTATAGTTTGAAAGGTCATTATATAGCATAATGATTGGTTCCGTGAGCTTTGTAGGAATTATTATTGTTAGCTGGAGAAAGTTCATTGGAAGACAATATACCTGGGTCTCCAGGGTTTTGTAAGAAATATAGTTGTAAGCTGGAGTTTTAAAGGTCATTGGATGGCATTATATCTGGGTTCATGAACCTTTGCATGTATAATTGTAAGCGGGAGTTTGAAAGGTGCGTACAAGGCAATATGCACGGGTTCACATATGCAGGTAAGCTGGAGTTTGAAAGGTCGTTTTAATTGATTGTTTGTTTGATGTTGTTTAACGCCACTTTCAACAATATTTCAGTTATATCGTGGCGGTCAGTTTGGTTGGTGGAGGAGACGGAGTACCCGGAGAAAACCACCGACTCGTCGCTTTAATTGACATTGTGTCTGGATTCAGTGGCTTGTGTTGAAAGAATCATTATATTTATAACCAGGTTTGAAAAGTTCTTACATAGCAATTTACAAGGTTTCATAGGCTTAAGTATATCTGTAAGATGGAGTTTGAAAAAAATATTTAAGAAATAATTCATGGAAGCCATATGTATATATTGTTTTTACCACGGGTAGGCCTTTATGTCACGAAGTTTTACCCCGAGCGTTAGCGAGTGGTAAAAAGCTGACATAAAGGCCTACCCGTGGTAAAAACAATATATACATATGGCTTCCATGAATTATTTCGATTCTAATATGTAAAAATTAGTAAAACATCGTTATAAATTGTCGATGACGTCATAAATTACAATGGGTGTAGGTATATATTATTTTTACCACGGGTTTGGACTCAAAGCGTTTGAAGGACGTCATATTAGAATGTTTTATCTACACGTATGGGTTCATATGTTATTGTTGAAAGTATCATTGTAAGTTTAGAATGTATTAAGTTTAGCTTCATAGGCTCTTTTAGAAAGTGTAATTGTAAGCTGGAGTTTGAAGGATCTTTAGATGAAAAAATAGCTGGATTTACATACTCTTATATAGGAAGAACAATTGCTATCAGTATCTGAACAATGGAGTCTTGGTTCAGTTGTTGCTGTAGTTTGAAAGCTCAGTATAATGCACGTTTCGTCAGCATTTATTGGAAAACTATAAAACATCCCCCTTTAAAACAATCAGAGACAAGTAAATGAAATTAGCTATTTACATTTTCTTATGATTTCTGAAATATTTTTAAAAGATTAATTTAGTTTGATATTTTTGTTGTGTTTTTAGTAATATGACTTTAACATTTCCTGTTGATCATGGTCATATTTCAATAAAATCAAATTAATTGATGTATTCCTGTTTAACACAACATGACTTGAACTTCAAATTAATTGATGTATTCCTGTTTAACACAACATGACCAGAACTTCAAATTAATTGATGTATTCCTGTTTAACACAACATGACCAGAACTTCAAATTAATTGATGTATTCCTGTTTAACACAACATGACCAGAACTTCAAATTAATTGATGTATTCCTGTTTAACACAACATGACCAGAACTTCAAATTAATTGATGTATTCCTGTTTAACACAACATGACCAGAACTTCAAATTAATTCATGTATTCCCGTTTAACACAACATGACCAGAACTTCAAATTAATTGATGTATTTCTGTTTAACACAACATGACCAGAACATCAGATGTATTCTTAATGAGAACAAGTCTACAAACAATAAATCATGTACAAATGTGAGTCTAGGATAGGTTTATCACCAGTCAGATTACAACATGTAGCTACAAATGTGAGTCTAGGATAGGTTTATCAGCAGTCAGATTACAACATGTAGCTACAAATGTGAGTCTAGGATAGGTTTATCACCAGTCAGATTACAACATGTAGCTACAAATGTGAGTCTAGGATAGGTTTATCACCAGTCAGATTACAACATGTAGCTACAAATGTGAGTCTAGGATAGGTTTATCACCAGTCAGATTACAACATGTAGCTACAAATGTGAGTCTAGGATAGGTTTATCACCAGTCAGATTACAACATGTAGCTACAAATGTGAGTCTAGGATAGGTTTATCACCAGTCAGATTACAACATGTAGCTACAAATGTGAGTCTAGGATAGGTTTATCAGCAGTCAGATAACAACATGTAGCTACAAATGTGAGTCTAGGATAGGTTTATCACCAATCAGATTACAACATGTAGCTACAAATGTGAGTCTAGGATAGGTTTATCACCAGTCAGATTACAACATGTAGCTACAAATGTGAGTCTAGGATAGGTTTATCACCAGTCAGATTACAACATGTAGCTACAAATGTGAATCTAGGATAGGTGTATCACCAGTCAGATTACAACATGTAGCTACAAATGTGAGTCTAGGATAGGTTTATCACCAGTCAGATTACAACATGTAGCTACAAATGTGAGTCTAGGATAGGTTTATCACCAGTCAGATTACAACATGTAGCTACAAATGTGAGTCTAGGATAGGTTTATCACCAGTCAGATTACAACATGTAGCTACAAATGTGTCTAGGATAGGTTTATCACCAGTCAGATTACAACATGTAGCTACAAATGTGAGTCTAGGATAGGTTTATCACCAGTCAGATTACAACATGTAGCTACAAATGTGAGTCTAGGATAGGTTTATCACCAGTCAGATTACAACATATAGCTACAAATGTGAGTCTAGGATAGGTTTATCACCAGTCAGATTACAACATGTAGCTACAAATGTGAGTCTAGGATAGGTTTATCAGCAGTCAGATTACAACATGTAGCTACAAATGTGAGTCTAGGATAGGTGTTTCACCAGTCAGATTACAACATGTAGCTACAAATGTGAGTCTAGGATAGGTTTATCACCAGTCAGATTACAACATGTAGCTACAAATGTGAGTCTAGGATAGGTTTATCACCAGTCAGATTACAACATGTAGCTACAAATGTGAATCTAGGATAGGTGTATCACCAGTCAGATTACAACATGTAGCTACAAATGTGAGTCTAGGATAGGTTTATCACCAGTCAGATAACAACATGTAGCTACAAATGTGAGTCTAGGATAGGTTTATCACCAGTCAGATTACAACATGTAGCTACAAATGTGAGTCTAGGATAGGTTTATCACCAGTCAGATTACAACATGTAGCTACAAATGTGTCTAGGATAGGTTTATCACCAGTCAGATTACAACATGTAGCTACAAATGTGAGTCTAGGATAGGTTTATCACCAGTCAGATTACAACATGTAGCTACAAATGTGAGTCTAGGATAGGTTTATCACCAGTCAGATTACAACATGTAGCTACAAATGTGAGTCTAGGATAGGTTTATCACCAGTCAGATTACAACATGTAGCTACAAATGTGAGTCTAGGATAGGTTTATCACCAGTCAGATTACAACATGTAGCTACAAATGTGAGTCTAGGATAGGTGTATCACCAGTCAGATTACAACATGTAGCTACAAATGTGAGTCTAGGATAGGTTTATCACCAGTCAGATTACAACATGTAGCTACAAATGTGAGTCTAGGATAGGTTTATCACCAGTCAGATTACAACATGTAGCTACAAATGTGAGTCTAGGATAGGTTTATCACCAGTCAGATTACAACATGTAGCTACAAATGTGAGTCTAGGATAGGTTTATCACCAGTCAGATTACAACATGTAGCTACAAATGTGAGTCTAGGATAGGTTTATCACCAGTCAGATTACAACATGTAGCTACAAATGTGAATCTAGGATAGGTTTATCACCAGTCAGATTACAACATGTAGCTACTAATGTGAATCTAGGATAGGTGTATCACCAGTCAGATTACAACATGTAGCTACAAATGTGAGTCTAGGATAGGTTTATCACCAGTCAGATAACAACATGTAGCTACAAATGTGAGTCTAGGATAGGTTTATCACCAGTCAGATTACAACATGTAGCTACAAATGTGAGTCTAGGATAGGTTTATCACCAGTCAGATTACAACATGTAGCTACAAATGTGAGTCTAGGATAGGTTTATCACCAGTCAGATTACAACATGTAGCTACAAATGTGTCTAGGATAGGTTTATCACCAGTCAGATTACAACATGTAGCTACAAATGTGAGTCTAGGATAGGTTTATCACCAGTCAGATTACAACATGTAGCTACAAATGTGAGTCTAGGATAGGTTTATCACCAGTCAGATTACAACATGTAGCTACAAATGTGAGTCTAGGATAGGTTTATCACCAGTCAGATTACAACATGTAGCTACAAATGTGAGTCTAGGATAGGTTTATCACCAGTCAGATTACAACATGTAGCTACAAATGTGAGTCTAGGATAGGTGTATCACCAGTCAGATTACAACATGTAGCTACAAATGTGTCTAGGATAGGTTTATCACCAGTCAGATTACAACATGTAGCTACAAATGTGAGTCTAGGATAGGTTTATCACCAGTCAGATTACAACATGTAGCTACAAATGTGAGTCTAGGATAGGTTTATCACCAGTCAGATTACAACATGTAGCTACAAATGTGAGTCTAGGATAGGTTTATCACCAGTCAGATTACAACATGTAGCTACAAATGTGAGTCTAGGATAGGTGTATCACCAGTCAGATTACAACATGTAGCTACAAATGTGAGTCTAGGATAGGTTTATCACCAGTCAGATTACAACATGTAGCAACAAATGTGAGTCTAGGATAGGTTTATCACCAGTCAGATTACAACATGTAGCTACAAATGTGAGTCTAGGATAGGTTTATCACCAGTCAGATTACAACATGTAGCTACAAATGTGAGTCTAGAATAGGTTTATCACCAGTCAGATTACACCATGTAGCTACAAATGTGAGTCTAGGATAGGTTTATCACCAGTCAGATTACAACATGTAGCTACAAATGTGAGTCTAGGATAGGTTTATCAGCAGTCAGATAACAACATGTAGCTACAAATGTGAGTCTAGGATAGGTTTATCACCAATCAGATGACAACATGTAGCTACAAATGTGAGTCTAGGATAGGTTTATCACCAGTCAGATTACAACATGTAGCTACAAATGTGAGTCTAGGATAGGTTTATCACCAATCAGATTACAACATGTAGCTACAAATGTGAGTCTAGGATAGGTTTATCACCAGTCAGATTACAACATGTAGCTACAAATGTGAGTCTAGGATAGGTTTATCACCAATCAGATTACAACATGTAGCTACAAATGTGAGTCTAGGATAGGTTTATTAGCAGTCAGATTACAACATGTAGCTACAAATGTGAGTCTAGGATAGGTTTATCACCAGTCAGATTACAACATGTAGCTACAAATGTGAGTCTAGGATAGGTTTATCAGCAGTCAGATAACAACATGTAGCTACAAATGTGAGTCTAGGATAGGTTTATCACCAATCAGATTACAACATGTAGCTACAAATGTGAGTCTAGGATAGGTTTATCACCAGTCAGATTACAACATGTAGCTACAAATGTGAGTCTAGGATAGGTTTATCACCAGTCAGATTACAACATGTAGCTACAAATGTGAGTCTAGGATAGGTTTATCACCAGTTAGATTACAACATGTAGCTACAAATGTGAGTAGGAAAGGTTTATCACCAGTCAGATTACAACATGTAGCTACAAATGTGAGTCTAGGATAGGTTTATCACCAGTCAGATTACAACATGTAGCTACAAATGTGAGTCTAGGATAGGTTTATCACCAGTCAGATTACAACATGTAGCTACAAATGTGAGTCTAGGATAGGTTTATCACCAGTCAGATTACAACATGTAGCTACAAATGTGAGTCTAGGATAGGTTTATCACCAGTCAGATTACAACATGTAGCTACAAATGTGAGTCTAGGATAGGTTTATCACCAGTCAGATTACAACATGTAGCTACAAATGTGAGTCTAGGATAGGTTTATCACCAGTCAGATAACAACATGTAGCTACAAATGTGAGTCTAGGATAGGTTTATCACCAATCAGATTACAACATGTAGCTACAAATGTGAGTCTAGGATAGGTTTATCACCAATCAGATGACAACATGTAGCTACAAATGTGAGTCTAGGATAGGTTTATCACCAGTCAGATTACAACATGTAGCTACAAATGTGAGTCTAGGATAGGTTTATCACCAGTCAGACTACAGGTAGCTACAACTGTGAGTCTAGGATAGGTTTATCACCAGTCAGATTACAACATGTAGCTACAAATGTGAGTCTAGGATAGGTTTATCACCAGTCAGATTACAACATGTAGCTACAAATGTGAGTCTAGGATAGGTTTATCAGCAGTCAGATAACAACATGTAGCTACAAATGTGAGTCTAGGATAGGTTTATCACCACTCAGATTACAACATGTAGCTACAAATGTGAGTCTAGGATAGGTTTATCACCAGTCAGATTACAACATGTAGCTACAAATGTGAGTCTAGGATAGGTTTATCACCAGTCAGATTACAACATGTAGCTACAAATGTGAGTCTAGGATAGGTTATCACCAGTTAGATTACAACATGTAGCTACAAATGTGAGTAGGAAAGGTTTATCACCAGTCAGATTACAACATGTAGCTACAAATATGAGTCTAGGATAGGTTTATCACCAGTCAGATTACAACATGTAGCTACAAATGTGAGTCTAGGATAGGTTTATCACCAGTCAGATTACAACATGTAGCTACAAATGTGAGTCTAGGATAGGTTTATCACCAGTCAGATTACAACATGTAGCTACAAATGTGAGTCTAGGATAGGTTTATCACCAGTCAGATTAAAACATGTAGCTACAAATGTGAGTCTAGGATAGGTTTATCACCAGTCAGATTACAACATGTAGCTACAAATGTGAGTCTAGGATAGGTTTATCACCAGTCAGATAACAACATGTAGCTACAAATGTGAGTCTAGGATAGGTTTATCACCAATCAGATTACAACATGTAGCTACAAATGTGAGTCTAGGATAGGTTTATCACCAGTCAGATTACAACATGTAGCTACAAATGTGAGTCTAGGATAGGTTTATCACCAGTCAGATTACAACATGTAGCTACAAATGTGAGTCTAGGATAGGTTTATCACCAGTCAAATTACAACATGTAGCTACAAATGTGAGTCTAGGATAGGTTTATCACCAGTCAGATTACAACATGTAGCTACAAATGTGAGTCTAGGATAGGTTTATCACCAGTCAGATTACAACATGTAGCTACAAATGTGAGTCTAGGATAGGTTTATCACCAGTCAGATTACAACATGTAGCTACAAATGTGAGTCTAGGATAGGTTTATCACCAGTCAGATTACAACATGTAGCTACAAATGTGAGTCTAGGATAGGTTTATCAGCAGTCAGATAACAACATGTAGCTACAAATGTAAGTCTAGGATAGGTTTATCACCAGTCAGATTACAACATGTAGCTACAAATGTGAGTCTAGGATAGGTTTATCACCAGTCAGATTACAACATGTAGCTACAAATGTGAGTCTAGGATAGGTTTATCACCAGTTAGATTACAACATGTAGCTACAAATGTGAGTCTAGGATAGGTTTATCACCAGTCAGATTACAACATGTAGCTACAAATGCGAGTCTAGGATAGGTTTATCACCAGTCAGATTACAACATGTAGCTACAAATGTGAGTCTAGGATAGGTTTATCATTAGTCAGATTAAAACATGTAGCTACAAATGTGAGTCTAGGATAGGTTTATCACCAGTCAGATTACAACATGTAGCTACAAATGTGAGTCTAGGATAGGTTTATCACCAGTCAGATTACAACATGTAGCTACAAATGTGAGTCTAGGATAGGTTTATCACCAGTCAGATTACAACATGTAGCTACAAATGCGAGTCTAGGATAGGTTTATCACCAGTCAGATTACAACATGTAGCTACAAATGTGAGTCTAGGATAGGTTTATCATTAGTCAGATTAAAACATGTAGCTACAAATGTGAGTCTAGGATAGGTTTATCACCAGTCAGATTACAACATGTAGCTACAAATGTGAGTCTAGGATAGGTTTATCACCAGTCAGATTACAGCATGTAGCTACAAATGTGAGTCTAGGATAGGTTTATCACCAGTCAGATTACAACATGTAGCTACAAATGTGAGTCTAGGATAGATTTATCACCAGTCAGATTACAACATGTAGCTACAAATGTGAGTCTAGGATAGGTTTATCACCAGTCAGATTACAACATGTAGCTACAAATGTGAGTCTAGGATAGGTGTATCACCAGTCAGATTACAACATGTAGCTACAAATGTGAGTCTAGGATAGGTTTATCACCAGTCAGATTACAACATGTAGCTACAAATGTGAGTCTAGGATAGGTTTATCACCAGTCAGATTACAACATGTAGCTACAAATGTGAGTCTATGATAGGTTTATCACCAGTCAGATTACAACATGTAGCTACAAATGTGAGTCTAGGATAGGTTTATCACCAGTCAGATTACAACATGTAGCTACAAATGTGAGTCTAGGATAGGTTTATCACCAGTCAGATTACAACATGTAGCTACAAATGTGAGTCTAGGATAGGTTTATCAGCAGTCAGATAACAACATGTAGCTACAAATGTGAGTCTAGGATAGGTTTATCACCAATCAGATGACAACATGTAGCTACAAATGTGAGTCTAGGATAGGTTTATCACCAGTCAGATTACAACATGTAGCTACAAATGTGAGTCTAGGATAGGTTTATCACCAATCAGATTACAACATGTAGCTACAAATGTGAGTCTAGGATAGGTTTATCACCAGTCAGATTACAACATGTAGCTACAAATGTGAGTCTAGGATAGGTTTATCACCAATCAGATTACAACATGTAGCTACAAATGTGAGTCTAGGATAGGTTTATTAGCAGTCAGATTACAACATGTAGCTACAAATGTGAGTCTAGGATAGGTTTATCACCAGTCAGATTACAACATGTAGCTACAAATGTGAGTCTAGGATAGGTTTATCAGCAGTCAGATAACAACATGTAGCTACAAATGTGAGTCTAGGATAGGTTTATCACCAATCAGATTACAACATGTAGCTACAAATGTGAGTCTAGGATAGGTTTATCACCAGTCAGATTACAACATGTAGCTACAAATGTGAGTCTAGGATAGGTTTATCACCAGTCAGATTACAACATGTAGCTACAAATGTGAGTCTAGGATAGGTTTATCACCAGTCAGATTACAACATGTAGCTACAAATGTGAGTCTAGGATAGGTTTATCACCAGTTAGATTACAACATGTAGCTACAAATGTGAGTAGGAAAGGTTTATCACCAGTCAGATTACAACATGTAGCTACAAATGTGAGTCTAGGATAGGTTTATCACCAGTCAGATTACAACATGTAGCTACAAATGTGAGTCTAGGATAGGTTTATCACCAGTCAGATTACAACATGTAGCTACAAATGTGAGTCTAGGATAGGTTTATCACCAGTCAGATTACAACATGTAGCTACAAATGTGAGTCTAGGATAGGTTTATCACCAGTCAGATTACAACATGTAGCTACAAATGTGAGTCTAGGATAGGTTTATCACCAGTCAGATTACAACATGTAGCTACAAATGTGAGTCTAGGATAGGTTTATCACCAGTCAGATAACAACATGTAGCTACAAATGTGAGTCTAGGATAGGTTTATCACCAATCAGATTACAACATGTAGCTACAAATGTGAGTCTAGGATAGGTTTATCACCAATCAGATTACAACATGTAGCTACAAATGTGAGTCTAGGATAGGTTTATCACCAGTCAGATTACAACATGTAGCTACAAATGTGAGTCTAGGATAGGTTTATCACCAATCAGATTACAACATGTAGCTACAAATGTGAGTCTAGGATAGGTTTATCACCAGTCAGATTACAACATGTAGCTACAAATGTGAGTCTAGGATAGGTTTATCACCAGTCAGACTACATGTAGCTACAACTGTGAGTCTAGGATAGGTTTATCAGCAGTCAGATAACAACATGTAGCTACAAATGTGAGTCTAGGATAGGTTTATCACCACTCAGATTACAACATGTAGCTACAAATGTGAGTCTAGGATAGGTTTATCACCAGTCAGATTACAACATGTAGCTACAAATGTGAGTCTAGGATAGGTTTATCACCAGTCAGATTACAACATGTAGCTACAAATGTGAGTCTAGGATAGGTTATCACCAGTTAGATTACAACATGTAGCTACAAATGTGAGTAGGAAAGGTTTATCACCAGTCAGATTACAACATGTAGCTACAAATATGAGTCTAGGATAGGTTTATCACCAGTCAGATTACAACATGTAGCTACAAATGTGAGTCTAGGATAGGTTTATCACCAGTCAGATTACAACATGTAGCTACAAATGTGAGTCTAGGATAGGTTTATCACCAGTCAGATTACAACATGTAGCTACAAATGTGAGTCTAGGATAGGTTTATCACCTGTCAGATTACAACATGTAGCTACAAATGTGAGTCTAGGATAGGTTTATCACCAGTCAGATTACAACATGTAGCTACAAATGTGAGTCTAGGATAGGTTTATCACCAGTCAGATAACAACATGTAGCTACAAATGTGAGTCTAGGATAGGTTTATCACCAATCAGATTACAACATGTAGCTACAAATGTGAGTCTAGGATAGGTTTATCACCAATCAGATTACAACATGTAGCTACAAATGTGAGTCTAGGATAGGTTTATCACCAGTCAGATTACAACATGTAGCTACAAATGTGAGTCTAGGATAGGTTTATCACCAGTCAGATTACAACATGTAGCTACAAATGTGAGTCTAGGATAGGTTTATCACCAGTCAAATTACAACATGTAGCTACAAATGTGAGTCTAGGATAGGTTTATCACCAGTCAGATTACAACATGTAGCTACAAATGTGAGTCTAGGATAGGTTTATCACCAGTCAGATTACAACATGTAGCTACAAATGTGAGTCTAGGATAGGTTTATCACCAGTCAGATTACAACATGTAGCTACAAATGTGAGTCTAGGATAGGTTTATCACCAGTCAGATTACAACATGTAGCTACAAATGTGAGTCTAGGATAGGTTTATCAGCAGTCAGATAACAACATGTAGCTACAAATGTAAGTCTAGGATAGGTTTATCACCAGTCAGATTACAACATGTAGCTACAAATGTGAGTCTAGGATAGGTTTATCACCAGTCAGATTACAACATGTAGCTACAAATGTGAGTCTAGGATAGGTTTATCACCAGTTAGATTACAACATGTAGCTACAAATGTGAGTCTAGGATAGGTTTATCACCAGTCAGATTACAACATGTAGCTACAAATGCGAGTCTAGGATAGGTTTATCACCAGTCAGATTACAACATGTAGCTACAAATGTGATTCTAGGATAGGTTTATCATTAGTCAGATTAAAACATGTAGCTACAAATGTGAGTCTAGGATAGGTTTATCAGCAGTCAGATTACAACATGTAGCTACAAATGTGAGTCTAGGATAGGTTTATCACCAGTCAGATTACAGCATGTAGCTACAAATGTGAGTCTAGGATAGGTTTATCACCAGTCAGATTACAACATGTAGCTACAAATGTGAGTCTAGGATAGATTTATCACCAGTCAGATTACAACATGTAGCTACAAATGTGAGTCTAGGATAGGTTTATCACCAGTCAGATTACAACATGTAGCTACAAATGTGAGTCTAGGATAGGTTTATCACCAGTCAGATTACAACATGTAGCTACAAATGTGAGTCTATGATAGGTTTATCACCAGAAAGTCAGATTACAACAGGAAAACAGGATATAATGAATATGGTCGAAAATGTTGCCTTGCATTTGTTTCCCAGACTCTGTCCATGGTGAAAATAGAAAAACTAGAGGCTCAGGTGAGCCTGTATCGCTCACCTGACATAAATAAGTCCTCTAAGAATGTCTGCATGCTGAATACATCTAAGTTACTATTCAAATCCCATACTGCCATAGGGTTCTATGTTAAAACTATGTCTGCTCATGGCAGCCATCTTGGATGGAGGTCGTTGTCACCGGACACAATTTTGAAAGTATACTACCCAAGGACCATCCATGCCATGTTTGCTTTAAATTGGCTGACTGGTTTCAGAAGAGAAGACTTTTAAACAATTTTCCCATAGGGTCCTATGTTAAAACTATGTCTGCTGACGGCGGCCATTTTGAACTGAGATCGGGATCACTGAACACAATTTTGGAAGTTGACCACCTAAGGACCATCGATGACATGTTTGCTATATTGGCTTACTAGTTTCAGAGGAGAAGATTTTAAAACATTTTTTCCCATAGGGTCCTATGTTAAAACTACAGTATGTCTGCTGAAGGTGGCCATCTTGGATGGAGGTCAGGGTCACTGGACACAATTTTGAAAATTGACCACTTAAAGACCATCCATGCCATGTTTGCTTTAAATTGGCTTACTGGTTTCAGAGAAGAAGATTTTTAAATATATTTCCCATAGGGTCCTATGTTAAAACTATGTTCGCTGATGGTTGCCATCTTGGATGGAGGTCGGGGTCACAGGACATAATTTTGAAAGTTGACCACCTAAGGACCATTCATCCCATGTTTGCTTTAAACTGACTTACTGGTTTCAGAGGAGAAGACTTTTAAACATTTTTTCCATAGGGTCTATGTTAAAATTAAGTCGAGTCATGGTGGCCATCTTGAATTTCCGATCAGCAAACGATTCACAAGTTTAGTACAGGACCACCCAATGATCATTCCTGCAAAGTCACAATTCAATTGGCTTAGTGGTTTCTAACAAGAAGATTTTTTAAATTTCGACCAATCAGAACACATTATGGGCCCTGGCAGCCATGTTGGATTTCCGATCAGCGCCAAAAACAAAAATCTTGTATATGACCATCCAATGAACATTTCTGCCAAGTTTGGTTCAAATCTGTTTTGTGGTTTCAGAAAAAAAGATGAAAATGTGAAATTCCCATAGGGTCCAATGTTAAACTAAGTCGAGTCATGGCGGCCATCTTGAATTTCCGATCGGCAAACGATTCATAAATTTAGTACAGGACCACCCAATGATCATTCCTGCAAAGTCACAATTCAATTGACTTTGTGGTTTCTGACAAGAAGATTTTTAAAATTTCAGCCAATGAGAACACATTATGGACCATGGCAGCCATGTTGGATTTCAAATCAGCACCAAAAACACAAATCTGGTAGAGGACCATCCAGTGAACATTTCTGGCAAGTTTGGCTGATTTCTGTTCAGCGGTTTCAGAAAAGAAGATTTAAATGTGAAAAGCTAACGGACGGACGGACAGATGGACGGACGCTTACCCATGACAAAAGCTCACATGGCCTATGGCCAGGTGAGCTAAAAATGGATGGAATAGTAAAATATTGTAAAACTGGCAGAATTGTATGATGTATACTTTGCAGTGTGGATATTGCCTTTAGCATAGATCTATAAACATGTATACTATAAAACACATTAAATGAATTATCACATATGTAGCCCCTGGGTCAAATTGTGTTCCTGTCTGTATATATAGATGTATTAACATCTCTGTTTCATGTTCTCTTTGACAGTTAATTTCTATTATTTCAATAAAAACAACTACCAACAAATAATAATCATCTAAACAATCTTTAAAATATAACTTATCATCTAAAGAGTATGTCTTTAAAATATAACTACAACAGATCTACTTTTGTCTCTGTCCTACAATAATAATCATCTAGAGTATGTCTTTAAAATATAACTACAACAGATCTACTTTTATCTCTGTCCTACAATATTTCAAAGGTGAGGTAATGTTATACTTTTCATCTAAGACTTCATGTGACGGTAACACCATGTAGAATAAGAGTTTTGATTTTAACCAAAGTTTTGGAAGATATTCTCTCATGTTCAGTTACATTTTTTTTTAATGAAGTCTATAGCACCTAGAAAAAAAAAGTTTTTCTTTTTTAAGGTGTTGGTAGGACTGTTGATGTGGGCAAGACTGTTTGTGTGAGTATGGTCACAATTGCTCAGCAATATTATGATGTAAGAATTGTTGGGGGAAGAAAACCTGGACAGATATAATGAACTGAGAGATAAAAACCCCCGGCCTGAGGTCTGGAAATCTTAACACTTCAGATTGGTATCTGGTGTAAATACATGTCAGAGGTGGCTGGTGGTCAGAAGTCAATGACCTTTACTACTCGTCCACCAACTTCTTTGTTGGTGTGGATTTTGTGAAGAAAACACACTTGTTCATGTCTCTTCATTGTTGATTGCTGTTTATGTATGACTTTTCCTGGATGTTTGAGCTTCAGTATGTGTATTGAACAGATGGTTTGATTACTAATATTCTTTTGTGTCAAACAGCATCGGTGGCATAATGGTTAGCATGCTCGCCTCGAGTGCCGTAGATCGTGGGTTCAAGCTCTGGTCTGGTCAAACCAAAGACTATAAAATTGGTATTTGTTGCTTCTCCGCTAAGCATGCAGCATTAAGGAGAAAGAGCAAAGACTGGTTGGCTCAGAATCAGAATAATGTATCTGAGTGGAGCGACATGTCTACTCACAGACTATTGTTTCAGTGAGTTAGCACTATAAACATACAACTCAGCGTGTTGGTCTAGAACAAAGCGGACCTCATCATCATCTCATTGAAAATTAACTTGTTCTCGCCATGATATAGCTGAACAATTGCTGAGCTGGCATTAAACAACAATCACTCATTCACTAAAACATGAAAACTGACCACACATGTGTTTTCCTTCCTCGTGTCAAACATAAAAACTGACAACACATGTGTTTTTCTTCCTCATGTCAAACTTGAAAACTGACCACACATGTGTTTTTCTTCATGTCAAACATGAAAACTGTCAACACATGTGTTCTTCTTCCTCATGTAAAACATGAAAACTGACATGTGTTTTTCTTCCTCATGGAAAACTGACAACACATGTGTTTTTCTTCCTCATGTAAAACATGAAAACTGACAACACATGTGTTTTTCTTCCTCATGTCAAACATGAAAACTGACAACACATGTGTTTTTCTTCCTCATGTAAAACATGAAAACTGACAACACATGTGTTTTTCTTCCTCGTGTCAAATATAAAAACTGACAACACATGTGTTTTTCCTTCCTCATGTAAAACTGACAACACACATGTTTTTCTTCCTCATGTCAAACATGAGAACTGACAACACATGTGTTTTTGTTCCTCATGTCAAACATAAAAACTGACAACACATGTGTTTTTCTTCCTCGCATCAAACATGAACACTGACAGCACATGTTTTTCTTCCTCATGTCAAACATGAAAACTGACAACACATGTGTTTTTCTTCCTCATGCAAAAACTGACAACACATGTGTTTTTCTTCCTCTGACAAACATGAAAACTGACAACAAATGTGTTTTTCTTACTCGTGTCAAACATGAAAATTGACAACAAATGTGTTTTTCTTTCTCTTTATTCTGTCTACATTCATTTTACGTTGCTCTTTTATGCAACTTTCATAAAAACAATTTTTTTTGCAACAAATAAGACAAAAACAAAAACAATTTACATTTCAATAAGTTGTTAAAATCAACAACAAACATGTAATATTAATTACTAACAAAAAGTCGTGTTTTACACGTGTAACAGATCATATTGTTGTTTGATCATTTCACAAAAACATTTTTGTTAAACAAAATACAATATATTTTGTAAACTTACTGGAAAAAAGTGTTTATAAGAAAACAAATTGATACACTTTATATTGTATCTTGTGTTCAAACAAATAAAGAACATTGTTTTCTAACTCAATATAAAGACCAAGATATAATAAACAGTCAATACACTCAGTACTGTTTAATTTAAACATACATGATACACAGTCACTTTGAGGTCACCCATAGGCATATTGTCACTTGATTAAGGTGTTAACACACACCCATGGTAGTGATGTCACAGTACCATCCCTGGGTGACATATATGTTTTAATGAAACAGTCCTCCACACTTTCATCATAATCATATTATTGAAATAATATTATATCTGTAGGTTTTTTTTTACCTTATTTTTAATTATCAAGAAAAACCTAAAAATGATACTATGGTTACCATTTTATTTTCTGACTTGCATCAGCAAGCACAAAATTTTGAAATTATTTAAACAAAACATTAACTAGTTGAACGTTCAAATTTTATAAGTCAACAGAAGATTTATCAAACATTTGACCTTCTAATCAATAATTTTAAAATAAATATGAAATAATACATACATTTATTATACAATTAATATCAAAGCACTTGTCTTATATGGCAAAAATAAAAAGCACTTTTGTGCACCAATAGTAAATATATACTTTGCATCAAAATAAATGAAATAACAGAAGTATAGAAAGCATGACCATTGTATAAGCACCAACGTTGTAATATATCTTATTATATCAAACTTACGTTCTATTTTTATCAATACCACTTATTTGTATGCTATGATCTAAGAAGACATAACATAATAGGACCACCATTTTTTTGCAGTCATAAAAAAATAAATCACAACTTATCTCTTGACTAAAATTGTGATTCATTTCAACTGTAAAGAAGAAATATTCTTCAAAACTTTCCCCCAAAGGGTAGTTAATAAAAAATGTGTACTTCACATTATATATTCATCAACAAAAATAAATGCAGTTGGTCTCCAAATCAGAATTTATTGAAAGGTTTTCAAATACCAGGTGAATTCTGATTGGTAGATAGAGAACTATATAACTGTACATTAAATTAATGCCCAAATCCTTCATTGTGCAGAACACAAATTTACAACAAAACAGATAAGTTTATAAACAGTCTTATATAAACAACATTTAACCCCCAAAACTTAAATGATAAGTTAATAATAATGATACACTATTATGGTGAGATGACTTATATTGATGATGATGTGCATGTGATGGCAAATCATTATTTACAAACAAAATTAATATGACTGAAAAATAGCATGGTGAAATTTATATTTGACATATTTTTTATAAAATATTAATATTCACAAAATACAAATATTTTGTATGTGTTTGACTCTCAACTTTACAGAATTTAAATTTTGCAAAACTGTCATACAGCAAAGAGACAAAATGGAGATCATTCTTATTGCACAGAATTATTAGACATTTCTTTAAGATTCATCTTAAAAATGTGTGAACAAGGAAGAATAGACATTGACTCCTGCATGTACATGTAACCTTCTAAAACATTGTTGTCAGAACCTGAGCTGAACTTGTGACGTGTCTTAGGAACAGTTCTGTCAGACCCTGAGATGAACTTGTGACGTGTCTTAGGAACAGTTCTGTCAGAACCTGAGCTGAACTTGTGACGTGTCTTAGGAACAGTTCTGTCAGACCCTGAGATGAACTTGTGACGTGTCTTAGGAACAGTTCTGTCAGAACCTGAGCTGAACTTGTGACGTGTCTTAGGAACAGTTCTGTCAGACCCTGAGATGAACTTGTGACGTGTCTTAGGAACAGTTCTGTCAGAACCTGAGCTGAACTTGTGACGTGTCTTAGGAACAGTTCTGTCAGACCCTGAGCTGAACTTGTGACGTGTCTTAGGAACAGTTCTGTCAGACCCTGAGCTGAACTTATTATGTGTCTTAGGAACAGTTCTGTGTGACCCTGAGATGAACTTGTGATGTGTCTTAGGAAAAGTTCATACATACAGTTTAACTGTATTGTCAACAATTATGGACAGACTTTTAACTTGATTTTCTTAACAAAAAATGTTATTCTTTTGTTTTCATATAGTAAGTGTAATTTCACCACTGATAAATCAATTATTGTTTTTTTTTTAATACAAAATCAACAAATTAACATAGAAACTAGAGCTGAGCTGAGCCTCTCACTTTTCATTCTGCTTTGAGGAAACTTAATACAGAACCTTCCATAGGTGTTTCCCACCAATTATCGGTTCATTTTGGCAAAGCAGTTTCAGAGAAGATTTATAGAAATTGACCAATCTAAAACAAGAATTTCTTGTGGCAGCCATGTTTGTTAATGGATCAAAACGAAATGAGTCATTTCTATAGAGGACCTTCCATAGATGTTTCTTACCAAGTTTCATATCATTTGGCCAAGCGATTTCAGAGGAAAAGCTGTTTTAGAAATCGACCAATAAGAAACAAGAATTGCCTATGACGGCCATGTTTGTTAACGGATCAAAACGGAATGAGCAATTCCCATAGAGGACCTTCCATAGATGCTTCCTACCACGTTTCGGTCCATTTGGCCAAGCTGTTTCAGAGTATAAGATTTTTAAAAATCGACCAATCAGAAACAAGAATTGCCTGTGGTGGCCATGTTTGTTAATGGATCGGGACAAAATGAGCAAAATTTATAGAGAACCTTCCATAGATGCTTCCTACCAAGTTTCGGTTCATTTGGCAAAGCGGTTTCAGAGGACAAGATTTTTAGAAATCGACCAATTAGAAAGAAGAATTGCCTATGGCAGCCATATTTGTTAATTGATTGGGATGAAATGAGCAAACTTTATAGAGGACCTCCCATAGATGCATCCTACCAAGTTTCGGTTCATTTGGCAAAGCGGTTTCAGAGTAGAATATTTTTTAGAAATCAACCAATCAGAAACAAGAATTGTCTGTGGTGGCCATGTTTGTTAACAGATCGGGACGAAATGAGCAATCATAACAGAGGACTTTCCATAGATGCTTCCTACCAAGTTTCGGATCATTTGGACAAGCGGTTTCAGAGGAGAAGATTTTTAGAAATCGACCAATCAGAAACAAAAATTGCTTGTGGCGGCCATGTTTGTTAATGGATCGGGACGAAATTAGCACTCTTTATAAAGGACCGCCCATAGATGCTTCCTACCAAGTTTCGGTTCATTTGGCCAAGCGGTTTCAGAGGAGAATAATTTTTTAAATCAGCCAATCAGAAACAAGAGTCGCCTGTGGCGGCCATGTTTGTTAATGGATCAGGACGAAATGACCAATCTTTACAGAGGACCTTCCATAGATGCTTCCTACCAAGTTTCGGTTCATTTCGCCAAGCGGTTTCAGAGAAGATTTTTAAAAATCAGCAATATCTGTATAAGAGTTATCTTTCTTTCAACAGAGATTTTTTAGAAATCAACCAATCAGAAACAAGCATTGTCTGTGGTGGCCATGTTTGTTCACCGATCGGGACAAAATGAAAACTCTTAATAGAGGACCTTCCATAGATGTTTCCTACCAAGTTTCGGTTCATTTGGCCTAGCGGTTTCAGAGGAGAAGATTTTTAGAAATCGACCAATCAGACACAAGAATTGCCTGTGGCAGCCATGTTTGTTAATGAATCGGGACGAAATGAGCAATATTTATAGAGGACCTTCCAAGGATGCTCCCTACCAAGTTTCGATTCATTTGGCCAAGCGGTTTCTTTGGAGAACATTTTTTAGAAATCAACCAATCAGAAACAAGAATTGCCTGTGGCGTCCATGTTTGTTAACGGATCGGGACGAAATGAGCAATCTTTATAGAGGATCTGCCATAGATGCTTCCTACCAAGTTTCGGTTCATTTGGCCAAGCGGTTTCAGAGGAGAAGATTATTAAAAATCTGCCTATCAGAAACAAGAATTGCCTATGGTGGCCATGTTTGTTGATGGAGCAGGACAAAATGAGCAATCTTTAGAGAGGACCTTCCATAGATGCTTCCTACCAGGTTTTACTTCATTTGGCTGAGCGGTTTCAGAGGAGAAGATTAAAATAGGAAAAGTTAACGGACGACAAACGACGGACTCCAAGTGATGGCAAAAGCTCACCTTGCCTTTGGCAAGGTGAGCTAATAACAATGATAGACATTTAAATATAAATGACAAGTAGACATGACTTTATAAGGCATCAGAATTAAGTGAGGTAGATGGTTAATATGACCTTGACTCTCTCTCTCTCTTCACTTCTACATTTTATGTATATTTTCTTCTCCATTCTATTTTTAAATGCAGACAAATTGCATCATCCAAATGTTTTAGATCAAGTCAATTACATGTATTATTACCTAACAGAGGTATTTATAGATATAAGAGGACACCTGAGGTGTACTACCTGTATTGGATGTCAAATGAGGTATAATATATGCAACACATATTTGTTCCTTAGGATATAATAAACATCTCCATAATATTTCTTCTTTGAGGAACAGATATTCTTTACTGTACATGTTTATTCCGTAGGAATAAATATTGTAATATGTTTTCCGTTGGAAAAGATATAATGCAAAAAGGACACAATAGGTATATCAAATGAGAACACATGATATTACAGGGTACCTGAGTTACTGTGCATACTTTAGGGGGACATGAGGTACTGTGCACATATTAGAAGACATATGAGGTATTGTATATGCATCAAAAGACACATGATGTGTACTACATGTATAATAGAATATCTAATATATACTACACATATAAGTGGACACCTGAGGTATACTGCATATAAAAGGACACAACAGGCAGTGTATAGGCATCAGAGGACACATATATACTACATACAGAGGTAAACACCTGAGGTACTGAACATGTTTTACATGATGAATTAGGGTTGTACATGTATTAGAAGACACATGAGGAATACTACATGTACATGTATTAGAGGATGCCTGAGGTATACTATATGTATTAGAAGACACCTGAGGTATACTATATGTATTAGAAGACACATGAGGTGTACTACATGTATTAGAAGACACCTAAGGTGTACAGCATGTATTAGAAGACACCTGAGGTCTACTATATGTAGTAGAAGACACCTAATGTATACTACATGTATTAGAAGACACATAAGGTATACTACATGTATTAGAGGACACCTGAAGTGTACTACATTGTACATGTATCAGAGGACTTCTGAGGTATATCAGTATATGTATTAGAAGACACCTGAGGTATCCTACATGTATTAGAAGACACATGAGGTGTACTACATGTATTAGAAGATGCCTGAGGTATACTTTATGTAGTAGAAGACACATGAGGTGTACTACATGTATTAGAGGACACCTGAAGTGTACTACATTGTACATGTATCAGAGGACTTCTGAGGTATATCAGTATATGTATTAGAGGACACCTGAGGTATACTATATGTATTAGAAGACACATGAGGTATACTACATGTATTAGAAGACACCTAAGGTATACTACATGTATTAGAGGACACCTGAGGTATACTATATGTAGTAGAAGACACATGAGGTATACTACATGTATTAGAAGACACCTAAGGTATACTACATGTATTAGAGGACACCTGAGGTATACTATATGTATTAGAAGACACATGAGGTATACTACATGTAGTAGAAGAAACATGAGATATACTATATGTATTAGAGGATATCTAATGAACATTACATGTATTAGATGACACATCATCAGGTGCTGTAAATGTATATGGACACATGAAGTTCTGTACATGTATTATAGACACATAAAGTTCTGTACATGCATTATAGACCACCTGAGGTACTGTACCATTATAAGAGTGCCATCAGAGGTCTGAATGACTATACATACATTAGTGGCTACATTAGGTTCTTTATATGTAATAAGAGGATGAATGAGGTTCTATACACATATTAGAGGCCATCTAAGATACTACATATGTGTTATGGGTGGTACTGCACATGTATTAGAGGATACCTGGGGTATTCAGTAGGTATAATAAATCACTTGTGGTTTAACCAGTAGATGCAACCTTGAAGTTTACTCCAGTGGCGTAGCTTCCATTGAGGCAAGAGGCAACTGCCTCACTAGATTTTTTTGGAGAAAAAAAATTAATGAGATTAATATTATAAAAGTTGATAAAATACGAGAAATATCATTAATTATCCATTTAAACTCGGGAAAATGCGTTTCAAGCACCCATATTTTTTAGAAAAATTACGGGGGAGCATGCCCCCGGACCCCCTACCATTTGTTCGCCTTCTGGCGCTCGGCGAGTTGCCTCACTAGAAAAAAGACCCAAGCTACGCCAATGTACTCAATATACATCATCTGAGGTACCTTGTATCTATATACATGTGTATGCCTTGTAACTACTTTGGTAATTGTAGATGTAACTTTGTCACCATCAAACTAAATATAGTTAACCAGATGCTTCTTTTCAGCAATATCTATTTGGCCAACTCTTGTATTTTCCATTCTTTGACACTATTTGGGTAGTGAATAAAACTGAATGGGCTCTATTTTGATGGTAAAGGTGGCTAAGGTGTTTTACTGAGGTGTAATGGTAATATAATAATGTTCCAAAGGGATATTCTCCTAACATTTGAACAAAGGTTGTCAACAATATAAATATGTATCCTGAACTAAACGTAGCCTGTGACTCCTCCTTTATTACTCTTACATGATCTTATCTCATCATCCTGGTTTTTAAATGTGTCTTCCAACCTCAAGGTGAGAGCATTCTGAAGCTGCATGAATTATTATGTAGTTTATACATATGCAGAAGATCTTACAAAGCGTATTACTCTCGTTCACCAGATAACGCTGACAAAAATTAACAATATAATTAACGAGATAACAAATAACTGTTTGGCTGTCTAATCACAGTAATGCATGTGTAACACACGATTCATACCTTGGCTTTGAGATGTTTTGAACATCAAGTCCTTATTTTCACGATGAATTGTCCACTTTGACATCAGAAAAGTCCTGAGAATCAAGCATTTCCTTTAATAAATCAGAAAATGTAACAAATCCTTCAAGTTTCAGTTTTTGGAAGTAAGCTATAGCCCTTTCTCCTGCTTGTCTGATATGTGTTAAAAGAAGTAGTATAGATGGCACATGACGGAGATTGTCTGGATGATATTTCTGTGCTGTATCCACTACAGCGTCTAAGATTGATTGTCTCATACTATGTATTTTATCACAACTTGTCAATCTTCTTACTTCTGTAAAGATACAACATCATACATACATAATATTTGACTGATAACTACAACACATTATACAGTGAAACCTGTCTAAACAGAAACCTGACCAGACTCATGTATAAATCTTTATAAAAATATAACCTGTCTATAACACTACACATGTGTAATCTTTTATTAAAATATAACCTGTCTATAACACTACACATGTGTAATCTTTATTAAAATATAACCTGTCTATAACACTACACATGTGTAATCTTTATAAAAATATAACCTGTCTATAACACTACACATGTGTAATCTTTACCAATAACAGTTTGATAAGTTTTAATCAATATTGTCAATAGAGTAAAGTATTTTTTTCGTGTGTTCAACGAATCCATTCAAGAGCTGACAGAATAACCTGTTGAGTGATAGCGGTTACAATGTATTTAATGTTATATATCAGTTACAATGATAGGGCTTTATATAATGTTGTAATACCTTGTCCCGATTTCATTTTGCTTTGATATTATACAAATAAAATATGTTTAATTAAAATTCAATGAGTGCTTACCTGCATTTACTAGAACTGTAGCTTGTAATAGAAGAGACTCATTTTTGTGTAGTTGACACTGAATAAAATTTTCAGAAACAGCACTGACTTGTTCAAAAACCTCTGTCATGCCCATAATCTCCCAGTGTGATCTACAAATAATTTACACAATACATTTATCATAATCTGTAAGTGTGACCCACATTCAATATAATCTCTAAGTCACTTTGACCTACAAACCATAAATGGAATGCAGTTAAAAAAGCATATAACAGGCATCTATAGCCCACGTTTTGTGGTTAAGACAAACATTATATACCTCAAGTAAACAATTACAATCTACACAATGGCAGATGTTCTAAAACCATATCTTATTCACACGAGGTGAAGAGGTAAATACTTTAGATGACTGATTGTTGTTTAACATCAAATGAGTAATATATCAGGTCTATTCACATCAGAAACAAACAATAAATTTACATGTAGATATAAAATTGTTGCTGGACTGGGTTTATGTATGAATGTTTGATGACAACAAGTAATAAAAATCTAATGGACATGATATAAAACTTTATCTTATGTTTTATCTACCACCTGTCTAAAATTACTATGTAACAGATATTTACCTGTCTAGAACAAAGTCTGGAGCGAATACCAATCTTTTACCATTATAACTCATAGATCTAAAGGTACAGTTGAGTAGAAGTAACTCCATCCAGCAACACTCGATCAGGTGAACTTGATCACTTAATGATAAGTCAATATAACCTGTAAAATACAACAAAGGATGTATAGATACCAAACTACAACATAATGTATTGATTGTATCACTTGATGTGTCTAGAATTATTGATTGTATCACTTGATGTGTCTAGAATTATTGACTGTATCACTTGGTGTGTCTAGAAATATTGATTGTATCACTTGATGTGTCTAGAATTATTGATTGTATCACTTGATGTGTCTAGAATTATTGATTGTATCACTTGATGTGTCTAGAATTATTGATTGTATCACTTGATGTGTCTAGAATTATTGATTGTATCACTTGATGTGTCTAGAATTATTGATTGTATCACTTGATGTGTCTAGAATTATTGATTGTATCACTTGATGTGTCTAGAATTATTGATTGTATCACTTGATGTGTCTAGAATTATTGATTGTATCACTTGATGTGTCTAGAATTATTGATTGTATCACTTGATGTGTCTAGAATTATTGATTGTATCACTTGATGTGTCTAGAATTATTGATTGTATCACTTGATGTGTCTAGAATTATTGATTGTATCACTTGATGTGTCTAGAATTATTGATTGTATCACTTGATGTGTCTAGAATTATTGATTGTATCACTTGATGTGTCTACAATTTCCTCTCCATCTTTTTCAAGATCTGGACTTTACATTTTTGGATACAATGACAAAAATATGAAGTCATAAAAGATGGAAATGAAACCAATCATAAAATATTAAGTGTCTAATGTAGTAACTTTCTTCTGTTTCGCTCGATTGGGTCTGAAGACTCTTTAACCAGGTTATCTCCCTTGACAAATAAAATCACAGGCTAAACCAGTAATACTAAGGAATTATCTGGGTCACATGGTCAACGATCATGGTTAATGTCTGACACCTCTATATATTTTGATGGTTGCTACAAGTCCTAATTCTTTTGAAAATCATAATAGTAATATAAAATATGTGTTGTACATAGAAATGTGTTTTAATGTAGTTATAATGTATGTCCTATCATGCTGGTAAATATATGATGTTCTTTGGAACATATTTTGTTGATACCAATATTTAGTGTTAGATTGTTGCACAGTTTATCAGTTAAACAATTTCTTCTCTATTTCTTTGAACAAGAAAACTATTGCCAAAACCTTACCTGGTACATTTTTGGCCCAGTTTATCAGATGAACAAGTTCCCTCTCCGCTAGTTTCACCAGAGAATTTAACAAATGAACTCTGGAGGGAGGGATGTTGTGATTGTGGTAACTCTCTACAATTGGCATGTCAGCCTTTGATAAAGCGTCTAATATTGTTGTTGTCTCCGATCGTCTAGGACTCTGGATAAAATCAATAATAAACAATATAACCACATATAAAATACATCTTCAATATTGCCATAATGTTGAAAGGGATGTTCTATTTATTTGGAAACATGATACCTTGGAATGGCACTTTGAAAATAAGACAGCCAATCACAGTGGCAATATAATCTTTATTTTCAATCGGTAAATAAGGGTAATAACAAAATTACCGAACTCCGAACAATCTTACAAAGGGAAGTGTGATCTGTAGGTGCCTAGTATGTTATAAAGGAACAAGTCATCTGTAGGTGCCTTGTATGTTATAAAGGAACAAGTTATCTGTAGGTGCCTTGTATGTTATAAAGGAACAAGTCATCTGTAGGTGCCTTGTATGTTATAAAGGAACAAGTCATCTGTAGGTGCCTTGTATGTTATAAAGGAACAAGTCATCTGTAGGTGCCTTGTATGTTATAAAGGAACAAGTCATCTGTAGGTGCCTTCTATGTTATAAAGGAACAAGTCATCTGTAGGTGCCTTGTATGTTATAAAGGAACAAGTCATCTGTAGGTGCCTTGTATGTTATAAAGGAACAAGTCATCTGTAGGTGCCTTGTATGTTATAAAGGAACAAGTTATCTGTAGGTGCCTTGTATGTTATAAAGGAACAAGTCATCTGTAGGTGCCTTGTATGTTATAAAGGAACAAGTCATCTGTAGGTGCCTTGTATGTTATAAAGGAACAAGTCATCTGTAGGTGCCTTGTACGTTATAAAGGAACAAGTCATCTGTAGGTGCCTTGTATGTTATAAAGGAACAAGTCATCTGTAGGTGCCTTGTATGTTATAAAGGAACAAGTCATCTGTAGGTGCCTTGTATGTTATAAAGGAACAAGTCATCTGTAGGTGCCTTGTATGTTATAAAGGAACAAGTCATTTAATATAAGGTCCAACAAATAACATATTCACCAAATATAGATGTCTACACATACATGTATAAAGTAATGTAAGAATGATATTTACTACATAAATAATATCCGTTATATTTCATATTTTGACCATTATTTACAAAGATTTAAAGATTTTTATCAAATGTTAAAAATTCAGGGAAAGTTTGAGAAGAAGCTTTAGCCATTATGAAAATAATAATTCTGAATTTATGAGAAAAAATATAAAGTTTTAAAATATACATGTATACATGTCAAAGTAAATGAAATTCATTCCTGTGACTTAAGATTCCAAATGCAGTAGAAATATTGTGAATTTTGGCAAGTTTAAAAGGTACCTTAGCTGGGTTAGGACTTCCACTGGTAGAGTTGACTATATTATCAGAAGAATCTGCCCTACTTCTTTTTGTCGGCTGCTTAGCACTTGGCTTCCTTTCCTTTCTCTGTGTTCCTATAAAACAGACAAAACTCTTTAATTACAAATGTCATCTTCACAAACTTATAGCCATTCTTGACAGTTTTGTTTGTTTTACACCGGTCATGCTCAATGTTTCATGAATTTAATAATTAAACAAATAAAAATATGTACATGTATGAAGTTATGAGTAGAATTATAAGATACACCATGAGGACTAGTTTTAACCTCCAGACAGATGTTAATTTAATCTATACATGAAAACATCTTGTCATTTTGATTGATTGATTTTTGGCTTTCAGCCATTTATCAGATATATTTGGTGATGACCAGACCAAGTCCTGGTGGAAGTCTCAGCAAAATCATATGATAAAAACAAATTCTATATACCTTCTAAATTGTAGAACTTGGTCCCATTTAAGAAATAAAATAGCTACAACATTTTATGGCTCATCAATACCCATAATGATGATCATTTTGCAAAAAACTGCATTAAAAATGGATATAAAATATACAAAACTTCACATTTCTAAATTCCCCCTTTTTTGGTTCCTTTTATTTCAAGAACAGATAAAGTTACATAATAACCCTATATATTATCTGATAGGAATATTCCTAAGAAATTCATTAAAACTCAGATAATTCAGATAATTAATGAACTCTGCACATACAACTGCTTTTTCCACCTTGGGGCCTTTTATTTTGAAATGCATTGGCTTACAATGTCTATCCTTTATTATGTGCCAAGGATCATTATGTGAAAATTTCAAACGGATTAGACAACTAAAACAGAAGTAACAGCACCTAGACCATTGTCTACGAGTATGTTTGTGTAAAATAGTTAGGGTGATGGGTGTTTAACACCATTTTCAACATTTGTTCACTTTTATCATACTGTAGCTGTCAGTCTTATTGGCAGAGGAACAGACAATGTCAATGATAAACTTAATCACATAAAGCTGCATCAAGCACACCGTACCATATGTGGAGGGAACAATGGAGCTCCAGAGATCCTTGCAACTCGCCAAGAGGAGTTCTGGACTCATCATTTTCAGTTGGGGCTCACCAAAGTTTTCAAATTTTAGATTTTTACAATGGTGGAACTCGCCAACATTTTCAGAAATGTCTTCTGGACTCATCTAAATACATTGCTACAAATATCCCTTCTATCTTAAACTTTGGACTCGTCTAAATACATTGCTACAAATATCCCTTCTATCTTAAACTTTGGACTCGTCTAAATACATTGCTACAAATATCCCTTCTATCTTAAACTTTGGACTCATCTAAATACATTGCTACAAGTTTCCCTTCTATCTTAAACTTTGGACTCGTCTAAATACATTGCTACAAGTATCCCTTCTATCTTAAACTTTGTCATGTGGTGGTGTCCATCTTATAATTTATATTGACAAATAAAACACCAAGTTTATACAGGATCTTCTTATAAGGAACACTACCACAATGTAACAACTCCACAGTAGAAGAGAATTGAAATTACAGCCAGTCAGAAAACATAGTTGGCCCTGGCAGCCATGCCGAATTTACAAAAGGAATAACAATCTTACGAAAATATTGAGGACCATCAAAGAAGTATTTAGCCAAATTATTATATTGGGTCTATTTGCTTTTGAGGAAAAGATTAAAATCTTAAAATTAAACAGACAACGGATGCAAGTGATGAGAATAGCTCACTTGGTTCATATGGTCTAGGTAAGATAAAAAAATAACTTCCAGGATTAGATAATAAAAATATGTAACAGATCTGAAATCATAGATATCACTAAACACCAGGTTTGGTTTGGCTTATGGTGTTTAATGCCACTTTCAACAAAATTTCAGTAGTATCGTGGCAGTCAGTTTTATTGGTGGGATACCCCGAGAAAACCATTGCTCTGTCGCAAGTCACTGACAAACTTTATTGCATAATGTTGTATCGAGTACACCTCGCCATGAACACTTCGAACTCACAACTGTAGTGGTGCTAGGCACTGATTGCACAGGTAATTGTAAATCCAACTACCATACGACCACGACGACCCCTAAGCACCGGGTAACCTCTCACAATTTCTTTATGTCAAAAACAAAGTAAAGAAAGTGTTTTTATAAACATCAATATATTCGTTCACTTATCCATCTTATCAACATTATTTTTATGACACTAAAACTTACCACAAAAATTAAAAGAAATATTATTAAGTCCCTATTCACAAAACACTATATTGTACATGTCGCAAGGATATTCTGTAAATGTTGGGTGAAAAAATATTACGTGGGCATATATATGAGAATTGATAATTTATTCAGGATGTAATCACAGAGGGTAGTGACCTATATACTGTAAGACCATGCAACTATTGATCAATAAAGTCAATGACCTTTAGATGGAAATCTTCCAAAACGTAAAAAATATATTTTTTAAAATAATAATAGCTTAAACCAATGAAGATAAATGGCAGCCTGGTCACTTAATCATATTAATCATTAATTAGATTAAATGAACTAAAATACATCAATAGACTCTTTACACATTTACATTACCAACATTTAAATCATTGTCCTCAAAATTTTGAAAGATGTTAACTCATATTTGGTAACAAATTTATTAAAATTTAAATACCTACCTTACTGTCTATTGTTACAGTATAATATCGGTTCCTACGAACTAAAGGACTAAAGACATGTCCTGTAAGTCAATGATCTCTAGTTTGACTTGTTAGGTTATTCAACTCAAGATATATTGTACTGGTATTGATTATTTTTTTTCATTCTAAAAAGATGGCATGGCATTGTACCAATAGAAAAATGAAATAATCCTCAGTGAAATGTCCACGTTAAACAATTGTACCATTAGAAAAAAACAGCCATCAAAGAGATGTGGCAATTAATACAAACATTGTCAGAGAACGAAAACATGTTTGTTTGGATTTAATGAAAAACAACATGCGAATACGGTGTGTAAAATACAGACTACGTTGACGAAGGTAAACCTAACAATATCTTGTTTTAATTGGTTAAACAGTTCTTAAGACGATTTTTGAAATATTAGCCAATCAGAATCTTTAATGACCCCAGGTTGTAATTATGTTCAATCGTCAATAGACCTTTTGCACATATCTGACTTTGATTTTAATATTATATGATTTACAGGAGTTGTATCCCCTTAAGGGTGTAGGCCTGGGGTATGGGAGTTAACTCTATTTTCAGTGTCTCCTCAAATATATGATCATCTGTGTGTTTGAAAATTCCCCCTAAATTCCAAGCTTCTTGGTGACAGATTGTTTACATTGGATATGGCCAGTTAAAAAAAATGACTCCTTTTCCTTTTACCTTTCCATAGCTGTGTTCCTTGTATTTTTATATCTTATTGCTGCTTATGCCAGTGTCAGGCAGTGTGTTATTATTATATGCCGGTGCCCACAAAATATCATTGAAATATCTCTTTCCAGAAAAAATGTTCATCGAAATATGTTGTAAAAAATGCCAGAAATGTAACACAATGTGTGTGACAACCTTTTTCTATTGAATTTCAAGGGTTTGTCCAAATTTTTTTTTAAATATATAAACCAGAATCTTAGATATTATGAAACTATAGAACAAATTCATTTTATGGTAGTAAAAAAATAGAAAGCTATGTTTGGGAAAAAAATTGTAATATCTGATCCTCTCTTATACCGTCGCCCCCTTCTCCTAAGACAAATAAAGGATAACCAGAATCAAACGAATACAACTGGAGCACAGAATTTGAAGGAATTTAACAATACAGCTGGGTGGCTGTCTGTGTTTTTTGGTGCTTTTTTTTGGAATGAATTAATCAAGTAGAGTCACTCTCAAACCACCCCTCCCCCTCCCCAGCCGACTTGAAAATAAAAAAGACAAATGCAGTCATTTGGTAATTTGGACATCCACTGTGTCAATTATAAGAATTTAAAAGCTTTTTGTTATTGGTAACTAGTTATTTTTTATCTCACAAACAAAGAAACTAGCAAAGGATGGGTGTGTGATAACTTTCCTTAACAATTTCATTTTTTTTCTGGGTGCCAATTGCCATCCATGAAAAACATAAATTTAAATATTTAAAAAATCTGATGGTAAAAGTTTGTAAAATTTGGTGCAATGATGTCTATATGTCTATTCTTCAGTGTGACATTTTTTTGTGGAAATTAATCGACAAAAATTTTTTTAATCCGATTTTTAATACCAAGGTGGTCCTCAGGGCATCCCCCCTTTTTTGCAGTTTCCACTGTTTTGCACGTGATTATCTCCAAACAGGAAGGATATTCAGATATGCTAGATATTTCATATTTATTCAACAACAACACTTTCAAGTGTAGTAAAGCCAAAATATTCCCTTTCAATCATAAATAAATGTGCATATCTATTAGAATCTTCCGAAACTAGTATCACCATCTGGCGTCAAGAATACCCCCAAAATTGCTATATTTATGATGTGCTATGGAGAAAATGGCACGGTGAAATTTTTTGAAACTTTGGAAGATAATGTATTTAGACATAACTATTCCATGATGCAAAATTTAAAAAAAATTGATCGATGGGAAAATTTTAGGGTAACCCAGGTCTACACCCTTAAGGTGAAGCAAAAGGGTCCCCTTTCAAGCAAAGTTCAATGAAAATAACATATATTTTCCTCCATAATCTGTTAAAAATAGAAATGTTTTCACAGCTTGTAAATTTTCTATTTGCTATAAAATTATCCTCCCGATTTTTTACAAGGTTCAAATATCTACAAATTAAGAGAACATTCCTTTCCATTGCTCTTGCTAGACGGGTACTATTTTATCTGTTGTAAGGGATATAACTGGTATAAAAACATACAATATTCTATAGAAAAACTCTATCAACATCAGATTTTAAATAAAAAATTCTAAATGTTGGTGTTGGACCTAGTTTGAGCCCCTTAAATCTTGACGACCTGTTGGCATAGTACTACATAAACAGAATCTTGACGACCTGTTGGCATAGTACTACATAAACAGAATCTTGACGACCTGTTGGCATAGTACTACATAAACAGAATCTTGACGACCTGTTGGCATAGTACTACATAAACAGAATCTTGACGACCTGTTGGCATAGTACTACATAAACAGAATCTTGACGACCTGTTGGCATAGTACTACATAAACAGAATCTTGACGACCTGTTGGCATAGTACTACATAAACAGAATCTTGACGACCTGTTGGCATAGTACTACATAAACAGAATCTTGACGACCTGTTGGCATAGTACTACATAAACAGAATCTTGATGACCTGTTGGCATAGTACTGCATAAACAGAATCTTGACGACCTGTTGGCATAGTACTACATAAACAGAATCTTGACGACCTGTTGGCATAGTACTACATAAACAGAATCTTGACGACCTGTTGGCATAGTACTACATAAACAGAATCTTGACGACCTGTTGGCATAGTACTACATAAACAGAATCTTGACGACCTGTTGGCATAGTACTACATAAACAGAATCTTGACGACCTGTTGGCATAGTACTACATAAACAGAATCTTGACGACCTGTTGGCATAGTACTACATAAACAGAATCTTGACGACCTGTTGGCATAGTACTACATAAACAGAATCTTGACGACCTGTTAGCATAGTACTACATAAACAGAATCTTGATGACCTGTTGGCATAGTACTACATAAACAGAATCTTGACGACCTGCTGGCATAGTACTACATAAACTGAATCTTGACAACCTGTTGGCATAGTACTACAAAAACAGAATTTTATAAGAAACATAATGCAAACAAATCAACAATATTGGTTGAAAAATACACACTCCACATTTAATAAAAACCAATGCCCCTTTTGGCATCACATAGTAAAAACGATTCTTGTCTTTGTTGAGTTTTACAAGGAGGGATAAGGAGACGAGGAATGCAAGTTCTATCTCAGTAGTGACTTATGTATATCTTGTTCAGTTATATTTATAGCTACATTTTCGTTTGCTATTTTATACACCATGACAAGTCGATCATCTTTATACCTGTCTTCAAGATAGCACCAGTTAAAGTGTTGTAACATGTCACCAACAGTAGATGTGTTTTGTTGCGTGTTGGTGATGAACCTTGCAACCCTGCATTGGACCATTGCAAATTGATCGATTTCACCATATTGTAGGGATCCCAGCCAGAACAAGCATACTTACGTGATGGTCTAACGGGAGATTTATAGACAATGACAATGATAGGACCGACAACATATTTACATGTACAACCACAAATTTTTGTGCTGTCATATCAATAATCATGAAAGTGACATTGAACACCAATGCCCTAACATATACAGGAACTTTAGATTAAGAAATATAAACTTCTCTGGCAACAGAGCGGGTCGGTTAGACAGTCAAGGTAAAACGAGAGAGAACTGAATGGATACCTGTACTTTCTTTGTTCACCTGGATGAAAGGTTAGGTCAAATTATATTAGATATCACAGTTACTGGAGCATAGTATACTGAATAAATAATTTTAATAAAAATGAGGACCAAGCATTTTATCATGCAAAAAATAATGCCAACTAATGGTAAATCTAGAGTTACAGAAATTATATATATTTATAAAGTAATATATACAGGTGTATGTCATCTGGTCTAGTTCATTTTGAACATACTGTATATATATATATATAAGTTGTACTGTTGGTGTATAGGTACACAGTTGATTGATTACAACAGGTACATGTCTAACTTCATAAGAAAGGTGTCAAATTAATATAAAACAATCCCCTTCACTATTGATTTATTTGTGATCAGTCCAGAAAGGTTTTTTTGCTGACATAGATGTTTTTGTAAACCTGTGTCTCCATAATCATTGACGTTGTTGTCTGGTGCTTTATATTGATTCTACTGGGGAAAATGTCAGTTTTAAAAAAAAATATAAAATTATTTCTTAATTTTCTATAGGAACCCACCATGTTTGATAGATTGGAAAAGGTTGTCTGAATCATCTATAGAGATCCACTGTGGTTTATGGGATGGCAAAGGTTGCTTGGATCACCTATGGAGACCCACTGTGTTTTATAGAATGACAAAAGGTTATAGAGGGGCACGGCTGGCTAAATGAGTTAGGTAGTTGGATTACCTAATAACTCATACAACCCTATCACCAATACGACGTGGGTTCGCGCCCGACTTTGTAAATTACCAAAAAAGGTGCACTCGACACGCAGCGGCAAGTGATAAAGTTTATCAGTTGCTTGTCCATGGTTGGTGGTTCTCTCTGGGTACTCTAGCTTCCTCCACCACTAAAACTGAATGCCATGATATAGCTGAAATATTGCTGAAAGTGGCATTAAACACAATAAATCAAATCAAATCAATAGGTTATGGAAAGATATATTCAACAATTGCATCAATATCAACAAAACAAAAAATCACCTCTCACCTTAACTCACTGAACAAAAAAAAAAAAGAAACACTGATGTATGATGTTGGAAACCAGGTCCTGGCTTGGAGTAGACACAGGCAGGTTAAACTGGCTAATGGGATCCCAAACCCACCCCTATTGATAACTGGATCTCCAAAAGCAATATATATACAAGAAAATGATAAAAAAAACCTGCAGATTGGCTTCTACTCGAAAAGACCACATACATGTACTATCACAAAAATGAATGCCAATATAAACATGGACAGTACAGGCTGGGTTCAGTAGATGTTCATAGTTAACAGACTACTAGCTAGAAAGGTAGAATCTATTGGTTAAAGACCAATTAGGACAACAAATCATAACAGATACAATTAGTCATGAACATTAAAAACAAAAATTGGTCTTTGTGGGAGACCAGAATAAATAGGTCATCAAATTGTTGGAATCAAATACTGAACATAAAATTGTAATATAATATGGAATGATTTATAAACAGACTTGTTTACATTGCTAGTTAGACCTTCTAGTTGTACCAGCAGATTGTCTATCTTGTAAGCATGGTAAACCTGCCTCACAGAGTAAACTATAGTTGCTAAATCATAGCCGTTACAAGTAAGATTTTTCAAGTATTTTACAAGTTAAGATATGTCAGATTTGAAGCTTTGTTAATAATGTCACCATCAACACATGGATTAGAAAGACTCGATCAGATCTCTACATATAGAATTGTATTTATATATAGCGGTATTAACATTTTGTGAAGGTTTTCATAATTTATGAATGCAATATCGTTTGTGTAAAGGTTTTCCCTTTATCATGTGATTACGGTTATTGAAGTCAGAAACATTATTAAAAATATGTGCAAAATGAACTAACTGAGATGGGGCCAATGGAACGTCCCCATCCAAAAGAAAAATTGACAATACTAAAGTTATAGAAAAATCGTCTCTGTTGTAGTATACGTGTGTGCTACATTTACCATAACATTTCCTGAGCCAGCTTAGCCTACATATATATCTTTATATTATTATTTTTTGCCTACCTTTATTCATGCACACTTTATAACATTTCCTGAGCCAGCTTAGCCTACATACATGTACATATATATCTTTATTTATTATTATTATTTTTTGCCTACCTTCATTCATGCACACTTATATAACATTTC
Source organism: Bathymodiolus brooksi (assembly GCA_963680875.1). Lineage (NCBI taxonomy): Eukaryota > Metazoa > Mollusca > Bivalvia > Mytilida > Modiolidae > Bathymodiolus > Bathymodiolus brooksi. Next base: position 16,826,325 of record OY804576.1, read on the forward strand.
CTGAGCCAGCTTAACCTACATACATATATATCTTTATTTATTATTATTATTTTTTGCCTACCTTTATTCATGCACACTTATATAACATTTCCTGAGCCAGCTTAGCCTACATATATATCTTTATTTATTATTATTATTTTTTGCCTACCTTTATTCATGCACACTTATATAACATTTCCTGAGCCAGCTTAGCCTACATACATATCTTTATTTTTTATTATTATTTTTTGCCTACCTTTATTCATGCACACTTTATAACATTTCCTGAGCCAGCTTAGCCTACATACATGTACATATATATCTTTATTTATTATTATTATTTTTTGCCTACCTTTATTCATGCTGACGACTTATATAACATTTCCTGAGCCAGCTTAGCCTACATACATGTACATATATATCTTTATTTATTATTATTATTTTTTGCCTACCTTTATTCATGCTGACTTATATAACATTTCCTGAGCCAGCTTAGCCTACATACATGTACATATATATCTTTATTTTTTATTATTATTTTTTGCCTACCTTTATTCATGCACACTTTATAACATTTCCTGAGCCAGCTTAGCCTACATACATGTACATATATATCTTTATTTATTATTATTATTTTTTGCCTACCTTTATTCATGCTGACTTATATAACATTTCCTGAGCCAGCTTAGCCTACATACATGTACATATATATCTTTATTTTTTATTATTATTTTTTGCCTACCTTTATTCATGCACACTTTATAACATTTCCTGAGCCAGCTTAGCCTACATACATGTACATATATATCTTTATTTATTATTATTATTTTTTGCCTACCTTTATTCATGCTGACTTATATAACATTTCCTGAGCCAGCTTAGCCTACATACATGTACATATATATCTTTATTTATTATTATTATTTTTTGCCTACCTTTATTCATGCACACTTATATAACATTTCCTGAGCCAGCTTAGCCTACATACATGTACATATATATCTTTATTTATTATTATTATTTTTTGCCTACCTTTATTCATGCTGACTTATATAACATTTCCTGAGCCAGCTTAGCCTACATACATATCTTTATTTTTTATTATTATTTTTTGCCTACCTTTATTCATGCCGACTTATATAACATTTCCTGAGCCAGCTTAGCCTACATACATATCTTTATTTTTTATTATTATTTCTTGCCTACCTTTATTCATGCACACTTATATAACATTTCCTGAGCCAGCTTAGCCTACATACATATCTTTATTTATTATTATTATTTTTTGCCTACCTTTATTCATGCACACTTATATAACATTTCCTGAGCCAGCTTAGCCTACATACATGTACATATATATCTTTATTTATTATTATTATTTTTTGCCTACCTTTATTCATGCTGACTTATATAACATTTCCTGAGCCAGCTTAGCCTACATACATGTACATATATATCTTTATTTATTATTATTATTTTTTGCCTACCTTTATTCATGCACACTTTATAACATTTCCTGAGCCAGCTTAGCCTACATATATATCTTTATTTTTTATTATTATTTTTTGCCTACCTTTATTCATGCTGACTTATATAACATTTCCTGAGCCAGCTTAGCCTACATACATATCTTTATTTTTTATTATTATTTCTTGCCTACCTTTATTCATGCACACTTATATAACATTTCCTGAGCCAGCTTAGCCTACATACATGTACATATATATCTTTATTTCTTATTATTATTTTTTGCCTACCTTTATTCATGCTGACTTATATAACATTTCCTGAGCCAGCTTAGCCTACATATATATCTTTATTTTTTATTATTATTTCTTGCCTACCTTTATTCATGCACACTTATATAACATTTCCTGAGCCAGCTTAGCCTACATACATATCTTTATTTATTATTATTATTTTTTGCCTACCTTTATTCATGCTGACTTATATAACATTTCCTGAACCAGCTTAGCCTACATACATATCTTTATTTTTTATTATTATTTCTTGCCTACCTTTATTCATGCACACTTATATAACATTTCCTGAGCCAGCTTAGCCTACATACATGTACATATATATCTTTATTTTTTATTATTATTTTTTGCCTACCTTTATTCATGCTGACTTATATAACATTTCCTGAGCCAGCTTAGCCTACATATATATCTTTATTTTTTATTATTATTTTTTGCCTACCTTTATTCATGCACACTTTATAACATTTCCTGAGCCAGCTTAGCCTACATACATGTACATATATATCTTTATTTATTATTATTATATTTTGCCTACCTTTATTCATGCTGACTTATATAACATTTCCTGAGCCAGCTTAGCCTACATACATATCTTTATTTTTTATTATTATTTTTTGCCTACCTTTATTCATGCCGACTTATATAACATTTCCTGAGCCAGCTTAGCCTACATACATATCTTTATTTTTTATTATTATTTCTTGCCTACCTTTATTCATGCACACTTATATAACATTTCCTGAGCCAGCTTAGCCTACATACATATCTTTATTTATTATTATTATTTTTTGCCTACCTTTATTCATGCACACTTATATAACATTTCCTGAGCCAGCTTAGCCTACATACATGTACATATATATCTTTATTTTTTATTATTATTTTTTGCCTACCTTTATTCATGCACACTTATATAACATTTCCTGAGCCAGCTTAGCCTACATACATATCTTTATTTTTTATTATTATTTTTTGCCTACCTTTATTCATGCACACTTATATAACATTTCCTGAGCCAGCTTAGCCTACATACATATCTTTATTTATTATTATTATTTTTTGCCTACCTTTATTCATGCCGACTTATATAACATTTCCTGAGCCAGCTTAGCCTACATACATATCTTTATTTTTTATTATTATTTTTTGCCTACCTTTATTCATGCCGACTTATATAACATTTCCTGAGCCAGCTTAGCCTACATACATATCTTTATTTTTTATTATTATTTCTTGCCTACCTTTATTCATGCACACTTATATAACATTTCCTGAGCCAGCTTAGCCTACATACATGTACATATATATCTTTATTTCTTATTATTATTTTTTGCCTACCTTTATTCATGCTGACTTATATAACATTTCCTGAGCCAGCTTAGCCTACATATATATCTTTATTTTTTATTATTATTTCTTGCCTACCTTTATTCATGCACACTTATATAACATTTCCTGAGCCAGCTTAGCCTACATACATATCTTTATTTATTATTATTATTTTTTGCCTACCTTTATTCATGCTGACTTATATAACATTTCCTGAGCCAGCTTAGCCTACATACATATCTTTATTTTTTATTATTATTTCTTGCCTACCTTTATTCATGCACACTTATATAACATTTCCTGAGCCAGCTTAGCCTACATACATGTACATATATATCTTTATTTTTTATTATTATTTTTTGCCTACCTTTATTCATGCTGACTTATATAACATTTCCTGAGCCAGCTTAGCCTACATATATATCTTTATTTTTTATTATTATTTTTTGCCTACCTTTATTCATGCACACTTTATAACATTTCCTGAGCCAGCTTAGCCTACATACATGTACATATATATCTTTATTTATTATTATTATATTTTGCCTACCTTTATTCATGCTGACTTATATAACATTTCCTGAGCCAGCTTAGCCTACATACATATCTTTATTTTTTATTATTATTTTTTGCCTACCTTTATTCATGCCGACTTATATAACATTTCCTGAGCCAGCTTAGCCTACATACATATCTTTATTTTTTATTATTATTTCTTGCCTACCTTTATTCATGCACACTTATATAACATTTCCTGAGCCAGCTTAGCCTACATACATATCTTTATTTATTATTATTATTTTTTGCCTACCTTTATTCATGCACACTTATATAACATTTCCTGAGCCAGCTTAGCCTACATACATATCTTTATTTTTTATTATTATTTTTTGCCTACCTTTATTCATGCACACTTATATAACATTTCCTGAGCCAGCTTAGCCTACATACATATCTTTATTTTTTATTATTATTTTTTGCCTACCTTTATTCATGCACACTTATATAACATTTCCTGAGCCAGCTTAGCCTACATACATATCTTTATTTATTATCATTATTTTTTGCCTACCTTTATTCATGCACACTTATATAACATTTCCTGAGCCAGCTTAGCCTACATACATATCTTTATTTATTATTATTATTTTTTGCCTACCTTTATTCATGCACACTTTATAACATTTCCTGAGCCAGCTTAGCCTACATATATATCTTTATTTATTATTATTATTTTTTGCCTACCTTTATTCATGCACACTTATATAACATTTCCTGAGCCAGCTTAGCCTACATATATATCTTTATTTTTTATTATTATTTTTTGCCTACCTTTATTCATGCACACTTATATAACATTTCCTGAGCCAGCTTAGCCTACATATATATCTTTATTTTTTATTATTATTTTTTGCCTACCTTTATTCATGTCGACTTATATAACATTTCCTGAGCCAGCTTAGCCTACATACATATCTTTATTTTTTATTATTATTTTTTGCCTACCTTTATTCATGCACACTTTATAACATTTCCTGAGCCAGCTTAGCCTACATATATATCTTTATTTATTATTATTATTTTTTGCCTACCTTTATTCATGCACACTTATATAACATTTACTGAGCCAGCTTAGCCTACATACATGTACATATATATCTTTATTTTTTATTATTATTTTTTGCCTACCTTTATTCATGCACACTTATATAACATTTCCTGAGCCAGCTTAGCCTACATACATATCTTTATTTATTATTATTATTTTTTGCCTACCTTTATTCATGCACACTTATATAACATTTCCTGAGCCAGCTTAGCCTACATACATGTACATATATATCTTTATTTTTTATTATTATTTTTTGCCTACCTTTATTCATGCACACTTATATAACATTTCCTGAGCCAGCTTAGCCTACATACATGTACATATATATCTTTATTTTTTATTATTATTTTTTGCCTACCTTTATTCATGCACACTTATATAACATTTCCTGAGCCAGCTTAGCCTACACATATATCTTTACTTTTTTTTTTTATTATTTGTTTACCTTTATTCATGCCGACTTCGTAACATTTCCTGAGCCTGCAGGCTTGACAACTTTTCCTCCTGTGTTTATCTATTGTACAACTATTAGTTGCAGGACACACATAGTCTACAGGCCCTGTAATGAAATGTCAGAATATAGTCACCCAATAATAATTAATGGTTCCTATGATGTCCTTCATTGATTATTTCTTTACAATATTGGGCTTAACCAATTAAATACACTGTACATGTAACTCTGTGTATTGTGTCTATGATTACATTTACTATAAATAGGATTCTATTTCTGGAATTTAATCAGTAAGTGTCAAGGTTGATGATTAGTATATGTGAATTTACTTAAGTACAGGTAAAACATCTTCAATGTAACAAAAATCACAATAAAATTACTTATAGGACCTATTAGGTAAATAACTCTTTTAACAGAGTATTAAAATTGATTGATTGTTTTTTTTCCGGTCAAGTACATGTACAATGTAAGTAGGTTTGCAGTTTGAACAATAAAAAGTTGGTCATGTCCATGGGGAGCACATAAAACAAAAGGCACACCTGGTTACAACTGAACATAATGTAAAGCACCCAAGTATACCAGCTATATTGATGATAAGATTGCACCAGTATGGCTTTTCAATGAGTCCATAAATCTTACACAAAATAGTACAAAGATAAAAAAAAAAAAAGCATTTTACTTTTAGATATCTGGTATCATGAAGAAGATAACCCTAAAACAAGATGTTCATTGTACATTTTATTAATATTTTGGGGATATACATTATTTATAAGCACTATGCCTAACAACATGAATTTCTTTAATGTAACAAGTTGTAATTTGGAGAAGATTTGATAAGTTTGTTTTATTTGTGTCTAATCTATTTACCAGTAACTCAAACTGGCAAATAGAATATGTTTAAACTAATTAACCTAACAACATCCTGTATGGAATCATTTTTGAACGTCCAATCATATGCAAGACAGCTACATATAAATATATAGACCAATCGAACAACAGCTCTCAGAGTGTGCTTGAGTTTAATACCTCAAGATTTGATAGGCTCATCGACGATTGTTCGTTTGAAAAGATGAACCATGATGGACTTCCTACAGATATCGTAGTGTACAGTGTATGGCCAAATATATATTTTTTTTATTCGTCCTAGTAATTCTATACTTTGTCAGTTAAAAAATAGGGGGGGGGGGATCAGACCAAACCCCTTGCCCCCTGAATCTGCTGCCAAGTAGTATAACCATACATCTAACTTTTATGTATCATAATTAGTGTGTCTATCATGTGACATCATTATAGTCAATTGTATTTATATATATTATACTTAATTGACCCCCTTTTCACTATTACTGAGAATTGCAATGATTATTCAGCTCTTAATGGATGACGTGATTAACAAATATAACATTTGCACCTCTGTAGACATATATTACATTTGATTGATTTAAATAATGATCGGCTAGGACAATGAGAATACAAAAATAAAACAGATATGACACATTTGTACTAACACTGTACATGTCAAAGGACTGTAGTAACATATGTCTGACTGGACAAATATTTCTAGTATATTCAAGAATAATTAATACAAGGTTACAAATTTTCCCACTTTAAATGGTTCATGGATTGGAATAATTTTACTACTTGAAACCGTCCATGGAATATTTCTTTTATAAATATGGCCGATGGACTAATTCTTCCAATAAGTTTATTTTGTGGTGACTAATTTCACAGGAAGACTTAGTTTACTGTGACATGTAAAAAACAACTTGTAGCAGTTTCTGATGACCAATAGTTTGCTATGAGTGGTCATTGGCAACTATTTCCCAAACTTATGCATCGTTATGTATATGCAATAAATCTGATGTATTATTTTGTTCATGGAGAATATTTGTTGTTGACAAAGGTAAAGATAATATTGATTCATCAGTGCAAATAGGTTGCCAAAAATAGAAAAAAGTTGTTGATCTTGAGTTTTATTGGATAATTAGATACAATTATCCCTGGATGTTCTAGATGTTTCTACATACCTATATAAGGGTTAGCAAATTTGAGAGCAGTTAGTCAGACATATGGGATTTATAAAGCAGCTAGAATTTATAGCATTGTATTTGGATATATTTACTTCAGTGAAGTCACATGACTTGAACTATAAACTATTCCAACATTCAATAAGGAAACTTTGTGGATTGGAAAAAAAGGATATTATATTTCAACAGGAATTTATAGGAAAGGAATCTAACTACTTCTGGAAAAGGAAAAGAACATTTATTCCAAGGGATTTAACTGTGAACATTCAGGCCAGTTGTAAACTTTATAAATTTGATTTTTGTAATTGTATATTATCATTAAGTAATTTGTGTTATTTTATTAAAGTATAGAAACTTGATTGATTGTTGGTTGTTTCTTTCTATTACTAGAATATCTCGTAATAACTTTATGTATATGTAGCACCGTCTTCTACCCTTTTCCTTACGGCAATCAAAACATATGTTCATTCCGCTGGTGCCACATGATTTACCTACCGGTACATGATTATGTGCTTGTTTTCTTGTTCTCGTCATGAATATAGCTGAAAAACTGTTCACTTGAGCTCACATATCCAATCAACAACAACAACAACAACACAAAAATCAATCAATACCTATATATGTATGTCACAAAGGTGTCTTTAATTTCTAAAAACAAGATAGCAAGACACCACAGGTAAGACCAGGTGGTAATAATTTGGTACATGGTCACATTGGTGTAAGCATCTGTCATATATGTACCATTAAAATGGTAGGAGTTAACATGTGAAAAATACATAAATATGCTGGGATGTGGAGTTAAAATGTGAATAATAAATGACACATACCTTGTATACTTCTCTTAAAGAAAGCCTTGCATCCTTCACATGACCACACTCCATAGTGAAATCCTGAAGCATTGTCACTACACACCTGACAAAGCTTATTATGACCAGAACCTGTGGGCAAATCATTGATTTATATCAACTGTCATCAAATTATTACAGAATCATCTTTAACAAGCCATGTATAATGGTAGCAGCTATTTAATAAGGAACCAATTTACATACACAAATCAAAAAGGATTTCCAACCTCTTTCAGGGAACATTTTGTCTTACATAAAATAGATTTCATTATTAGCATTATACATGTACATTTTGTATGATCATCATTGCCTTCATTTTGTTGAAAATATACTACATGTAATACATGTTGAATTATCAAAAACAAACTTGGTCTGTCTGTATTTTGTCATTCATACACATGAACTTCCCAAACTTGTCAAAATCTTCATGCAGGATTTATTTAACCAGTTTTGAATTCAGAGAATTCTTAATGATCTGTCAAAAAATATTTTGCAGTCTTTTTCAATATACAAGATACTTTATTTTCCAAATCAGGGCCCCTGGAGGGCATGATACAACATTTATAATTAGCACATACACAATAAATAAAGTAAAATATAATAATTATTTTATTACCATCAACCATGTCTGTCACAGATTAGAACAAAGGGAAGTAATTCAAGCAAGATTGTCTTAGAATTTTATATTCAGTTTGAGTATATAGTATATATAACGATACTGTGCAAACAAACAAAAATGATAAATAAACGTCTAAAATGTTAGCACAATGATATAAAAAAAAGATGTTAAAATGTAACAAAATTAACTATAAGTCTACAAAAAGACTATAATTATAATTAAATGGACGGATATTTCGCTTGACCGACAAGCTTCATCAGCATCTGTAATCTGTTAATTTCACTGGCCTTTGAATGACAAAGTTATAGAGAGTGGGTTTTAAAAGGACAGTGAAATTAACAGAAATGACCTCCTGGAGTACAAAGAAAAAAAGATCAACAAACGGGTTCCCCTTGTTCTCACTTACCATCCTTCTTTAGAGAAAATTTCAGGCATTGTTCGTCATCATTGGAAAGAAATTGAAAAAAGTGAAACGCTGGCCAAGTTGTTCCCTGAACCACCCGTTGTAGCGTTCCGGCAACCTAAAAGCATTAAGGATACACTGGTCAGAGCTGCGGTATCTAGACCGTCATCGACGGTCGGCCAGTGTAAACCATGTGGTGACAAGCGTTGCAAGTGCTGTCTCCAATTGAAACACGCACAAGTGTTCCATAGCAAGATGACAGGAAAGGAGTATAAGATATTTTGCAATGTCAATTGCAAAACACCTAATGTGGTTTACCTCCTTGACTGTCACGTCTGCGGATCGCAATACGTAGGAGAAAGTGTCCAACCATTCAACAAAAGAATGAATGGACACAGAAGTGACCTTACGAAAAAGACGCTCTTGCCCGTGAGTCAACACTTTGTGTTGCCGGGGCACTCGTTGGATGACTTGGGCAGATCAAATTTTTTTTATCATTGACCACAATCCAAGTTGGAAAGAAAATCAAAGACAAAAAAAGAGAGAGTTTTTGGATCCGCGAGTTACAAACATTACATCCGGAAGGCAAAACAAAAAGGCCTAAATCTTTTGTTTTTTTAACTTTTTAACCAGTGCCTGGTCCTTAGATAGTTGGTAAATTTCATCATTACATTTTCTCATTGCTTTCATATTGTTTATAAATTAGTGTACATATAAACTTGAATAATATAAAGTATAAAGTTCAAGATTTTGATTTTTAGTAATTTACGTCACGATAACTGATGGTCACGTGACAATTTTTCAAATCAGATTACAGACGCTGATGAAACTTGCCGGTCAAGCGAAATATCGGTCGATTTAATTATAATTATAGTCTTTTTGTAGACTTATAGTTATTTTTGTTACATTTTAACATCTTTTTTTGATATCGTTGTGCTAACATTTTAGACGTTTAGTTATATATACATTTTTATATATATATATATATAATTATAAATAATAAGTGTAAACAAGTGTTTTATAATTCAGTTTGAGTATATACTCATTAAAATAATAATAAATAATAAATGTATACAAGTGTCACATCTGCAGAAAGCACCAAGAGTTTTTATCAAATGGAGATTTATTCCAACTTGTGCTTGGTGCAGAATAGACACTCAGTTTATTTGGAAGATTTGCAATAGGCATCAGGGGACGGTGCCACAAAAAAATTTTTTCCTATGCCCACAGCAAATCATCCAATAAGTCTGAATTTGTATATTATAGAGGGAATTTTTTTTTAATTATTTGAACCCAGTCTTAATCAACTGGCAAAGAGCCTTAAGTATTATAGAATTTTCATTATATATATATATTAGTTGCATGTACGTTCAGGTAATTTGTTAAATTATTTAAAAAAAAATAATACATAACGTAATACATTACATGTTTCTCATTTAAACAAATCACAAACTGCTTGCAATTTACTCTGATTTTTTAAAACTGTATTTGATTGTTTATAGATGAGTATTTGATTGTTTATAGATGAGTATTTGATTGTTTATAGATGAGTATTTGCTACTAAGGGGACCAGTTTAAACCTGCATAATAATACACACACATGAAGAGTAGGACACAGATAAAAGTTGATTAAATAAAAGGGACTGAAAGACCTTAATTTCTTTATTTTTGTTTAAATTTTTTTTTATGAAAGTATAACATATCTGAAACTTTGTTTTATTTTGAAATTTCAAAGGCATCATAAAATTTTCTATTAATATATTACATTAATTATAATAAGATAAAATCAACATAATCTTTAATTAGACTACACATCTCCTCTACTTGATAATCAATGAAAATAAAAAAAATCATGTCTTGACTATGCCAAGAACCATAACTCTGAAAGAGAAAATCATCAAAACTGAGCATGAGAATTCTATGATACCTAAAGTAGTTGAAAGTACTTAAGAAGAATACATAAGAAAAAAAAACTTAAAAACCAAAATTAATCACTCTTTTTGCCATTCATACTGATCTGTTCACATTTTTATATTCCACAATTCTACATTTTGAAGAGAAAATGTTATAATTAAGGATTATTTAAGTAAATAAAATGATACCAAGATGAGGTAAAATATAAACAGATAAGCTTCATTAATCATGCCTTATCATTAGTTAATGACACATTCCTGGAAGACCCAAACCTTACAATATAATATGCTCTCATCGTGCATTCATTATAATTAATATTAGATGTTTGAATTATTGTATCTTTTTTAAAACAAATTTCTTTAGTGATACCCTAACATCTAATGACAATCATCACATCAGGGTTTATAACCAATCAGCAATGAGCCTACCAAATCTTTAGGTATTCAAACCGAATACATGCAAATATGGTCAATATGTTTAACCGTCTTGGTTACTGGTAAGTGGTATGATTGGACAGTCAAAGATGAATGAAAGGTTACCGCACATGACCCCTAAAGGATGTTTTTCGATGTTAGTGTGTCTTCAAAGAAAGAAGATAAAAAACAATACAACAAACATCTTATTTTCATTAGATTGTTGTACATCAATCAGTGAATCGTGGCACAAGTCAGGTATACTCCACAGGGTATAATTTCTACATTAGATTGTTGTACATCAATCAGTGAATCGTGGCACAAGTCAGGTATACTCCACGGGGTATAATTTCTACATGTACCATTACACTTATTAAGCAGTGAAGTTCAGGGAATGAATTAGCATAAAGACTCTTACCTGTAGATATTATTTCATGCTTAAGTTTGTGAGAATCTGCAAAAGACAAGGAGCCATCTAACATAGTTAACATTCGACTATCATGGGAGGTAGTCGAGGACGGAATCTGACTAGGCATCATATGAGGCAGTAAATATCCTCCAGGGTATCCCCCACTCAGGGGGTCATCCTTTAGACTTAGTTTATCAATGGAATCCCTGAAAACAGAAATGTTAGATATTAAACAACACATATCACTCACTGAAGTGATGGGATCATCTTTTTTGACTTCACTGTTCAATGCTTATACAGGTTTCCCAAAATAAAACTACTGGTAAAGTGCAATATTGCTGTCAATTTTTTTTTTGAGATTTCGGGTATTCAAAAGCTGTTAGAAAACAATACACAGACTATATCTTTTACACTCATGACATGTTATAGACTGGGATGGACATATGGATGAGAGCTTAGAAATATTACCACAGAAAAAAGATATGAAGGATAAGGTTGAACAACTTTTTGCACCCAACAGGCCACCAATGACTACTCCTAACAAACATTTGCCCATTACAATGTACATGTAGAAGCTGCTACAATTTGTTTTTTTAATGTGTGAAGAGTGTTGCATCCTCCATAACCAAGACACTCATTTGTATCCCATCCTCAGGATGAATTGTGAGTTTGATTCTTCCAAAACTAGAGGACACCTCCCTTTCAAAGAGTTAGTACCCAGCAGAAGAGAAACTGGTCAAATTCCTATACCATGTTGTTCCCTCTGGAATGGATATATGTAGTCATTATACTGTAGTTTTGAAGACAAGTACATTTATCGTCAATTGCATTTTCTCTGTTTTTACTCTTGGTTATTTTTACATTTTGTATATTACAATTGCAGTTGAAGAAGTTTATAAAGCAAAGGGTATGTTTAACATCCTTCACCTTGCCATTGGTTACTTTGCAGCTTAATGTTTGGACATTTCACTCACTTAAAAATGATAAAAAGTAGGTGTGATCAGATAAAAGATTATCATTATCACTGTCAGATCAATCTATCTTTCCACCTTTAAATTGTCATTATTTTTTTCTTCTTTTGTTAAATTTCTATTCAATAATTCAATGTTTTTAAAACATTTAAAAGATTTAAAATGTTGACATCAAAGATCAAACAATCAACAACAACTAAAAATGGGAAAAGATCAATGATGAGAAGCCAGCTACATGTATGTGTAGGGATGAAAATACTGGCAGTATAATTATATACAATATGGCCTCTGATTACAGAATAATATCATTACTTCAATACATTTTCTGTTTAAAAGTAATGCAAGTTAAAGTATATGTGATGGCCAGTTGACAGAAGATTAATGTAGTCTTGTATTAAATATCATTCACAGCAGACACTGTGAAAAGGTCATATTGACCTGATTAGAGGGCAGCTGGCTAAAGTATGACCTCACATTTTCTAAATTGTTATCAATATTACTATGGAAACAAGAATAAAACTCTAGAACTGGTCGAACATGTTAATTATTTCAAGACATGTCTTTCTGTGAATTTGAATAAATGTATTTAATATTGTTGATCCCTGTTACAAATGTACAGTACAACCTGTGTATACCAGATCAATAACAACAGAATTGACTGTCCTTTATATAAAATAAAGTCATCCATAATAATTCTAGAACATTATATCTGTATATTATTAGGATGAAGAATATTAAATACATTTATTACAATACTTTTATCTGATTCTGTACAATACTGTAAGCATTAATGTATAGTACTGTAAGCATTAATGTATAGTATATAGTACAATGAAGTCTGTTTACGTTGATTACGTCCTATTATTTCATGAACCCGTATATCACACATCCTCCCTCAAAAATAATCATATCAACAATTAATTATTATCTACTGTATACTATATATACTAGTCTTTTGTCTCATTATTGTGATATTGTGTACATTGTATAGTTTAGTCTATGTTTCTATCAGTTTGAAATTTCTATCTTTATATGTATTCTTGTTTTCCCCTTGTGGACCCAAAATTGTCAATAAAATATTCTTACTCTATATAGGATGTCACTGTAGTATTACACAAACATATAACTACATAAGGAAAAACTATGTTCAGTATATTATACATTATCAGTGTGGATACCATACACGTGGTTGGTATTTCAATAAATTTTAGTGAATCTCACCATGTAAAAGCACATTTAAGTCTTAAATTCTTAATTTTTCTATTAAAGGTATAATGTCGTTGACTTTGGTGATTTTTTTTGTCCATATATTTTTCACAAGGATGGTTTGGTTTATGGTGCTTAATGCCACTTTCAACAATATTTTAGCTATATCGTGGCAGTCAGCTTTATTGGTAGATGAACTGGAGTACCCGGAGAAAACCATCGACCTGTCACAAGTCACTGACAAACTTTATCACATAATGTTGTATCGAGTACACCTCGCCAAGAACAGGGTTCAAACTCACAACTTTAGTGGTGATAGGCACTGATTGCACAGGTAGTTGTAAATCCAACTACCATACGATCACGACCACGATGGCCCCTTCATATATAGGAAAACATATTCAATTTACCAAGATCCTATTCCTATAACTAGGCAAAGGGAGATTAATCAATCTTATAGCAATTTTCCCCTTGTATTAAATTATAATATATCCCTGTTTCATTCAGATTCCAGAGTAATAAGCCAATGAAAAATTTGTAGAAATTCCCCACGTTTATTACTGTCATGTTTGTTTCATATATTCTCTATGCATGCATTATGCAATGCAAAAACTTTCTTGCTTGTTTTGATTATATTATTTTTATTTATTCATTCATATTTTATTTTGAAGAAAGTCAAGTATATCATGCTGATCTTGGTACAATAAATTTGACTTGCAATACACAAATCACATAAAAATTGGTTGAAAAATAAAAATTCTATATACCTTCTAAATATGCAAAATTTTTAAATTGGGGCTCATTTTAGAATAAAATAACTAACAATTTTTAAGACCCACCAAAAACCTATAAAAATGATCATTTTGCAAAACATTGCATCCAATTTGAATGAAATCTTAAAATTCCTTCCTTTTTGGCCCTTGTAAAATGGATGTCAAAAACAATTACATAATTATAATAACACTATGCATTTTTCTGAAAGGGATTTTCATTTAAAAAAAACCTCATCTAAGACAGTCTTAATTATACACAAATGTTAACTACTAAGGAGGGTGTGATAAATCTATGTTATTTTTTTCCATAAAATGAAAAATTAACCATGGAAAATATAAATTGGATAGTTGAACTGTGTTATCAGTGTAAATATCATTTGGGATTTGTCTGTCACACGATTTCAGGACCATGGGTGTGTATTTTTCAGCAATTTTTTTTATTGATAAAATGCTTTTCAGTGGATAATGTAAAAAATTAAATTTTGATCCTATATAATTACACAAATTATGAGTTATGAATTTCATGAATTATACATTATATGATAGGACTTGGTAATAAAAATTGAGACGTGACATATAAAATATAGAAATCAAAATACTGGAAACAACATCAAACTTTACCAAGGATTTTAAATATTACACCTACAAGGCAATTTTTTTTTAATTTCCTGTGATTCATTCAAATAAAATAACTTTGATCAGTCATAAACTTGACCATTTTCTTTTTCATTAACTAAAATTTTAACAACATTTAGTACTTTAACAGTTAATATTTCTCAAACATATAAAAATGAATTGGTAAATGGCAGAAAATTGCTTTGATATTTGAGCATTGTAAATATACATTTTTGTATGTAGATAAAAAGCTTTATATCTGTTGATCAGGTTACTGTAAACACAAGGTTTTGATTCCCAGATGAAACATGTACATTTGTGTATGCCACATAGATAAAGCAACATGTAGAATTATTTTTAAAGATGACAAATAGCTTCAAGGTTTTTATAGTGTGACCAGACATGCATATAAATGATACATTGTAAGATTACATAACTGAAATTACATACCCAGACATATTATTGCCAACGTCTGTTAAAATTCTAATAAAAGCACCAATTCCAATCCCGTTTTCAGAAATTCCTTTAACAATTGTTAGTGCATCTTCATAATCATCATCAGGATAATTAAATCTTCCTGCCATATCATAACTGACTCAAGTTTGTGAACAACTCTCCAAGGACAAATGGATCCATACATGTATAACTGTTTAAACTATTTTTTTTCACATGTAACACTTTTTTCCAATTTATTACAATACACCCAATAACATCATATTGATTGTTTAGTACACTGGACAGTTAAGCCGGACAATGCATTGGTCATTCACCTGTGTACACTGGCCGTTACACACAGCTACTTGGTCAGTGCTAACTGACCCATATCAATCTAATCTAATGACCTGGTCATTCGTAATTGTAAACGTAATGGGCAGTGACTGGACACCAGTCTGGCGAAGTCAGTAGCAGACGAAATAGAGCGTATTCTGGATTAGATTTATAACAAGTAATTGTAACATAAGATTTTTCTTTCTAACACTTTTAAAGTTAACATCAACTAATCTACAGTAGAAACTGAGAGCCATTGCTGCTTAGCAAAGTTAAAAAATGACGATAAAAAAGTTATTTTTTGTATGAACAAAATAGTCTTCCCGGTTGAAGAGCGGAGCAAAAATAGTTGCTAGATTATGTCCTAGAATCCCGTACAATTATCTATATTTAAAAAACCTCAAAACTAATGTAATGTCAAGGTGAGGTTATCGATTTGACTGCCAAGTTAAAGTGCGTGATGTGTTTAAAATTATGTCCAATAAACCAGTCACAGGATCAAAGGAATAAATGTTTTAATTTTGTCAAAACTTTCATTCTGTATCCGTGATATGTACACCGTTTTATTTTTCTGTAAAAAATATAAATAATCAACTTGAATTGAATACATTGTTTGTATTAGGAGTGGAAATCCAATCTAATAAAATGGTTTAACCCCATACATTTGTTGTGTCTGTCTGGTGTCAGGAACTATATGGTTCAGTCACTTGTCAGGAGTTTTGTGGTTGTCCTCCACAGGCTTACAGTATGAGAGTTGTCAGGGGGAGTGGTCCTTAGGTTCTCCTGTCTGTACTTGCAGTATGAGAGTTGTCAGGGGGAGTGGTCCTTAGGTTCTCCTGTCTGTACTTGCAGTATGAGAGTTGTCAGGGGGAGTGGTCCTTAGGTTCTCCTGTCTGTACTTGCAGTATGAGAGTTGTCAGGGGGAGTGGTCCTTAGGTTCTCCTGTCTGTACTTACAGTATGAGAGTTTTCAGTGGAGTGATCCACATGTTCTCTTGTCTGTACTTGCAGTATGATAGTTGTCAGGGGAAGTGGTCCTTAGGTTCTCCTGTCTGTACTTACAGTATGAGAGTTGTCAGGGGGAGTGGTCCTTAGGTTCTCCTGTCTGTACTTGCAGTATGAGAGTTGTCAGGGGAAGTGGTCCTTAGGTTCTCCTGTCTGTACTTACAGTATGAGAGTTGTCAGGGGGAGTGGTCCTTAGGTTCTCCTGTCTGTACTTGCAGTATGAGAGTTGTCAGGGGGAGTGGTCCTTAGGTTCTCCTGTCTGTACTTGCAGTATGAGAGTTGTCAGGGGGAGTGGTCCTTAGGTTCTCCTGTCTGTACTTACAATATGAGAGTTTTCAGTGGAGTGATCCACATGTTCTCTTGTCTGTACTTGCAGTATGATAGTTGTCAGGGGAAGTGGTCCTTAGGTTCTCCTGTCTGTACTTGCAGTATGAGAGTTGTCAGGGAGAGTGGTCCTTAGGTTCTCCTGTCTGTACTTACAGTATGAGAGTGGTCAGGGGGAGTGGTCCTTAGGGTCTCCTGTCTGTACTTGCAGTATGAGAGTTGTCAGGGGGAGTGGTTCTTAGGTTCTCCTGTCTGTACTTGCAGTATGGGAGTTGTCAGGGGAGTGATCCACATGTTCTCTTGTCTGTATTTGCAGTATGAGAGTTGTCAGGGAGAGTGGTCCTTAGGTTCTCCTGTCTGTACTTACAGTATGAGAGTTGTCAGGGGGAGTGGTCCTTAGGGTCTCCTGTCTGTACTTGCAGTATGAGAGTTGTCAGGGGGAGTGGTCCTTAGGTTCTCCTGTCTGTACTTGCAGTATGAGAGTTGTCAGGGGAGTGATCCACATGTTCTCTTGTCTGTACTTGCAGTATGAGAGTTGTCCCCAGGTTCTCCTGTCTGTACTTGCAGTCAGTACTGAGAGTTGCCAGAGGCGTGGTTCATACTGTTGAGCTAGGTTATGAGCTTGACCATTACTGTTAACTTCATATTATCGATTTTATGAAGAACTAGAAAAGAAGTATGCCCCCACACTTGATAATTATGGACAAAGTTGTTTTGTTGTTTTGTACAAAATGTAGTTAGGAGTGATTTTTTAAAAATGAAGTGTGTCTGTAAGACACAAATGATGCCCCCGCCTGAC
The DNA here is from genome assembly GCA_963680875.1 of Bathymodiolus brooksi. Classification (NCBI taxonomy): domain Eukaryota; kingdom Metazoa; phylum Mollusca; class Bivalvia; order Mytilida; family Modiolidae; genus Bathymodiolus; species Bathymodiolus brooksi. The sequence goes on from OY804576.1 coordinate 16,844,546, forward strand.
CATCAAAATCCTGTGGACATGCACACCTCCATTATGTGTATAAACATCCTGCAAAATATTAAAGCTGTAGCTCTAAAACTGTAGGAGGGGTTAGCCAGACAAACCATGTTCCCTTTATGCAGCTAGTATGAACAAAATGACTAAGTCCAACTACCTGTCATTTTGAGAATATTTGAAGAAAATCAAAATCCTGTGGACATGCACACCTCCATTATGTGTATAAACATCCTACAAAATATTAAAGCTGTAGCTCCAAAACTGTAGGAGGAGATAGCCGGACAAACCATGTATCTATATCCGGATGGACGAACAAAATGACTAAGTTCAACTACCTGTCATTTTGAGAATATTTGATGAAAATCAAAATCCTGTGGACATGCACACCTCCATTATGTGTATAAACATCCTGCAAAATATTAAAGCTGTAGCTCTAAAACGGTTGGAGGAGTTAGCCGGACAAACCATGTTCCCTTTATGCAGCTAGTAGGAAAAAAATGACTAAGTCCAACTACCTGTCATTTTGAGAATATTTGAAGAAAATCAAAATCCTGTCGACATGCACACCTCCATTACGTGCATAAACATCCTACAAAATATTAAAGCTGTAGCTCCAAAACTGTAGGAGATAGCCGGACAAACCATGTATCTATTTCCAGACGGACGAACGGACGGACAAGGGGTAAATCAATATGCCCCCTGACTCTACGTCGCGGGTGCATAAAAAAGGTTTCAATAATATGTTGTTAATTTTATTTCTAATCGGTTTTTTTTCCTAAAAGAAGAAAAGACTCCGTTTTTAATAAATGGAAAAATGTGTTGATTTTGTTATCGATCAGGTGTAAACTGCAGTGAGTTCCGTGACGTCAAAAACCCTAGGTTGTGTTACTATGAAATGATCCGATGGTGTAAAATCATATATTAGAGAGTCACAGTTTTCCCGGTTAACAACCCATATAGACAAACAACTTTAATTCCACAATATAGTGACCAATAATCCCCAAAAGTCACTACACAAAGAAGGTTTTAAGCAGTGTTTCAGAATACCTTTATTTTATTCCTTGTGGTTGTTACATTCTCCACACCAATGTAATTTACATTCGGAAGTAATATAATTTTATACCTATATCTTATTGTCTTAATTCATTTTGAATTTTCCTGACAATGTTTAAGATTAAGAGCCATTTTGATAAGTGCCTTTTACAGACATTCTAATTCAAATCCTTTGATATTACAACTTTTGTTTCAAATGACTGTTATAATTATGTTTATCATTGTTTCAAAACAACATTGAACCTCCAAATTCGAAGTTCTAAAGTATCAAATAGTCACGATAAGAAATGCAAACACTAGGGAGAAGTTTTAACAGTCAACGGGAGACAACTCGAATTTTTTTTAATTCAGTTTCAGGCTGAGTGTACGCATACAAATCGATAAAAACCGATAATGATGTTTCAAACGTGTATTACAGTTCAGTCTTGTCCTATTTGTTCATAAAAAATAGATGCCCCATATTCTTCCCATTTGACTTTTAGCAGAGTACCAGTACCACAAATAAAAATGTTTAATAATGAAAAAAATACTTAAAAAATAAGTCCGATTTTCTTCATGTTTGAACTTATCTAAGGTACTTACCATATTCAGTCTTAATAGTTATTACACAAACAAGAAATTGTACGAGAGAATAAGCATATGTTGAATAATATATAAATACAATGTATCTATCATAAACAGACACAAGAAGACCAACTGAAACATATCAATGATAACAGACACAAGGAGACTGGTACATACATTGAGACTTATCTACAGAGTCATAGGAATAGTGCTTCAACACAAACCAGGAGAGAACAACATCTGTGGTGTAATAGTTGGCGTGCTCGAGTGTGGTAGATCGTAGGTTCGAGTCTCGAGTGTGGTAGATCGTAGGTTCGAGTCTCGAGTGTGGTAAATCGTGGGTTCGAGTCTCGAGTGTGGTAGATCGTAGGTTCGAGTCTCGAGTGTGGTAGATCGTAGGTTCGAGTCTCGAGTGTGGTAGATCGTGGGTTCGAGCCTCGAGTGTGGTAGATTGTGGGTTCGAGTCTCGAGTGTGGTAGATCGTGGGTTCGAGTCTCGAGTGTGGTAGATCGTAGGTTCGAGTCTCGAGTGTGGTAGATCGTGGGTTCGAGCCTCGAGTGTGGTAGATTGTGGGTTCGAGTCTCGAGTGTGGTAGATCGTGGGTTCGAGTCTCGAGTGTGGTAGATCGTGGGTTCAAGTCTCGAGTGTGGTAGATCGTGGGTTCGAGCCTCGAGTGTGGTAGATTGTGGGTTCGAGCCTCGAGTGTGGTAGATTGTGGGTTCGAGCCTCGAGTGTGGTAGATTGTGGGTTCGAGTCTAGAGTGTGGTAGATTGTGGGTTCGAGCCTCGAGTGTGGTAGATCGTGGGTTCGAGCCTCGATCGGATCAAACCTTTGGTATTTGTTGCTTCTCCGCTAAGCACACAGCATTAATGAGAGCAAAGACTGGCAGTGGTTGGCTCGGAATCAGGCTAATGTGTCCGAGTGGGGCGACATGTCTATCCGTGGACTGTTGTTTCAGTGAGCCAGCACTAAGCGTGTTGGTCAAGTACAAAGTGGACCTCATCATCATCTCATTGGAAATTAACTTGTTCTTTCCATGATATAGCTTCAAAAATTGCTGAGTTGGTGTTATCAGTCATATCAGGAGACAGTCATAGGAATAGTTTTCTCTTAACATCAGTCAATATGTATGTTAAAGTTACAATCATCGTGTGTGGGCTTCCGACGTCTAATGCTAACCCATATAAGTATGCTAAACTACAATCATCGTGTGTGGGCTTCCGACGTCTAATGCAAACCAATACTCCGTGTGGGTTTCCGTCGTCAGATGTGTTACAGATACGATCAACAAGTGTGGGTTTCCGTCGTCAGACTACATTGGAAGATAAAATCATCATGATCAAGTGTGGGTTTCCATCGTCATGTATGTTAAATATACAATCATCAGATGTGGGTTTCCATCGTCATGTATGTTAAATATACGATCATCAGGTGTGGGTTTCCACCGTCATGTACCTGTATGTTAAATATACGATCATCAGGTGTGGGTTTCCATCGTCATGTATGTTAAATATACGATCATCAGATGTGGGTTTCCATCGTCATGTATGTTAAATATACGATCAACAAGTGTGGGTTTCCATCGTCATGTATGTTAAATATACGATCATTAAGTGTGTACTTTCGTCGTCAGGTATGTTAAATATACGATCATCAGGTGTGTACATTCGTCGTCAGGTATGTTAAAGCTACAATCATCAGGTGTGTACTTTCGTCGTCAGGTATGTTAAATATACGATCATTAAGTGTGTACTTTCGTCGTCAGGTATGTTAAAACTACAATCATCAGGACTGGGTTGCACAAACGTCAATTAAATTTAAGTCTCAATTAAACCTTAAGTGTAAATTGATTCTATGTACATTTGAAGTAAATTTAAGTATCAATTAAGATTTAGTTGACACTTAAATTTAGATAAGGTTTGTGCAACCCATTCCTGGTGTGTACTTTCGTCGTCAGGTATGTTAAATATACGATCATCAAGTGTGTACTTTCGTCATCAGGTATGTTAAAGCTACAATCATCAGGTGTGTACATTCGTCATCAGGTATGTTAAATATACGATCATCAAGTGTGTACTTTCGTCATCAGGTATGTTAAAGCTACAATCATCAAGTGTGTACTTTCGTCATCAGGTATGTTAAAGCTACAATCATCAGGTGTGTACTTTCGTCATCAGGTATGTTAAATATACGATCATCAAGTGTGTACATTCGTCATCAGGTATGTTAAAGCTACAATCATCAAGTGTGTACATTCGTCATCAGGTATGTTAAAGCTACAATCATCAGGTGTGTACTTTCGTCATCAGGTATGTTAAAGCTACAATCATCAGGTGTGTACTTTCGTCATCAGGTATGTTAAAGCTACAATCATCAGGTGTGTACTTTCGTCATCAGGTATGTTAAATATACGATCATCAAGTGTGTACATTCGTCATCAGGTATGTTAAAGCTACAATCATCAAGTGTGTACATTCGTCATCAGGTATGTTAAAGCTACAATCATCAGGTGTGTACTTTCGTCATCAGGTATGTTAAAGCTACAATCATCAGGTGTGTACTTTCGTCATCAGGTATGTTAAATATACGATCATCAAGTGTGTACTTTCGTCGTCAGGTATGTTAAATATACGATCATCAGGTGAGTACTTTCGTCCTCAGGTATGTTAAAGTTACAATCATCAGGTGTGTACTTTCGTCGTCAGGTATGTTAAATATACAACCATCAGGTGTGTACATTCGTCGTCAGGTATGTTAAAGCTACAATCATCAGGTGTGTACTTTCGTCGTCAGGTATGTTAAATATACGATCATTAAGTGTGTACTTTCGTCGTCAGGTATGTTAAAACTACAATCATCAGGACTGGGTTGCACAAACGTCAATTAAATTTAAGTCTCAATTAAACCTTAAGTGTAAATTGATTCTATGTACATTTGAAGTAAATTTAAGTATCAATTAAGATTTAGTTGACACTTAAATTTAGATAAGGTTTGTGCAACCCAGTCCTGGTGTGTACTTTCGTCGTCAGGTATGTTAAATATACGATCATCAAGTGTGTACTTTCGTCATCAGGTATGTTAAAGCTACAATCATCAGGTGTGTACATTCGTCATCAGGTATGTTAAATATACGATCATCAAGTGTGTACTTTCGTCATCAGGTATGTTAAAGCTACAATCATCAAGTGTGTACTTTCGTCATCAGGTATGTTAAAGCTACAATCATCAGGTGTGTACTTTCGTCATCAGGTATGTTAAATATACGATCATCAAGTGTGTACATTCGTCATCAGGTATGTTAAAGCTACAATCATCAAGTGTGTACATTCGTCATCAGGTATGTTAAAGCTACAATCATCAGGTGTGTACTTTCGTCATCAGGTATGTTAAAGCTACAATCATCAGGTGTGTACTTTCGTCATCAGGTATGTTAAAGCTACAATCATCAGGTGTGTACTTTCGTCATCAGGTATGTTAAATATACGATCATCAAGTGTGTACATTCGTCATCAGGTATGTTAAAGCTACAATCATCAAGTGTGTACTTTCGTCATCAGGTATGTTAAAGCTACAATCATCAGGTGTGTACTTTCGTCATCAGGTATGTTAAATATACGATCATCAAGTGTGTACATTCGTCATCAGGTATGTTAAAGCTACAATCATCAAGTGTGTACATTCGTCATCAGGTATGTTAAAGCTACAATCATCAGGTGTGTACTTTCGTCATCAGGTATGTTAAAGCTACAATCATCAGGTGTGTACTTTCGTCATCAGGTATGTTAAAGCTACAATCATCAGGTGTGTACTTTCGTCATCAGGTATGTTAAATATACGATCATCAAGTGTGTACATTCGTCATCAGGTATGTTAAAGCTACAATCATCAAGTGTGTACATTCGTCATCAGGTATGTTAAAGCTACAATCATCAGGTGTGTACTTTCGTCATCAGGTATGTTAAAGCTACAATCATCAGGTGTGTACTTTCGTCATCAGGTATGTTAAATATACGATCATCAAGTGTGTACTTTCGTCGTCAGGTATGTTAAATATACGATCATCAGGTGAGTACTTTCATCCTCAGGTATGTTAAAGTTACAATCATCAGGTGTGTACTTTCGTCGTCAGGTATGTTAAATATACAATCATCAGGTGAGTACTTTCGTCCTCAGGTATGTTAAAGTTACAATCATCAAGTGTGTACATTCGTCATCAGGTATGTTAAAGCTACAATCATCAAGTGTGTACATTCGTCATCAGGTATGTTAAAGCTACAATCATCAGGTGTGTACTTTCGTCATCAGGTATGTTAAAGCTACAATCATCAGGTGTGTACTTTCGTCATCAGGTATGTTAAAGCTACAATCATCAGGTGTGTACTTTCGTCATCAGGTATGTTAAATATACGATCATCAAGTGTGTACATTCGTCATCAGGTATGTTAAAGCTACAATCATCAAGTGTGTACATTCGTCATCAGGTATGTTAAAGCTACAATCATCAGGTGTGTACTTTCGTCATCAGGTATGTTAAAGCTACAATCATCAGGTGTGTACTTTCGTCATCAGGTATGTTAAATATACGATCATCAAGTGTGTACTTTCGTCGTCAGGTATGTTAAATATACGATCATCAGGTGAGTACTTTCGTCCTCAGGTATGTTAAAGTTACAATCATCAAGTGTGTACATTCGTCATCAGGTATGTTAAAGCTACAATCATCAGGTGTGTACATTCGTCGTCAGGTATGTTAAAGCTACAATCATCAGGTGTGTACTTTCGTCGTCAGGTATGTTAAATATACGATCATTAAGTGTGTACTTTCGTCGTCAGGTATGTTAAAACTACAATCATCAGGACTGGGTTGCACAAACGTCAATTAAATTTAAGTCTCAATTAAACCTTAAGTGTAAATTGATTCTATGTACATTTGAAGTAAATTTAAGTATCAATTAAGATTTAGTTGACACTTAAATTTAGATAAGGTTTGTGCAACCCAGTCCTGGTGTGTACTTTCGTCGTCAGGTATGTTAAATATACGATCATCAAGTGTGTACTTTCGTCATCAGGTATGTTAAAGCTACAATCATCAGGTGTGTACATTCGTCATCAGGTATGTTAAATATACGATCATCAAGTGTGTACTTTCGTCATCAGGTATGTTAAAGCTACAATCATCAAGTGTGTACTTTCGTCATCAGGTATGTTAAAGCTACAATCATCAGGTGTGTACTTTCGTCATCAGGTATGTTAAATATACGATCATCAAGTGTGTACATTCGTCATCAGGTATGTTAAAGCTACAATCATCAAGTGTGTACATTCGTCATCAGGTATGTTAAAGCTACAATCATCAGGTGTGTACTTTCGTCATCAGGTATGTTAAAGCTACAATCATCAGGTGTGTACTTTCGTCATCAGGTATGTTAAAGCTACAATCATCAGGTGTGTACTTTCGTCATCAGGTATGTTAAATATACGATCATCAAGTGTGTACATTCGTCATCAGGTATGTTAAAGCTACAATCATCAAGTGTGTACTTTCGTCATCAGGTATGTTAAAGCTACAATCATCAGGTGTGTACTTTCGTCATCAGGTATGTTAAATATACGATCATCAAGTGTGTACATTCGTCATCAGGTATGTTAAAGCTACAATCATCAAGTGTGTACATTCTTCATCAGGTATGTTAAAGCTACAATCATCAGGTGTGTACTTTCGTCATCAGGTATGTTAAAGCTACAATCATCAGGTGTGTACTTTCGTCATCAGGTATGTTAAAGCTACAATCATCAGGTGTGTACTTTCGTCATCAGGTATGTTAAATATACGATCATCAAGTGTGTACATTCGTCATCAGGTATGTTAAAGCTACAATCATCAAGTGTGTACATTCGTCATCAGGTATGTTAAAGCTACAATCATCAGGTGTGTACTTTCGTCATCAGGTATGTTAAAGCTACAATCATCAGGTGTGTACTTTCGTCATCAGGTATGTTAAATATACGATCATCAAGTGTGTACTTTCGTCGTCAGGTATGTTAAATATACGATCATCAGGTGAGTACTTTCGTCCTCAGGTATGTTAAAGTTACAATCATCAGGTGTGTACTTTCGTCGTCAGGTATGTTAAATATACAACCATCAGGTGTGTACATTCGTCGTCAGGTATGTTAAAGCTACAATCATCAGGTGTGTACTTTCGTCGTCAGGTATGTTAAATATACGATCATTAAGTGTGTACTTTCGTCGTCAGGTATGTTAAAACTACAATCATCAGGACTGGGTTGCACAAACGTCAATTAAATTTAAGTCTCAATTAAACCTTAAGTGTAAATTGATTCTATGTACATTTGAAGTAAATTTAAGTATCAATTAAGATTTAGTTGACACTTAAATTTAGATAAGGTTTGTGCAACCCAGTCCTGGTGTGTACTTTCGTCGTCAGGTATGTTAAATATACGATCATCAAGTGTGTACTTTCGTCATCAGGTATGTTAAAGCTACAATCATCAGGTGTGTACTTTCGTCATCAGGTATGTTAAATATACAACCATCAGGTGTGTACTTTCGTCATCAGGTATGTTAAAGCTACAATCATCAGGTGTGTACTTTCGTCATCAGGTATGTTAAAGCTACAATCATCAGGTGTGTACTTTCGTCATCAGGTATGTTAAATATACGATCATCAAGTGTGTACTTTCGTCGTCAGGTATGTTAAATATACGATCATCAGGTGAGTACTTTCGTCCTCAGGTATGTTAAAGTTACAATCATCAGGTGTGTACTTTCGTCATCAGGTATGTTAAATATACAACCATCAGGTGTGTACTTTCGTCATCAGGTATGTTAAAGCTACAATCATCAGGTGTGTACTTTCGTCATCAGGTATGTTAAAACTACAATCATCAGGTGTGTACTTTCGTCATCAGGTATGTTAAATATCCGATCATGAAGTGTGTACTTTCGTCGTCAGGTATGTTAAATATACGATCATCAGGTGAGTACTTTCGTCCTCAGGTATGTTAAAGTTACAATCATCAGGTGTGTACTTTCGTCCTCAGGTATGTTAAAGTTACAATCATCAGGTGTGTACTTTCGTCATCAGGTATGTTAAAGCTACAATCATCAGGTGTGTACTTTCGTCATCAGGTATGTTAAAACTACAATCATCAGGTGTGTACTTTCGTCATCAGGTATGTTAAATATCCGATCATGAAGTGTGTACTTTCGTCGTCAGGTATGTTAAATATACGATCATCAGGTGAGTACTTTCGTCCTCAGGTATGTTAAAGTTACAATTATCAGGTGTGTACTTTCGTCGTCAGGTATGTTAAATATACAACCATCAGGTGTGTACATTCGTCGTCAGGTATGTTAAAGCTACAATCATCAGGTGTGTACTTTCGTCGTCGGGTATGTTAAAGCTACAGTCATCAGGTGTGTACTTTCGTCGTCAGGTATGTTAAATATACGATCATCAAGTGTATACTTTCGTCGTCAGGTATGTTAAAGCTACAATCATCAGGTGTGTACTTTCGTCGTCAGGTATGTTAAATATACGATCATCAAGTGTGTACATTCGTCATCAGGTATGTTAAATATACGATCATCAGGTGTGTACTTTCGTCGTCAGGTATGTTAACTATTCGATCATCAAGTGTGTACTTTCGTCGTCAGGTATGTTAAAGCTACAATCATCAGGTGTGTACTTTCGTCGTCAGGTATGTTAAATATACGATCATCAAGTGTGTACATTCGTCATCAGGTATGTTAAAGCTACAATCATCAGGTGTGTACTTTCGTCGTCAGGTATGATAAATATACGATCATCAAGTGTGTACATTCGTCATCAGGTATGTTAAAGCTACAATCATCAGGTGTGTACTTTCGTCATCAGGTATGTTAAATATCCGATCATGAAGTGTGTACTTTCGTCGTCAGGTATGTTAAATATACGATCATCAGGTGAGTACTTTCGTCCTCAGGTATGTTAAAGTTACAATCATCAGGTGTGTACTTTCGTCGTCAGGTATGTTAAATATACAACCATCAGGTGTGTACATTCGTCGTCAGGTATGTTAAAGCTACAATCATCAGGTGTGTACTTTCATCGTCGGGTATGTTAAAGCTACAGTCATCAGGTGTGTACTTTCGTCGTCAGGTATGTTAAATATATGATCATCAAGTGTATACTTTCGTCGTCAGGTATGTTAAAGCTACAATCATCAGGTGTGTACTTTCGTCGTCAGGTATGTTAAATATACGATCATCAGGTGTGTACTTTCGTCGTCAGGTATGTTAACTATACGATCATCAAGTGTGTACTTTCGTCGTCAGGTATGTTAAAGCTACAATCATCAGGTGTGTACTTTCGTCGTCAGGTATGTTAAATATACGATCATCAAGTGTGTACATTCGTCATCAGGTATGTTAAAGCTACAATCATCAGGTGTGTACTTTCGTCGTCAGGTATGTTAAATATACGATCATCAAGTGTGTACATTCGTCATCAGGTATGTTAAAGCTACAATCATCAGGTGTGTACTTTCGTCGTCAGGTATGTTAAAGCTACAATCATCAAGTGTGTACATTCGTCATCAGGTATGTTAAAGCTACAATCATCAGGTGTGTACTTTCGTCATCAGGTATGTTAAAGCTACAATCATCAGGTGTGTACTTTCGTCGTCAGGTGTGTTAAATATACGATCATCAAGTGTGTACATTCGTCATCAGGTATGTTAAAGCTACAATCATCAAGTGTGTACATTCGTCATCAGGTATGTTAAATACATGATCATCAGGTGTGTACTTTCGTCGTCAGGTATGTTAAAGCTACAATCATCAGGTGCGTACTTTCGTCGTCAGGTATGTTAAATATACGATCATCAAGTGTGTACATTCGTCATCAGGTATGTTAAAGCTACAATCATCAGGTGTGTACTTTTGTCATCAGGTATGTTAAATATACGATCATCAAGTGTGTACATTCATCATCAGGTATGTTAAAGCTACAATCATCAGGTGTGTACTTTTGTCATCAGGTATGTTAAATATACGATCATCAAGTGTGTACATTCGTCATCAGGTATGTTAAAGCTACAATCATCAGGTGTGTACTTTCGTCATCAGGTATGTTAAAGCTACAATCATCAGGTGTGTACTTTCGTCGTCAGGTATGTTAAATATACGATCATCAAGTGTGTACATTCGTCATCAGGTATGTTAAAGCTACAATCATCAAGTGTGTACATTCGTCATCAGGTATGTTAAATACATGATCATCAGGTGTGTACTTTCGTCGTCAGGTATGTTAAAGCTACAATCATCAGGTGCGTACTTTCGTCGTCAGGTATGTTAAATATACGATCATCAAGTGTGTACATTCGTCATCAGGTATGTTAAAGCTACAATCATCAGGTGTGTACTTTTGTCATCAGGTATGCTAGAGATACGATCATCAAACGTGTGTTTCCATCGTCAGGTATGTTGAGTGAGTGATTGTTGCTTAATGGCAACTCAGCAATTTGCTGAGTTGGCGTTAAGGTGCTAGCTCATTAGAATTTATTTCTAAAATAATAATTACAAATTGTACCTATCGGTCGTCCAACAGCATAATCTTTTAACCCAATCGGAATCGATACGTTATTTCTTAGACTAGATACAAGTCCCTTTCTATACTTATACATGTAATGCCTTTTATGTTGTTGCTATGAAAGTTTAAATCTTAGCTGACCAATTATATGTAGATCTACTTACATCATATATGGCAGAAAGTATGAGGATAGTAAATATAAGTGACCAATCAAGATTTCAACTTTCATAGAAACAATCTATTTACAGGATTATTAATAAGAAAAGGACTATTTTGTAGCAAGTCTAAGGACCTCTGTTCTTCCTGTTTTAGACGAACTTGCTTAGAGTAGAACTTTGTTCTGGTGTAACCTTTTCCATATGACTAGAACTTTATTATATTGTATCTTATATCTTATATTATTGCAAGTGGAGTGTACCATTTGCTTCGTTTGTACATTTTAATATCAATGAAATTATACTGTCTGTTTCCAAACTGAACAATTTCTTTGACATGTGAAATAAGACTTACAAATCAAAACAAAAGAAATGTGTGAAGTTTTAATAACATCATAATCTTTTAACATACAAAGTTTTGAATTCAGAAGTAGTTTTAGATTTTTTTTATTTCAACATATTTTTTAAATCTATTCTTGGCCCTGTTTTTTATGCCCACTTCTATAAAACGTAAAGGAAAAATAAATTTAAGATGCACATCATATGAATCATTTTAATTTTATTTTTACTTCCATTTTATTTGTTTGTGAATATTGATAACATCATGGATTCGTTATTAGTGCTAAATATAGTCAAGATATTCAGAAACGTCGACTAAAGAGAGATAACTCCAAAATATTTTTCGGATCGTAATAGACACAGTCTTCCATTTTGTGTAGGATTAAACAGTTATATATGATCACCTTAAACATAAATGTATGGTTCCAACCTGCCAGGTATGTCAAAAGAGTGCAAATTTGTGGTTCGTTACTCAGATGGCGTTGTGGAAAATATGGTTTATTAAAACAGATGGATTCAGAATTCTGGACTGATGATGAAATCGAAATTATTTTAAAAATAATAACTATGAAAAACGAAATGTTAAAAAAAAAAATACCATGAAGGGGTCACGTAAAGTCGAAAAATAGCATCATGACAAAACATGATTAGTAATTCCATCTAAAACAACAGCTTTTAAGTGGGTCATTGTCAGTAAAGAAAGCGTGAACGAGGTGGATCTATAAAAAATCCCATAGATTTTTAATGACAAACATATTTTCCGGCATGGAATATAAATGAAGATAAAAGGTTTCCATTGACGGTTAGAGTGATGGGCCATTTTAATAACAAACATATTATAAGAAAGCTAAGCATATCTCGCCAAAATATGAAATGAAATGAACAGAAATGAAGAAAAGTGGTGCCATACATATCCATTTAAAGAAACATGGGACCATCACACCCCTTTCTGAAAATGATTTTCTTTCAGCAAGTCAAGTTTTCAAAATAAAAATAATTTTTCAGTCAATCGGAAAAAAATGTGTTTTCCATTGTGAGTATTTGCGGTAAAGCAACACATCTCTGTATCTGGTATATTATTAATCAAATTGTTTCAATTCCTTCCTAAATATTAAGGAAAAACGACCGCTAAAAAAATTGCATTAACCTCTTCCGCCATCTTGAAACGTCGGAATATGGAAACCGAACCGCTCTAACCGAAGTCCGATGTCGGTTCTGTTCAACATTGTTTACTCCGAAACGAATGGACCACATCTTCCACAGGTAATATTTTCTAACAGAAAACTACATCGTGTTTGGCCACAGATACTGGCATAATTATAATTCCTAGTAACCGACACATCCATTAACCCCAATTACCGACATATCCACGAAACATAAATACCGACACATCCATGAAACCTAACTACCGACATATCCATGAAATCTAACTATCGACCTTTCCACGAAAGATACATACCGACATATCCATGAAACCTAACTACTGACATATCCATTAAACTTAAATACCGACATATCCATGAAACATAACTACTGACATATCCACGAAACCTAACTACCGACATATCCATGAAACCTAACTACCGACATATCCATGAAACCTAACTACTGACATGTCCACGAAACCTAACTACCGACATATCCATGAAACCTAACTACCGACCTTTCCACGAAACATACATACCGACATATCCATGAAACCTAACTACTGACATATCCATTACACTTAAATACCGACATATCCATGAAACCTAACTACTGACATATCCATGAAACCTAACTACCGACATATCCATGAAACCTAACTACCGACATATCCATGAAACCTAACTACCGACATATCCACGAAACCTAACTACCGACATATCCATGAGACCTAACTACCGACACATCCATAAAATCTAACTTATACCGACATATCCATGAAACCTAACTACCAACATATCCATGTAACCTAACTACTGACATATCCATGAAACCTAACTACTGACATGTCCACGAAACCTAACTACCGACATATCCATGAAACCTAACTACCGACATATCCATGTAACCTAACTTATACCGACACATCCACGAAACCTAACTACCGACATATTCTCGAAACCTAACTACCGACATATCCATGTAACATAATTACTGACACATCCATGAAACCTAACTACCGACATATCCATGAAACCGTCCACGAAACCTAACTACCGACATATTCATGAAACCTAACTACCGACATATCCATGAAACATAACTACCAACATATCCATGTACCCTAATTACTGACACATCCATGAAACCTAACTACCGACATATCCATGAAACCGTTCACGAAACATAACTACCGACATATTCATGAAACCTAAACATCGACATATGCAGGAAACCTAACTTATACCGATATATCCACGAAACCTAACTATCGACATATTCATGAAACCTAACTACAGACATATCCATGGAACATAAATTATACCGACATATCCATGAAACCTAACTACCGAACCACCAACCGAAGTTCGATGTCGGTTCAGTTCAGTCGGAAAACTGGCCAATGTCAAAAGTAAGCTTCAAAGCAGTCCCAAACGAATGGACCACAACTTCCACAAGTAATATTTTCTAACAGAAAACTACATCGTGTTTGGCCACAGATACTGGTATAATTATAATCCCTAGTAACCGACACATCCATTAACCCGACATATCCACGAAACCTAACTACCGACATATCCATAAACCCGGGATATCAGCATATGAACTGCTTTGATTTATTTTAGAAATGTTCAGTTAATAGGACCAATATATACCTATATACAATTTTACAATGTTATATTATTGTAGACCGTAAAAACTGTAAGATTAAAGTTCTCACCTTGCAGTATCAAATCCATTGAGATAAAAAGAAAATGTATCTCTATCGTGCATCGATGAGGGAATTCTCAGTCCAACAGAATTTTGTCCATAACGGGATTCTGTTAAAATCCCAACCAAGTTTTTCCTAGAATCCAGGAACTCTTTCCGTTCAGGAGATACCTGTCCATATTGTCCAATCCCATACGATGACAAAGGATCCCGTCCATATACATTTTCAGATAAACTACCGTTAGTATGAAGTTTCGTACTCAAATCACGTGGTTCATTTGATAAATACGGACCGACAGGCATTGAATGAGAATATAAATATGGAGAAAGATATCCAGACATAGAATGAATTCCAGAAGGTCTAGGAACTGTAGGCATTAACGTGGAAACAACTATACTGTTTAAAATCTTTTCATTTTTACTAATGCTTTCTTGAATAGTTTGTGACAGAGACAGTTTTTCTTCGCCAGAAAGTAGAACAGGACTTCCAGAACATCGACCCATCTCTTCATCTTTTTTAACTGATGTGTCTAGAGGATCTAGTTCTGCTTTATCACATTCCTCTGCTATTGTCTGGAAGTTTGATTCAGAATTCTTTGAGTCACTTCTGCTAATCGATTCAGCCCCTTCTTCCTTTACAAAATAGTTATTTCGATCTTTTGTAGCCTCTTGTTTCTTTAAAATGAGATCTCGTAGAAGCTTTAGTCCTGGTGATTTGTCGTCGGTCAACCCTTGATTGTTGTAGTTAGTATCAGTGTCATCATTACTACATACAGAGGGTCTCCGGGAAAGTCCCGACGTATTGGAATCGTCGGAACACGATTCTCCTCTTTCCCGTGGTTGAGCATTATCATGGAGGTCTTCCTGTGATATAAACTGCTCCATTGTAATGGGACCATTTTTCGGCTTTTTAGGAGGAGGCATAGTCAAAGAAACAATTTAAGTTACCATTACACCTGAAAAAAGAAGAAAATAATTAATTAATACCAGAATTCCTGTAATATCTATATTAAGACACAATGTTCCATATTAAAAAAAAAATGTCCATTTCTTATATTTCAAACACACACACATCAAATAAATACTATTTTTGACCATATTTTAAAATCGTCAAAAAGAGAACTCTAATAAACATCTAAATTTAACAAGATATGATTATAATCTAACGATTATGAAGTCTCCCAAACCGGCCACTGACACTATCTACCCACATATCAAATTTTGATGATACCGGACAATGTTGAATTTTTACCCCCCATTTTTATGCCGTGTTTTGGCAGCCATTTTGAAAATGGCAGACATCTTGAAAAATTTGAAAACGCAGAATTGCTTCTCTAATGGTGACCTATCACTATGTCAAAATTTATGTCTCTATCATTATCCAGTTAGAAGTTATCAACATTAATGTACGAAATTTCAAGTTTCCCATACGATTCTATAGTAACCCCCACCCCCTTTGAACCCCCCAAAATATGGCTTTGACCCCCTTTACCACAAATCTGAAAACTTTAGGATCAACTAGAAACATATATCTATAACTCCACCAAGTTTCATGAAATTCTGTCCTGTAGTTCCTGAGATCTGCCGTGGACAAGTTCATGGTGCACGGAAAGAAAGGAGAATAACAAGAACAAGAAGAAGAATAATAATAATAATAAGAAACGGAGCAAAAACAATAAGTCTCCAAACGTTGTTTGGGAGACTTAATTAGATTGTAAATACGTGTATTTACGTTCTAAGCGTCTAAATATACTTGTTTAAATATGGAATGCATGCACACATAACAGTCGGGTATATTTTCCGAAATCCTACCAAAGCTATTTCATTCGGAACACAGTGTGCAGGAATAATACTAGGATCCAAAGATTTGCCACTAATATTGAATACAGTGTTCTGATTGGTCAATATTAGAGTACAAAAAGAAAACTCGAAACTCAAGTTATGCCACCAAAGGTCATATCTGGATTTCTTCTTCTTCATCTGATTTAAATATAAAATATATGTATTCATATAGACTTTTCACACATAATTTTTCATTCGGCCTTTTTTATAATTAAAAATCGAGATAATGGTTGTTTGAAAAGCATCACCTGTCTATGAGAAAAGACATTTTAATATACAATATGAACACAATGAACCGGCACATGCTTGATCGTTCGGCGCAAGAGGCGATTATTTTTTTAAGCTATCGCAAGATTTTAAACTCATTTTTTTTCTATATAAAAAAAGAAATATAACCCCTCCCTATTTGAAATCCCGACCCTTTTACTGAGCAAACAGAATAATTGTCGGGTACCGTGATAATCTGTCAATAAAATGTTGTGATCTAATGTGAAATCATCGTAGAACTTGTTAACATGACATACGATGCTTAGATATTATACACCAAACAGGTTTGGTGGTATATCTTGTGATCGGCAGGATACATTCATCTGTAAAACAAAACCAGATGAATAATTGCGGAGGAATCGAACTTTTCTAACGTCATAGATCATAAAAAGATTAAACGGTTATATCAAACATTTTCAATGGAGTTATATCTCGAACTATTTTATACTGATAATCAAAGAATTATTACAACTGTTATTGCTATAAAGATGCTTATTATATATAATACACATTAAAAATACACGGTCATCCAATGGCAATATGTTTATATTATTACACTGTGGTGGCCATCTTGAATTTCTGATCGTTTCGTTGAGCATTAATCTTGTATGTAACAGTAAAGTTGATAATTCACGTTCAATTATAAATGAGTTGTTTATGGAATCATAAATTATCATAAATTAATATTTGATAAACTCGAATAAAGTATGTTGATATTATCAAACGGTGGTGGCCATCTTGAATTTCTGATCGTATAGTTGAACATAATTTGTGGTATCGTATTACCTTATGATCATTCAATTATAAATGAGTTGTTTATGGAATCATAAACTATCTTAAATTAATATTTGATAAATTCCCAGTGTTGAACACACAATACGTTTTCGTGTATTAATCACATTTATTCAGTCGTTTGTCGAAAATATATTTAAAAACATTATCGTCACAGAATCTTGGGTCATATGCGGTTAAACATTTTAGATATTCCCATTAACATGAAAACATATTTGGGTAGAAAGACTTGTGCTATTATTATTCAAGTTTTGTGTTGAAGAAAATCCATTATCATTCAGTAATAAATAATTGTTTATATATTTCTACATACAGGCAAATATTAAACAATAGCACACGACAGCACCGACGTCAGATCTGAGATCGACACAGTTTGTTGGCGTCAATGTAAGGATTATTACTTATATATAGCAAATTTATACATATAGTGGTATTGGTGAAGATTATAAAAATACATGCTGGTAAAAATATAGTTGAATCTTGTAGCCACCCTTGGGGTCATTACCAAAAAAGCACACACAAAAATACAGAGAGCATTATAGTAGATATTGGCTGGGTACTGGTGAAGGCCCCATGGCTCAAACCCATAGAGCTACTGTTTGTCCCCAGGTGACGAATACGTGAAGCGCTTTCGATGGTGGGATGTGATGCTATAATATGTAAAGCCTGACCGTGGACCATAATGGGAAACATGTTATAATATGCAAAGCCTGACCGTGGACCATAATGGGAAACAAGTTATAATATGTAAAGCCTGACCGTGGACCATAATGGGAAACATGTTATAATATGTAAAGCCTGACCGTGGACCATAATGGGAAACATGTTATAATATGTAAAGCCTGACCGTGGACCATAATGGGAAACATGTTATAATATGTAAAGCCTGACCGTGGACCATAATGGGAAACATGTTATAATATGTAAAGCCTGACCGTGGACCATAATGGGAAACATGTTATAATATGTAAAGCCTGACCGTGGACCATAATGGGAAACATGTTATAATATGTAAAGCCTGACCGTGGACCATAATGGGAAACATGTTATAATATGTAAAGCCTGACCGTGGACTATAATGGGAAACATGTTATAATATGTAAAGCCTGACCGTGGACCATAATGGGAAACATGTTATATGTAAAGCCTGACCGTGGACCATAATGGGAAACATGTTATAATATGTAAAGCCTGACCGTGGACCATAATGGGAAACATGTTATAATATGTAAAGCCTGACCGTGGACCATAATGGGAAACATGTTATAATATGTAAAGCCTGACCGTGGACCATAATGGGAAACATGTTATAATATGTAAAGCCTGACCGTGGACCATAATGGGAAACATGTTATAATATGTAAAGCCTGACCGTGGACCATAATGGGAAACATGTTATAATATGTAAAGCCTGACCGTGGACCATAATGGGAAACAAGTTATAATATGTAAAGCCTGACCGTGGACCATAATGGGAAACATGTTATAATATGTAAAGCCTGACCGTGGACCATAATGGGAAACAAGTTATAATATGTAAAGCCTGACCGTGGACTATAATGGGAAACATGTTTGGAGAGTGCCATGCTCCATGTACGTTAAAGACCTCGTTTGTAGATGTCGAGAAAGTAGGCACTAAAGACTAAATTGTTCGTCCCAACTCTCCATACTCTTTATCAATGTTAAAATCAGTTAAAAGTCGTTGACTAATCTCTTCCCTCATTTCTATATAGTTTTCATGAATTGTTGAACTTGTTAACATCCTGAATATAGCTGAAATACTGCTCGCTGGACGTTAAGTAATAACAAATCAATCAATCACTATTAGATATTGATTGTATGTGATGAAAACGTACATGACATCGTATGCGCAGCCAAGATCGTACTAAGCAAGTACACACTTTAGGTTAATAAAAACAGTTTCATGTTTCTTCACGCAAGTGAAACAACAAATAATCAAAAACAAAATGTCCCCAATAGTACTGTGTCGAATGGGTTAGGTTTTGTAGGGATGTGTCACTAGATGTACACCTCCAAACTACGTCTGAATCACGGGGATCGTTCATTGAAATCTGTTGTAACATTATATTAAAGTACAAGGTCCCTTCGAGCATAATACGACCCGTCAGGGGTATGTATAGGGATGTCAGCTTTGTTATCGTATTGGAAAAATTCTAAGCAAAATTTGAAATGCTAAGATAAATAATTACCATATGAATATTGGAACCTGGGAGTTGTTGAAGATGGAAAGCATTTTATGTTAAATTGTCCATTGAATTGCAAAGAAGACAGATTTCTTTATTAAATTAAAGAAATAAATTCTTTTTATTTTCAAATTTGCTATCATAGCTAAATTATTATTTGCTAAATTTTACCAGTATTTTTAATAAGACTTTTTTGTTCTCAAATGTAATAACCGAAAATTATATTGTATATAGTTTGGAAGTTAGACCATTCAGTAAGTAAACAAAATTCAAAATAGTCTAGATATATTAATACACCACCACTATGTAAACATATACAGTTCTATAATACAGTTGTATGTCTTCCTTTGTTGAATATCCATGAAGAGGAATGCTCAGAACAGTATGGAAATTTGATACATAATTTTTAGAAATTTTGTTTCATACATTGCTGTGTATTAATAAATGTTGTGTATTTATTTTTATTGATGTAATGTTTTATTATTTGATTTTTTGGGGTAAAGGAACATTCAAAGCCAATTTTGCTTTTTAATTATTTGTAGGTTTCAAATATTTTAAGAATAAGGTGAAAATATTTTCCGAAGTGTCCTCTGTTAAATTTGTCTTTTGGTGGCAGCCATCTTTGATTTTCGACTCCCAAAAAATGGAAATGTTCTAAGGGTCGATCCAATGATTATTCTTGTAGAGTTTGGGTTCAATCCAGTTTCTAATTTCTGTGAAAAAATATGTAATCGTTTTCTCATAAACTACTATGCTAAAACGATGTCTATCTTGAATTTCCGCTCCACAAAAAAGTAACGGTATGGCAGCTATCTTGAATCTCCGCTCCACAGAAAAGAAAGGGTAAAAACAACAGTAGATAGATGGCAGCTAAAGGAACATTTCAGCCAATGTTTGTGGTCAAATAGTTCAGTGATCTCACAGAAGAATAATTCTAAAATACTTTCCCATATATGGACCTATGCTAAAATTACACTGCGTCATGTCCTGAATTCCCAAGACACAAAAATGTAAGGGACACCACTCGATGATTATTGATTCAAACAAATTTCTAGTTTCTGAAAATTAAATATGTTTTCATTTTCCCCACATGGTCCTATGCTATAACTGACATATAATGGCGACTATATTGGATTATTAATCGACACAAAACAAGTGGTTTGTAAAGAGACATACAACATTCCGATTATGTTTGGTCTCGAAGTGATTCTTTGATTTCAGACTGAGAAGAATATTTTAAAAATATTTTCTCATTGATAAAAATTAACTTGAAGTAGCCACAATCTCGATTCATATAAAGAACACACCTACCATGCAACAATTCCACCAGACATGTTGTTTCTGGGAAGATATTTAAAATCCTATCAAATGTTGAGGACCATCCAAGTATCAAGTCTTCCAGGTTTGATTTCAGTTAGTACAGTGGTCTTGTGAGAAAATTGAAATGTGAAAAGCTTAAAGACGTAGGCGATGACGGACACAAAGTGATGATAATACCCCACATGGTCAACTAAAAATCATATTAAATTACTTTTTTACTTGTCCCAGTTCATTCATTTTTTAAATAATATAACATCGGAGGTCAAATTAATAATCTCGGTTTAATTTCAATTTAAAAATCTACAGCTTGTGTTTTTATTTAATTAGTCAGAACTCAAGGCTACCAAACAGTACATATAAAATGTAAATATTATAAATAGTATATTGTGTATCTCTATATCATGTTGGTTTATGAGAATATACCCATTACTGTTATAAACGTTATTACGATACAACAAAGACAATAAATACATGTACATCTATATAAATCATGTTCATGTTCAATAGTCTACACTATACAATTTAGAGCCGAGATACATTATGAAAAACAGTAAATGTCGTTTGCATGCCAGGGGCGACCACCAGGGGCGTAGCTGGAAGTAATACTATGTGCAATCAAAGAACTTCGGCGAGGGGTCTGGGGGACGCCTAAGGCCCCCATCGGGTCCAGGGCTGACGCCTTGGTAGGGGGACCAGGGGGGGGGGGGCAAAGCCCCCCGGAAGGCCAGCGTTTCTAGCAATTAGAGGGCAATTCCTGTTGTTAAATCGCTCCTTTTTTACGATCACGTTTCATACATGCATAGGTTGACAGAACACTTCAGGAAGTTAATATAAGATAAGATAAGATAAGATGTTATTGTCCAATCAAGGTCCCAGCAAGGGGCAGAGTCATTACAGTGATTCATATATGAATATATATGAACAAAGGAAATAACAACACCTGTTAAAAAAGAAATGCCTTGATTCCTGAAACTTGCGACTTGTTCCTATAAATTCAGTTTTATATATACTGTCCGCCTTGGTTATTAAAATTTTATTTTTAGAAGGCTAGCGAATCATCAATGTTTGTTCTGATGGATACTAATTATTTGCTTTTTCAAAAGCTTTGCTGATTAACGAAGATGTTACAAAGTACAACTGAAAAAATATTTAAGCAAAAATAGGAACACGTTATTGCATGCACCTTTTGATTCGCAGTCTGTTCATATTGCCATATTGTCCACTTGTTTTAAGTGTTATTTTGTATATTTGTAATACAAATTTGGCAATACAAAATAATTCAAAATGATGAAAGTAATGAATTCCTGCTGTAAAAATCAAAACACATAGTAGTTTGCATTATTTGAATTTAATGTCCGTAGCCAAAGTCAATATGACGAGATTTTCCTAAAGTAAATGAGCGCATGACTGTCGATGTCAATGTCAATATCTCTGTGCACATGCAGTACAGATAAAGAAGTCAGGCGATCCTGCAGCATTGTTGTCCTCAAGTACGTTTTAAGGCGACGGAGAACAGAGAATGATCTCTCCGTCGTAGCTGTGCTGGCAGGCATGATGTAAAGTATCAACAAAACGGTGCTGATCGAAGGATAGAGCTCTTCGTTTGTGACGTTAAGGGTGTCCTTCAGATTCGATGGTTTAGTGGTTGTCAATGTTGCCCAACGGGCTTTCCACCTTTTGATTTCGGCTTTAAAACATAACGATGTCGCAACGTAAATCGATTTTGTATGTGTCAAATATAACGTCTACGGTGTCTGGTGTTAGTCTAGGCAAGTTCATTGGTATCAAGTATTGTGCCTGGTATCTGCCGCCATTTTCAAGTAATCTCGCGGTAAGCTCTGTTATGTAATAGTCCATAAACGGGTAGTACATATACCACTGCCAAAACTGGCTAGGGTTATCAGCGGGATGACCAGCTCGGTTGATCTCTCGGCCCGTTTTCCTTGGAATAGTCGGTAGAATTTCAAACTAATCGTCAAAAGAAACGGCCATATCAAATAACGATCGGGTCCCATACAGTTTGGTCGTTTCGTTCCGAAGTTAACTGATTAATAACAACTTCACTCTCTTTTACCAGATTGCATATAAAACACGTTATAATGATTATTGATTTTACTGAAAAAGTGGGATTCTTCCCATGTCAGTAATAATATTTTTTAGTGCAAGCAAACAAATTTTTTTTTGCCGAAATGATGTGCAAGCAATTGATTTTTTGCGTAAAGGTAGCTACGCGCCTGACCACACATAGATATTGAAGCCGGGAGATTTAAAAATACTCCACAAAATGCAATGTATTCAGCAGTATATAGAAAGATATTTGATACACTAATTAATACTAATTCTGAATATACCTGTATATAGTAAAATCGATATCACATAAGACAGGGTAGAAATAATTATTTCCTTCAACATATTCTATTATGCAAGTTTCATTTCAATTATTTTCCGTTATAAATGTATATACTTTGGCACGAAATGCTACTGGTATTCAGACAATTCAAGGTGGCAATTAGCGGCTTCAGCCTTTCAGTTGACCGGTAATGAACAGGCGCGGCTCCATGCAAGATTTTTCAAAACAGGATGTTCTTGTTAAAAATGAGTGATGTTTGGGTTGGGTTGGGTTTGGAGACTATATTACAACATTTACAATAACAAGGATGAAAAGTCTAATGCCTGTAACCTTCCACAACTGTTGTATAAACACGGCTGGTAATCGGCACAAGCAGAACAGTTGGTTCTGCAAAGAAATTCGTGAGGATAACTTCCGGTTTTGGTGGAGGAGAGTTCACGAAGACGCTTCGTAAGGTGTGTACATGTCAAAAATTGAAATTTGCTTTTTTACTGTTCGAATATTGCAAAATCAGAGAATGCTATGCTGTGGTGAATGCTTTCACGATTAGAAACATGTATTGTTTATTGTTGTATATGAAGTGTAGCTCTCGCAAAATCAATCGTCCCACGGAAAACATGACGAAAATTCTGACACTCGTACATTTCTAAGTTGTTCTTGACAAAGATGCAAGTTAAATTTTCAATATTTTTTCATCGTGGGAGTCTAAATATAATCGGGGATAAATTCCGATTCGTCAGAAGTAAATTGAAGTCTAGATAAATCTACAAACTGTCAATTTTCTCGTTTTCCTGCTTGAGGAGATCGGTTCTGATAGAGCACATTGCGAATGCATGAGGAGATTTGCTAGTTTTGTTAATTGTTTTCTGCAAAATTGATAACTTGACACTTTTAAGCATAAAACTGATAAATACTCTGTCCACTTTCAGGAGATGCCAGGATTCAAGGGAAAGAGGAAAAGGGGACTGACATAGATTCTTTACAAAAAACCATTTCGATATAGATTGCCTGTATCACCGCCAAGGAAACGAACAAAAAACAAGTAGCAGTACACGAATTTAAAATCCCCATCAATCAGGACACCAAGTTTACTAAAAAAATATTTATATCCTTTCAAACGGGTTTCCACACCTATTCGGCGTTGAAGATCCTGTTAAAATGTCACTTTCATTTTTTGGGCCAAACATAAACCGAATGAATCGACCACCAAATAACTTTCTCCCTAACCAAACAAATTGGAGAGTTGATGGCGAATATCTCATTTCGACGTGATTCATCTTTGTCAAACCATTCTACAATGTCCAAAAACAACTAAAATGCAATGTTATGCAAAGGGAATTTTCCATCTTGTACTAATTTAAAGAATTTCAATAGCTTGTCCTTTTTCCCAACATCAGAAAGTTTGTCAAGAACATCTTGAAAAACTTCAACTACTGAAGCTTCTTCCTTCGGGTCAACTTCTATCTTGCCTATACTTTCATCAAGACTCATCAAGGAAACATTTTGTAGATCTGCGGTGAAGTTTCCGTCATCTTTAGTAAAAAAGTTGCGCCGAATAGGTGTGGAAACCCGTTTGAAAGCATATAGATATTTTGAAATTGAAAGAGATTTTTTTAATAAACTTGGTGTCCTTATTGATGGGGATTTTAAATTTGGTGTACTGCTACTTGTTTTTGTTCGTTTCCTTGGCGGTGATACTAGTCCGAGATTCCTCTGTCGTTTAACAGCATTGATAATCTTGCTGTAGCCGTTCAACGACAGAGGGTGATACATACGGAAACCATCAAATTTGCCTCACAGCCATAGTATCGGCACATTTCCACGTTTCGTGGCTATCGGATTTTATTTTCTATCATAAACCTTATATAAATCGCTTCACCAATAATTTTTCTATTCATTCATAACCATCTTACCCTCAGAAAGTGGTGTTACACTCCATTACAGCACGATTTTGCCTTAGATCCTATTATTCCGCCATTTGACTTCCATTTTCGAATCTACACACGTGATCTCGCGATACTAACTGAATGATGACGGCAACGCATTGCATGATGGGAGCTAATTAATGCAGCGTGCCAAATTATTTGGAGCATTATTTGCATACGTAAACAACATTCAAATCACATGGAAGACGATACATTTAAGCGTATTCTGCAGGACAAACAGTCCATCTACAGATCAAAGAAGAGCAGAAGGAAAGTATACAGAATGTGTTGGAAAGAAAAGATTCAATGGCAGAGTGTTACCAACGGGCTTCGGAAAGAGCATGTGTTACGTTCCCCCTTTTTGTTTTTGGACAAGGTACTACATTTTTTTTTTCTTATGGTTATCTGTAATTCACTAAATTTGCTGTTAAAATCATTACCAATCAATATAATCAACTGTATTAAATTTTATGTTAATTGTTCTGCCTTAACAGGCGCCTATGATTGTCAATAAAAATATTTGTTTGTTTGTTTATATGCAAATTATCTCCCATGATACATTGCGGTAATCGTAGTTTTCTCGTAGTCACGTGACAAATGTTTGAAAAATGGAAGACAAATGTCGAAATCATAGGTTCTAAGGCAAAATCGTGCTGTAATGGAGTGTAACACCACTTTCTGAGGGTAAGATGTTTATGAATGAATAGAAAAATGATTGGTGAAGCGATTTATATAAGGTTTTTGATAGAAAATAAAATCCGATAGCCACGAAACGTGGAAATGTGCTGACCCAGAGTTGGAGAAGCAAATCCGCTGTTTTCCGTATGTATCACCCTCTGTCGTTGAACGGCTACAGCAAGATTATCAATGCCGTTATACGACAGAGGAATCTCGGACTACGGTGATACAGGCAATCTATATCGAAATGCTTTTTTTTTGTAAAGAGTCCCCTTGAATCCTGGCATTTCCTGAAAGTGGACAGAGTATTTATCAGTTTTATGTTTAAAAGTGTCAATTTATCAATTTTGCAGAAAACAATTAACAAAACTAGCAAATCTCCTCATGCATTCGCAATGTGCTCTATCAGAACCGATCTCCTCAAGCAGGAAAACGAGAAAATTGACAGTTTGTAGATTTATCTAGACTTCAATTTACTTCTGACGAATCGGAATTTATCCCCGATTATATTTAGACTCCCACGATGAAAAAATATTGAAAATTTAACTTGCATCTTTGTCAAGAACAACTTAGAAATGTACGAGTGTCAGAATTTTCGTCATGTTTTCCGTGGGACGATTGATTTTGCGAGAGTTACACTTCATATACAACAATAAACTATACGTTTCTAATCGTGAAAGCTTTCGCCACAGCATAGCATTCTCTGATTTTGCAATATTCGAGCAGTAAAAAAGCAAATTTCAATTTTTGACATGTACATACCTTGCAAAGCGTCTTCGTGAACTCTCCTCCACCAAAACCGGAAGTTATCCTCACGAATTTCTTTGCAGAACCAACTGTTCTGCTTGTGCCGATTACCAGCCGCGATAAAGAAGTGCGTATACTAAATGCCTTGTTTATCCACACTGTTATCGAAAGGCTATGGTCTCTATTCAATAAGTAAAAGTCCGAGGGTAGAACAACATAAGTACAATATACACATCCTTTAGTAAACACAAATGGTATACCCCCAACTCAGTTTATAATGTCCGGTTAGTTTGAATAGTCTATTCCTGTGTATTCCTGTGATAGGATTATTATAATACCTCCATCATCGTATTATTAATTAATAGAAAATATAATCAAAATGACAACATTAAGGATTTACATTCTTGTGGATACAGAATCCTTGATATGGAAGGATGAGCGTAATCAGTGGGTAACCTTGTAGGCAAGGGCAACACACACACACACACAAAATGTTAACATGGGAGATGTTCATTAATGGTTATAAACAGTAAAAATATTGTTCTGTTAGATGTGAATATTTTTATGGACAATATTAATTGTTATTCTAGTAGAAATATTGATATATTAAATTCTTATTATATTATTTCCATAAGACTTGCCCCACTTTGTAATTATCGAGTTGTCTGATGTTTGAAAGAATAAAGTTGATGTCCAGTGGATTAAACAGAATAGCAAGACTGAACTACGGTTTATGTGGGGGTGGGGACAAATTAGTATACTTTCCTAATCATAGGGCCCAAAATGGGCATATTAATCAACAACATGAAGATCATTCATACTGTTACATCAACATTTACAATCATTCACACTGTTACATCAACATTTACAATCATTCACACTGTTACATCAACATTTACAATCATTCACACTGTTACATCAACATTTACAATCATTCATACTGTTACATCAACATTTACAATCATTCATACTGTTACATCAACATTTACAATCATTCACACTGTTACATCAACATTTACAATCATTCACACTGTTACATCAACATTTACAATCATTCATACTGTTACATCAACATTTACAATCATTCATACTGTTACATCAACATTTACAATCATTCACACTGTTACATCAACATTTACAATCATTCACACTGTTACATCAACATTTACAATCATTCACACTGTTACATCAACATTTACAATCATTCATACTGTTACATCAACATTTACAATCATTCATACTGTTACATCAACATTTACAATCATTCATACTGTTACATCAACATTTACAATCATTCATACTGTTACATCAACATTTACAATCATTCATACTGTTACATCAACATTTACAATCATTCATACTGTTACATCAACATTTACAATCATTCATACTGTTACATCAACATTTACAATCATTCATACTGTTACATCAACATTTACAATCATTCACACTGTTACATCAACATTTACAATCATTCATACTGTTACATCAACATTTACAATCATTCACACTGTTACATCAACATTTACAATCATTCACACTGTTACATCAACATTTACAATCATTCATACTGTTACATCAACATTTACAATCATTCATACTGTTACATCAACATTTACAATCATTCATACTGTTACATCAACATTTACAATCATTCACACTGTTACATCAACATTTACAATCATTCATACTGTTACATCAACATTTACAATCATTCACACTCATTTTAATCATTATTTGGAGACAACACAAAAAAACCAAAGAGAAATAATATGGAGGAAAGAGTCAGTGGTCACAAAGAGGATACTATTTATGAATATATTTATTATATTAAAAAGTCATTAAAAATAATTATAGTCTTCTTTACTCTAAATAATCTTCTTTTCTTTTCTTGATAAAAAGTTATTATCTAAATGCAGATAGAAAAACAGGATCATCATTTGACATCATCCAAATAAAAAGGTTTGGATGATCTAGATTATATAGATTTGGAAATTTTATATATACAATGGTTTTTCTTTGCTTTTGATATAAAGGACATTCCAGAGTAAAGTGCAGTTCATCCTCAATAGAATTATTAGTACAGTGCTGACAGAGTCTCTCACAACTTGGAAGCAACTCAAGTTTTCCAGAGACTGAATTGAGTTTACATTCATGTCTACCAGTCTCTATTCTTAATGTATGGTTACTAAGTCTGAATTTTGTCAATGTGACGAATTTTAAGATTTTTAACAATCAAATAATTTTCAAGGTTAAAAGATGTTTTATATTTAAAATATGTGTTTAATTTTCCTTTATCTAATACATATGTGTTTCTTATTTCATTCCATACATTTAGAAAGTTATTTTTCAGTGCCGTTTTTAGCAAAAATTTAAACTTAGATTTACCAAAGTCTTTACAGACTGCAAGATCAATATTTATTTTTTTACTATAAAGGAGTAAATTGGAATACCAAGAGTTGCTATCTTGATTAGTATTGTTTTTATATTCACTAAATGCTTGATTTAATAAATTTGAGGGGGAGTGTTCAAGTCTATGCCAGTACATGAACATTTGCTTTAATATATCTATATACATAGGGAATCTTCCAAGTTCAGTCAGCACAGCTATATTTGTGCCCTTTTTTGAAATCCTGAGCATATATTTACAAAATTTTAGATTAACCTTCTCAGATTCCCATTCTTTAAAAATGTCATATAAATTTAGCTCCTTTCTCTTTTGAGTGAAATTTATGACGCCCCAGTTTTCACATCCATATAATGCTATAGGTTTTATGCAATGATCAAATAAATGGAGAAATGTTTTAATAGATGGGGTAGCAGATTTCATATCTCTGCATAGTTTAAAGCTTGCTTTTATAGCTGTTTGAAACAATTGTTTTCTTGCTTCAGTAAAATTACCAGAATTTTCCATGGTTATACCTAGATATTTATAGTTTTTAGTACAATCAATAGTATTGGTTCCAATGTGAAAATTATATTTTAGTAGTTTACCCGACTTATTAAAAATAATAACTAGTTTTCTTTGGATTTATTCCAAGACACCACTCTTCAGATTAATCATTCAAAATATCTAATTTACTTTGAAGACCCTCCTTTGTATTAGAAAAAAGTACAAGGTCATCAGCAAATAACAAACAGGGAATCTTTGTATTATCTAATGTGACCGAGTCAGTCTTTTCTTCCAAAAGTTTAGGAAAGTCATTTATGAAAAATTTAAATAGACTAGGGTTTAAAACATAACCTTGTCTGACCCCAATTTCAGGTGTGAAAAACTCCTGTCATTTTATTGTCAACTTTTATACATAATTTATCACTCATATACATTGATTTTAAGATTCTATAAAAATAACCATTAATATTTTGTAACTGTAATCTATACATAATTCCAACATGAATAACAGTGTCGAATGCTTTGTGGAAATCCACAAAGCATGCATATAATTTTTTGTCCCCACATTTCAGGTACTTATCAATAATACACTTTAAAACAAATATGTGATCCCAAGTGCGAGCTTTCTTTGAAAACCCAATTTGGGTTTCATGTATAATATAATTATCAGCCAAAAATAAATCAAATTTGTTACATAATACTAAATTAAACAGTTTACCAATACTGTTATTAATTGCTATTCCTCTATAGTTAACAGGATTATTAGGATCATCTGCCTTAAATACAGGACATACAAAACTTTCAGATCATTTACTTGGATAAATTCC
The DNA here is from genome assembly GCA_963680875.1 of Bathymodiolus brooksi. Lineage (NCBI taxonomy): Eukaryota > Metazoa > Mollusca > Bivalvia > Mytilida > Modiolidae > Bathymodiolus > Bathymodiolus brooksi. Next base: position 16,874,951 of record OY804576.1, read on the forward strand.
CGATGTAAATACAGCATTAAATAATTTCAATAAACATGGATTCATGTAACTTTGAGATGCTTTTAGCATTTCATTACTTACATTATCCAATCCAGGGCTTTTCCCAGATTTTAGTTTGGAAAATGCTTTTTGCAACTCACCAGTTGTAATTTTATAAGTATATCCTCTTGGTATTATGAGTGATCTATAAGGTATAACAACCATATGTGATTAATATATTCAACATAAAAATGTAATTTCTTTTTGTTATGATATTACTGAGCAATTGGTCATTTGGCTTAGCAAAGTTTGAATTTGTGATTATTTAATATATTTTTTTATCATATCAGGAAACTTTCGACCTTGAAAAAAATTAGTTAAAATATTACTCTGAGGAGCACTCATGGTCTCTAGCATTGGTACTTATTAATATTTAATGTATTTTTTAACCAGAAAAATTTGGTCCTTCCTTACAGAAATCACAAAAACATTTTCTTATAATTTATATACCAGCCTTATTGTGTGACATACCAAACAGAAAATCATTCTATAATCTAAATAAATATATAAAAATACATTTCATATTAAATATGTGAAATAATACATATTCTTCTATCACCCCTCCCCTAAATGAAAATAAAATAACAAATTCAAATTATTTAGCAGAAATTATATTAATTTATTTCTTATTCAACTAAATTAATATCACACACAATCTCCTGCAATGTTTAATAAATAAACAATGAACATGCTTAAAATAAGTGGGATTTTATATTAAATGTTGTCAAATGTTTTTTGGGCATGTAATCTTAATAGAAAATACACCCAATACAAAATAAACTTCATAATTCAATTTTCTTTTCAGTATAATTTATTTTTCAAATGTCCAACTGGCTGACCAGTTATGTCAACAGAAACAAAATAAAAACAAACCTACAAAAACACAACCATATACATTTGAAGAAAAAAAAAGATTGCATAAAAATAATACATGCATCAGTATATACATAATTTCTGTAACTTTTATAAAGTTTTAAATGTTAAAAAGTGGAGAAAAAGACTTACTTGGAAAATATAAAATATGCTGATATATATATTTTGTATGTGTATATAAATATATTAAACATATTTTCTGTAAATACATAAATATAATATTAAAAAAGTTAATCTATAAATAAAATGATACAAATAATTAAAATAATTAAATCTACACAAGTCTTATCTTGAAAACAAAATAAAAGGTGTAAATTGAGATGAAGAGTATGTCTTACCTCTAGTTAATTCAACACACATAATGCCTTACACACTAGATGTTATTTACCTAACCGAATGTCAGAGTATTGACCTCAGTCAAGTCTGGTTCATTATGACCACTATCCCGACCTTTACGTAAAGTTGCATACGGTCCCATTTTCTTTACAAATAAGACTTTATTTTATACTTTATATTGAGGTAAAAGGATTAATGTATTATTTTCCCGGTTGGAAGCTTTAAAACGGCAAATAATCATTGAAAACAGTGGGTCAACGCCAGGTCACAACTGTACAGTGTACCTCGAATGCTTATATCTGTGTAAAAATAGCAGATTGACCGCTAAATGAACTCGTGTTTACCTTACGTGAACTTATCCTCAGATGACCCTGCCATGCGCGATAGGGTCATACTGAATGTAAAAAAAATCAATAATACTGTTCAATAAAGCACATAGTTCCTACTCTAGCACAAAGAAGGAGGGATGGGAAAGGGGGAAAAAAAGGGGGGGGGGGTAACGAAATGATCAATGTCACATATTGATGCAACTCGTAAGTTACCAACAGAAGAGAAAGGATGTGAAAAAAACCCATTTCAAAGACTTTATGAGTCATCGCAGGTATTATCATTGGTTGAAAAATAGGGGGGAAGGGGGTGGTAATCAATGTCATTTCAGCCAACCCTTTATCAAAAGCTTGAGTATTTTATAAATAATAAGCACGAGATATTTAGTATGGATCTCTCACAAGATGCTACAATTAGTCATTTGTTTTAGAAGATTGTTATTGGATGTTAGCCTCTTCCTCAATACGCAGTTGTATCGATACTAACAAGGGAAATAACTGTCACTTATCACATATTTTATTGTAATAACGCCGAATTTGTATGTGTAATAAAAGCATAATTTGCAGCGTGTTATTTGCCTCCGGGGCAATACCATTTTACGAGGGCAATAACATGTTATCTGCCCTCTTGTGAAGGGCAATAACATGTTTTCTGGCCTGGCAAAATATGTGATAAATAGATTAATACATGGCCTTTTTCATATTGCCCTTGTCACCAGCCCTCGACTGATATCGTCCCTCGGGGCCGATATCAAGGTCTCGTGCTGATAACAAGGGCAATATGAAAAAGGCCATGTATTAATCTATAAGTAATACTGGTGATTAATTTAAACAAAGTAATGAACTTAAAACAGAGTGGTGATTTTAGTTGATGGTGACAACCTTGGAAAAGGGGGGGGGGGGGGGGGGGGGGTTGCAATAAATAGGGCAGTAATTGTCATGTATAGATCTGATAAATGTCTTTTTACACAATGTTTACTCTGCCTGCCCCCACCACACACACAAAATGAAAATCAATACAATGCACATCTAATTTTAATTAGATTGGTTTGTTTGTTTGTTTGTTTGATGGTGTTTAACGCCACTTTCAACAATATTTCAGTTATATCGTTTTATTGGTGGAGGAAACCGGAGGACCCGGAGAAAACCACCGATCTGTCGCAAGTCACTGACAAACTTTATCACATAATGTTGACCACCTCGCCCTGATCGAGATTCGAGCTCACAACATCAGTGATGATAGGCACTGATTGCATAGGTAGTTGTAAATCTAACTACCATACGATCACGGCCACGACGGCCCCTTAATTAGATTGGATAGAGGAAGGACTGTCATGCTTGGTTGTGATAAAGTATTTCGGATTCAACTGTAAAGCATACCCGTTTTATTATTATTTTTCATTTTCTATTCTTTATGTCCTTATGTTGATCAATTATTTAATAAATTATACTAGATATCTCATAAACATTAAAACATAGCTAATAAATAAATAAATATATGAACAACATCACATAGTGATGAAACATTCTGTTTTCTTCCTTTTCCCCCCCATTTCATATAAATACAAAATAACTATTGTCATTATCACAGTTTTTGAACAAAATAGAATTGAAATGTTGTTATAAACTAGCACGTTAAGGCCTGTTGTCACTAGCAAAGTTTTCTTGGTCAAAGTTTTTGAAGGATTTTTGACAGTGACAACGGTCAAAGAAAACTTTAATCAAAAAGTTTGAAGGACTTTGATGGAATAGAATCTCATCCTATTTTTCTTGAAACTTGGATGGACTTTGATGGGAATTAGCCAATCAGAGTTGAGTTTTGGAATAATGCAATTTTGTTTACCAAGCAAAAAGCACATGGTAAAAACGGCGGGAAAAGCTGAATTTGCAGGATAGCTTCCAAAACTAAAAAAGGGTGGACAAATGACGTGATAGAAGAATTGATTGAAATGGTTGAGGCCAGATCAGTAATATGGAATATAAAATCAAAAGAATATTGTGATAGAGATAAGAGAACCAGTATCTTGTCCGCCTTTTTCCGACTCTTGTGCGATGTCTAATTCGCCTCCTCAAAATGGTAATACACAAAAGACAAAGTGAAAGATCAAGGTAGTCATTCTGTGAGATATTTACTGGAGCCATTTTACTCTTTGTAGACATTGAATTCCCGCCTTTTATTTGACCAATCATCAGAAAAACTGTGATAGTGACAACACATGACTTTGACCAAGTTTTCTTGGTCAAAGAACTTTGACCAAGTTTTTGATGGAAAACTTTGATAGTGACAACAGTCCTTTACTGACACATTTGATCACATAAAGTTTAATCGAGTACACCTCACCAGGTAGCTGCAATAATGTAGCTCCTGTGACAAACTTGTGTCTCGGCAGAGCTACAACGCGGTCCCATTCGTCACAATGGAGCAAAAAAAAATTTGCAGTTGAAACGTAAAAACTCACTATTTACGCTTCAAACATTTCATTATAACTATTACTGATGATCCCAGTCCTTGTTAAATCGGTTTGGCTGAGAAATATATGCTTTTCAAAGGTAGCAACAACCTTGTCCAAATTTATCGATTGTTTGTCATAACCGGAAACAACGGAAGGCGGAGCTTTTCTAAATATGGTATTTTTTACTACGATGCTTACGACTGCTGATGTAAATATTCACGCCTTAATCGCCAAATATGGTATCGACATCCAAATAGTGAGGCCGGAAATGACGAAATTCAAAATGTTCAGAGAGTTTAGTAAACATGGATTTTTATTTTGTGGGAATTACATTCTAAAATACTGGTAGGTGATAAAAACTTGTTATAATAATGGACAAAAGGAAAGGTTATGTTTTATTATTGATAAATGCAGGCGTCAGAAACTCTGTAAGCGAGCGCAAAAAATCTCGGCGGCTGCTCCATTACGTGTAATGGCATCACGTTATAACCCTTGCGAGTAAGCGAGCATTTAGGGTTTTATTATTAGAACTACTCACCAGGAGGCGGTTATCGAACTCTCCAATCTAATTAAAATCAGATCTAACGCAACCCCGCCTCGTCTGTCGTCTGAACTGGCTAATTTGATATATTGAAATTAAGGTTAAGGGTTAGGGTTATGGTGTTTAACGCAACTTGCAACAATATTTCAGTTTTATCGTGGCGATCAGATTTATTGGTGGAGGAAACCGGAGTATCAGGAGAAACCACCGACCTGCCGCAAGTCATTGACAAATTTTTATCACATAATGTTGTATCTAGTACACCTCGCTATCAGCGGGATTCGAACTCACCACTTTGGTGGTGATATGCACTGATTGCACATGTAATTGTAAATCCAACTACCATACGATCACGACCACGACGGCCCCTACAGATAAAGGAAACAGAAATTACTGTAAAAGTCTAAAGATAAAAAAAAACGAGTTTAATAATGAAACGTCTAAAGATAAATCCAACAGAATACTTTATTGTTTATAAAAAATAAAAGAAACCAACTACCATACGATCACGACCACGACGGCCCCTATATTGAAATTTACAGCTCCTAAATGATGTCATTATTAATAAAACTAAGGTTCTCCTTCATTGGTGACGTTAGCTGATTTTGGCTCTTCTTGGTTAGACCTTTTGGTATTCTTGCTCCCTAAACGTTTTATTTATTTGGCTTTTGAATTGTTTGACTTTGAGCGTACCTAAGGTTATGCTAGAAACACGTCATGTGCTCTAAATTAGATATTTACGTTTATATATATATATATATATATTGTCCAATTTATTCTTGTCTCCCACGAAGACCATTAATTTCTTTAAATGGATATGACTAACATATTCAATCTGTTAGAAGTTTCAGTTATTTTTTGTCCTAAGAGTAATGGTCTTAAAAAAAAACCACATTCTACCTTTTTAACTAGCAGTCCGTCAATAACAAGCATTCACTGACCCCTGACCCCGCTATTGCACATGAGCAAAAAATATATTGACATGCTTATGTTGTTGTTCATTTTGTAACGGTGTGTGATATTTTGAGAGAAAGTTAAACTGTACATTTGTATTGCCGTTGGAGATCCAATATCAAGAAGGAGATAGGGATCCCATTATCCGGTATAACCCTGCCATGCTTGTGTCTGTCTCAAGCCATGATCTAGAGGTCCATTTGCATATGTCCTGGTCTTGGTTTTTGTGTTCAATGATTTGAAATGAGACGTAGTTGCTCGAATAGTTGATATTGATGGAATTGTTGACCAATACTATTTAAACTTTCTTTTCAGAAATAGTTAATATTTGATTTTTCGTAAACTTATCGTTTTCTAATGACGCGAAATGCGACGCAAATATTATACTTTGTAAATCTTTTGACGAGTTGCACCCAGTGCAAATATGATCAAATAAGCCCTGTGGTGATGGCCATCTTGGATTCATAATCTGTTATAACAAATTAACACAATCAGTTATAACAGGAAAATAATTTGCTATAATAAATTAGAAAAACTGGTGTGACCCTTCCCGGCGTCAGTAGTGATTCCATAAGATCTTGCTATTGCTGCCTTTACCATTGTTAGTGTGCCGGCATCAATCAAAATAATGTCCATCTTTTAATTCACGAGAACTTGTGATTGCCATCAAACACGTCTTCTGTGTCATTGGATGTAGTCCTTCTTGTGGAAAACACATTGGTTTTTCAGTAACACAAGAGCCTTTCGGTCTAATATGGATATAAACTTCCCTTAGATAAATAATAGAAGTGGCATGATGTTTACAGATGTAGGTGTAAATTAATATTTTTGTAATGCCTATGTTTGTATGGATTGTTTATTTCATGAGAAGAACATTTTAAGCAGCGATGGTCAACAATTCAACAAATATCATCAAGTTTAAACAGTGATGGTCAACAATTCAACAAATATCACCAAGTTTAAACAGTGATGGTCAACAATTCAACAAATATCATCAAGTTTAAACAGTGATGGTCAACAATTCAACAAATATCATCAAGTTTAAACAGTGATGGTCAACAATTCAACAAATATCACCAAGCTTAAACAGTGATGGTCAACAATTCAATAAATATCACCAAGTTTAAACAGTGATGGTCTACAATTCAACAAATATCACCAAGTTTAAACAGTGATGGTCAACAATTCCACCAATATCATTAGGTTGAAACAGTGATGGTCAATAATTCCAACAATATCAACAAAACAAAAGAAAGTTTAAACAATGATGGTCAACAATTCCACCAATACCATCAAGATGAAACAGTGATGGTCAACATTTCCACCAATATCATCAAGCTTAAATAGTGATGGTCAACAATTCCACCAATTTCACCAAGATTAAACAGTGATGGTCAACAACTCCACAAATATCACCAAGATTAAACAGTGATGGTCAACCATTCCACCAATATCAACAAAACAAAAGAAAGTTTAAACAGTGATGGTCAACAATTCTACTAATATCAACAAAACAAAGCTTAAACAGTGATGGTCAACAATTCCACCAATATCAACAAGCTTAAACAGTGATGGTCAACAATTCCACCAATATCATCAAGCTTAAACAGAGATGGTCAACAATTCCACCAATATCAACAAGCTTAAACAGTGATGGTCAACTACTCCACAAATATCACCAAGAATAAACAGTGATGGTCAACCATTCCACCAATATCAACAAAACAAAAGAAAGTTTAAACAGTGATGGTCAACAATTCAACAAATATCATCAAGTTTAAACAGTGATGGTCAACAATTCCACTGTTTTTAGCTTATAGTTGATGTTTTAAACAAGTATATACAATCGTCTCAAGCAAGTGACAATACAATGCATTTACACCCCCCCCCCCCCCCCCCCCCACTGGATTTGTAAGGACACCGGGTTGTATAAACGTCTGAACATTCAATGCAACAGGGTTAGATTTTTTAATTGACCAAAATTTTGTATTTTCGTTCTCCCCTCAGCATAATGACGAACGATTTAGCCCCTCGGCTTAATTTACTATTTGCAGTAAATATAGCTTCATTATCCGATGTTATACCTTGTCACTTAAGGTTAAACTAAACAGCTTGTGCGTTATGAAAATAGATTTAGGTTTTTGAATGTTATATTTTGTATAATATCTACACATGTAGAATTTCTGATCAATTAAGAGGAAACGTAATTTGTGTTAATTAATGTTTTACCTTTCATTCTTCACAAAGTAAATTCTTACCGTTAAAGTACATTGTATGTTGAAATTTAAAATCCAAATTATATTATTAGTATTTAACAATCGAGTATATTGAACCAAATATAAAACGTAAAATACTGCTGCTATACAGCATAAATTGAAAGACAGGTCAGGAGGTCGACGGCAGGTCAGCATTGAGCCTTGTCCCTTATACAACTGTACGTAATGTCAACAATGTCTTGACCAATCAGGTAGCAATTTTCGGACACCATCTGCCTACTAACTCTGGGAAAAAATGTTTTTTAAAAAAAATCTCCGAACACATGGACAACTCTTATAATGAAGATGTCCCTGTCAGTGGTATGACCTTATCTGACCTCCCATTGTTACCGTATAATATCTCCGCCGGACATAATTTATTGACAGTTAGAGAAATTTATACCAGTAAAAACATTAGACAATATCATTACTGACCATAAATGTACAAATAAATATATACGTTATTTCAAAACTCAGGATACAAGGCGCGTATTTGTTAAATTTCCCTTAACTTTCCCTTTGAAATATATACGAGTTTGATCGAAAAATTCAGTCATAATATATGACAAGGCATCTCGTGTGTTCGATCCCTGTCGGGTCAAAGACTATTAAATATGGTATTTGTTGTTTCTTCACTGAGCACGCTGCATTAAGTTAGACTGGTTGGCCTGGATTCAGGATAATGTTTCTGCGTTGAGCGACAGACTATATAACCTTAAGGGACATGGTGTGTGTGTGTGTGTGGAGATTTTCTTTGGGGTGGGGGGTAAGTGGGAAGGACTGTTTTCCACCGAGCCAAGATATTTTTCCACGAGCCAGATGGTGTTTTTTTTACATAGAAAATAGAATAAACTTAAATTGAAATACCTTGGACATATGATATGTACATGTATAGCAAAATAAGCTTAAATCGACAACAAAATAAACTTAAATTGACATACTTTGGATGTACAACAGAACAAACTTACATACTTTGGATATACAAAAAAAACAACTTAAATTGACATACTTTGGATATACAATAAAATAAACTTAAATTGGCATACCTTGGATATACTACAAAATAAACTTAAATTGGCATACTTTGGACATACAACATATATAAGGGTAATAACAAAATTACCGAACTCCGAACAATCTTACAAAGGGAAAGTCAAAACTCATAAGTATATAGACAGACAAAATCAGTCAACAACCGGAAAACTGAAAACCGTAATGACCCTGACTTGGTACAGGCATTTCTAAAGAAATGGTGGGTTGAATCAGATTTTAAAGCGCCAAACCTCCCGTTTTCATTACGGCTCAAAGCCACCGGCTGTCACTATAACAGTATTTATAACAATACTTGAACAAAACAAGTAAAACAGTTGTCAAAACAGCACCAAACTCAGTGAAGTAAATGTCAAAGACACTTTTACGTCACACATTGATAAAAAAATATATTTGACATTTTTGTTGACTTCTTTATCTTTATACATTTTCACTATAATAAACTTAAATTGACATATTTTGGATATGCAACAAAATAAACTTAAATTGACATACTTTGGACATACAACATAATAAACTTAAATCGACATACTTTGGATATGCAACAAAATAAACTTAAATTGACATACTTTGGACATACAACACAATAAACTTAAATTGACACACTTTGGATATACAACAGAATAAACTTAAATTGACATAGATGGGACATACTACAAAATAAACTTAAATTGGCATACTTGGGACATACAACAAAATAAACTTAAATTGACATAGATGGGACATACTACACATACAACAAAAATAAACTCACATGGTACATGAGATAGTACACGTAGATTATTGACCTTTCTCGTGTAAAGGTTAAGAATAGGGTTATGATCACCAACCTTGTAATTTGTGAAGATGGATGAGTTCTGATTTGATTGATTGATTTATTGTTGTCAAGTGACCAATAACACATAAGCTTTATTGTCTGCGAGAACAATTTGGCCAACAATTAAACAAGATGTAGGTATAAAGATGGCTCTGGAGAAAGTACTAGTTATAAGTAAAAGAAGTAAAAAGATGGCGCTGGAAAAAGTACTAATTATAAGTAAAAGAAGTAAAAAGATGGCGCTGGAGAAAGTACTAGTTATAAGTAAAAGAAGTAAAAAGATGGCGCTGGAGAAAGTACTACTCATAAGTAAAAGAAATAAAAAGATGGCGCTGGAGAAAGTACTAGTTATAAGCAAAAGAAGTAAAAAGATGGCGCTGGAGAAAGTACTAGTCATAAGTAAAAGAAATAAAAAGATGGCGCTGGAGAAAGTACTAATTATAAGTGAAAGAAGTAAAAAGATGGTGCTGGAGAAAGTACTAGTTATAAGTAAAGGAAGTAAAAAGATGGCGCTGGAGAAAGTACTAGTTATAAGTAAAAGATGTAAAAAGATGGCGCTGGAGAAAGTACTAGTCATAAGTAAATGAAGTAAAAAGATGGTGCTGGAGAAGGTACTAGTTATAAGTAAAGGAAGTAAAAAGATGGCGCTGGAGAAAGTACTAGTTATAGGTAAAAGAAGTAAAAAGATGGCGCTGGAGAAAGTACTAGTCATAAGTAAAAGAAGTAAAAAGATGGCGTTGGAGAAAGTACTATTCATTAGTAAACGAAGTAAAAAGATGGCGCTGGAGAAAGTACTAGTTATAAGTTAAAAGAAGTAAAAAGATGACGCTGGAGAAAGTACTAGTTATAAGTAAATGAAGTAAAAAGATGGTGCTGGAGAAAGTACTAGTTATAAGTAAAGGAAGTAAAAAGATGGCGCTGGAGAAAGTACTAGTTATAAGTAAATGAAGTAAAAAGATGGTGCTGGAGAAGGTACTAGTTATAAGTAAAGGAAGTAAAAAGATGGCGCTGGAGAAAGTACTAGTTATAGGTAAAAGAAGTAAAAAGATGGCGCTGAAGAAAGTACTAGTCATAAGTAAAAGAAGTAAAAAGATGGCGCTGGAGAAAGTACTATTCATTAGTAAACGAAGTAAAAAGATGGCGCTGGAGAAAGTACTAGTTATAAGTTAAAAGAAGTAAAAAGATGACGCTGGAGAAAGTACTAGTTATAAGTAAAAGAAGTAAAAAGATGGTGCTGGAGAAAGTACTATTCATTAGTAAACGAAGTAAAAAAATGGCGCTGGAGAAAGTACTAGTTATAAGTAAAAGAAGTAAAAAGATGGCGCTGGAGAAAGTACTAGTTATAAGTAATAAAAGTAAAAAGATGGCTCTGGAGAAAGTACTAGTTATAAGTAAAAGATGTAAAAAGATGGCGCTGGAGAAAGTACTAGTCATAAGTAAATGAAGTAAAAAGATGGTGCTGGAGAAGGTACTAGTTATAAGTAAAGGAAGTAAAAAGATGGCGCTGGAGAAAGTACTAGTTATAGGTAAAAGAAGTAAAAAGATGGCGCTGGAGAAAGTACTAGTCATAAGTAAAAGAAGTAAAAAGATGGCGTTGGAGAAAGTACTATTCATTAGTAAACGAAGTAAAAAGATGGCGCTGGAGAAAGTACTAGTTATAAGTTAAAAGAAGTAAAAAGATGACGCTGGAGAAAGTACTAGTTATAAGTAAATGAAGTAAAAAGATGGTGCTGGAGAAAGTACTAGTTATAAGTAAAGGAAGTAAAAAGATGGCGCTGGAGAAAGTACTAGTTATAAGTAAATGAAGTAAAAAGATGGTGCTGGAGAAGGTACTAGTTATAAGTAAAGGAAGTAAAAAGATGGCGCTGGAGAAAGTACTAGTTATAGGTAAAAGAAGTAAAAAGATGGCGCTGGAGAAAGTACTAGTCATAAGTAAAAGAAGTAAAAAGATGGCGTTGGAGAAAGTACTATTCATTAGTAAACGAAGTAAACAGATGGCGCTGGAGAAAGTACTAGTTATAAGTTAAAAGAAGTAAAAAGATGACGCTGGAGAAAGTACTAGTTATAAGTAATAAAAGTAAAAAGATGGCGCTGGAGAAAGTACTAGTTATAAGTAAAGGAAGTAAAAAGATGGCGCTGGAGAAAGTACTAGTTATAGGTAAAAGAAGTAAAAAGATGGCGCTGGAGAAAGTACTAGTAATAGGTAAAAGAAGTAAATCTATGGCACTGGAGAAAGTACTAGTCATAAGTAAAAGAAGTAAAAAGATGGCGCTGGAGAAAGTACTAGTTATAAGTAAAAGAAGTAAAAAGATGACGCTGGAGAAAGTACTAGTTATAAGTAAAAGAAGTAAAAAGATGGCGCTGGAGAAAGTACTAGTCATAAGTAAAAGAAGTAAAAAGATGGTGCTGGAGAAAGTACTATTCATTAGTAAACGAAGTAAAAAAATGGCGCTGGAGAAGGTACTAGTTATAAGTAAAAGATGTAAAAAGATGGTGCTGGAGAAAGTACTATTCATTAGTAAACGAAGTAAAAAAATGGCGCTGGAGAAAGTACTAGTTATAAGTAAAAGAAGTAAAAAGATGGCGCTGGAGAAAGTACTAGTTATAAGTAATAGAAGTAAAAAGATGGCGTTGGAGTAAGTACTAGTTATAAGTAAAAGAAGCAAAAAGATGTTGCTGGAGAAAGTACTAGTTATAAGTAAAGGAAGTAAAAAGATGGCGCTGGAGAAAGTACTAGTTATAGGTAAAAGAAGTAAAAAGATGGCGCTGGAGAAAGTACTAGTTATAGGTAAAAGAAATAAATCTATGGCGCTGGAGAAAGTACTATTCATTAGTAAACGAAGTAAAAAGATGGCGCTGGAGAAAGTACTAGTTATAAGTTAAAAGAAGTAAAAAGATGGTGCTGGAGAAAGTACTATTCATTAGTAAACGAAGTAAAAATATGGCGCTGGAGGAAGTACTAGTTATAAGTAAAAGAAGTAAAAAGATGGCGCTGGAGTAAGTACTAGTTATAAGTAATAGAAGTAAAAAGAAGGCGCTGGAGAAAGTACTAGTTATAAGTAAAAGAAGTAAAAAGATGGCGCTGGAGAAAGTACTAGTTATAGGTAAAAGAAGTAAAAATATGGCGCTGGAGAAGTTTCTAGAGTAATTTGATTGTTAAGTAAATAAGTAATTCCAGAGTCAAAAAGTAATAAATAAACAATCCGCTGTTTATTGTCTATAAACTATCTTTTCCAGTATCCTGCGTATAATTTGTACCTGCTATTCGGACTATGAGCGTGAGCAGAGTGGTATCTTCTAAAGACAAAATACATATTTACACCTTTAGGAGTATCGTGTATTTGGTACATACGCTATACTGACGATGCCACTACATTTTGGAATGTGTTTTACACTACCAGTAGGAGTGGTCAGACCACTGCGTTCCGTCAGCGTGGGGATTGTCTGAGATATTTAAACAGCTTATTGTAAGTAAATGTATCTTGCATGAAATCTCCGCATATTATTTAATAATGAAAAATAACACAGAATAATTGTAATACTGATACTGCTGATCAAAAGATCAAAAGCATGTTTTGCATCAAAGACACTACATGAAGAAAAATGGACTTGGAAAAGACATGTGTGGGAAGTGTTGAGCGGGCCAGTGGATATTTGACAATACAAAGATTGAAATACCATTAACTACATAAATATATATACTATTAGTATGTAATAAATACTGCTTTATAACAAATATCACAGATATATTTTGTGGAAAAATCTAGGCTCAGAAATATATCTTTAAAAAATAGCCACTTTTCTGTGCTTTGTGGAAAAATGACATATGCTAAGTAAAAAAATGCTGTTTTCATTTACTTATTCATTCGTACAAATACACAGATTTACTGATGTTCATTCATGAATTTACATGTCTAGAAAATCAATTTATTAATGAAACTTCGTGATGAAAATATATCAGTGTCACTCAAATAAAGAATAAATACAAATTTTAAATAAACCAGTGGAGTTGCTTCGAAATATTTTTTTTATATATCAAACTATTAATATATTACATGTCTCAAGAAACATAAATGTTTACATTAAGCCTAAGCCAATCTGAAGTTTTTATTTCTGATTTAAAGACTTTTATGAATATCACTTGAAATATAATGGGCAGGGGGGGGGGGGGGGTCCCTGACCATTTTCCTTAGGAAATATAGTTAATATAAATAGACTGTTTTCTTGGGAAATATAGTTAATATAGATAGACTGTTTTCTTGGGAAATATAGTTAATATAGATAGACTGTTTTCTTGGGAAATATAGTTAATATAGATAGACTGTTTTCTTGGGAAATATAGTTAATATAGATAGACTGTTTTCTTGGGAAATATAGTTAATATAGATAGACTGTTTTCTTGGGAAATATAGTTAATATAGATAGACTGTTTTCTTGGGAAATATAGTTAATATAGATAGACTGTTTTCTTGGGAAATATAGTTAATATAGATAGACTGTTTTCTTGGGAAATATAGTTAATATAGATAGACTGTTTTCTTGGGAAATATAGTTAATATAGATAGACTGTTTTCTTGGGAAATATAGTTAATATAGATAGACTGTTTTCTTGGGAAATATAGTTAATATAGATAGACTGTTTTCTTGGGAAATATAGTTAATATAGATAGACTGTTTTCTTGGGAAATATAGTTAATATAGATAGACTGTTTTCTTGGGAAATATAGTTAATATAGATAGACTGTTTTCTTGGGAAATATAGTTAATATAGATAGACTGTTTTCTTGGGAAATATAGTTAATATAGATAGACTGTTTTCTTGGGAAATATAGTTAATATAGATAGACTGTTTTCTTGGGAAATATAGTTAATATAGATAGACTATTTTCTTGGGAAATATAGTTAATATAGATAGACTGTTTTCTTGGGAAATATAGTTAATATAGATAGACTGTTTTCTTGGGAAATATAGTTAATATAGATAGACTGTTTTCTTGGGAAATATAGTTAATATAGATAGACTGTTTTCTTGGGAAATATAGTTAATATAGATAGACTGTTTTCTTGGGAAATATAGTTAATATAGATAGACTGTTTTCTTGGGAAATATAGTTAATATAGATAGACTGTTTTCTTGGGAAATATAGTTAATATAGATAGACTATTTTCTTGGGAAATATAGTTAATATAGATAGACTGTTTTCTTGGGAAATATAGTTAATATAGATAGACTGTTTTCTTGGGAAATATAGTTAATATAGATAGACTGTTTTCTTGGGAAATATAGTTAATATAGATAGACTGTTTTCTTGGGAAATATAGTTAATATAGATAGACTGTTTTCTTGGGAAATATAGTTAATATAGATAGACTATTTTCTTGGGAAATATAGTTAATATAGATAGACTGTTTTCTTGGGAAATATAGTTAATATAGATAGACTGTTTTCTTGGGAAATATAGTTAATATAGATAGACTGTTTTCTTGGGAAATATAGTTAATATAGATAGACTGTTTTCTTGGGAAATATAGTTAATATAAGTAATGAGTTTCTTTAATGTAAGTTTCCCCCCCTTAAGAAGTGGTTTAATGGACACGTGTTTTCCGGTAGCTTTCTGTATTATTATTATTATTATTATTGTTATTATTAAAAAAATAATGATAATAAAAATAAGATCGATATATCAGTCTTTTATTTGTTAATTTACGTAGTTTTATTTTTATCGCTAGTAAAATTTCTGTGATTTTTCAAATAATTTAATTTGGCGAAAAAATATAACAGAAATTCTCTTATCTTTTTTCTTTATTCCCGGTTGAATAATTTTAGTTACGTTTTATACCCGAAGAATGTGATGGCAATCAAATGATACAAATGTATTTCAACTGAAAATAACACAGTTTTCTGACAAGTATAGTGATCATATTTGATAAGCTAAAGTCTGACAGGTTTAACTTTAATAGGTTTAGTGCTTACAAATATAATTCCAACAAACTATGAAAAGAAAGTTTAAACAGTGATGGTCAACAATTCCACTAATATCAACAAAACAAAAGAAAGTTTAAACAGTGATGGTCAACAATTCCACTAATATCAACAAAACAAAGGAAAGTTTAAACAGTGATGGTCAACAATTCCACTAATATCAACAAAACAAAAGAAAGTTTAAACAGTGATGGTCAACAATTCCACTAATATCAACAAAACAACAAATCACCTCTCACCTTAAAACATTGAACATAAAAATCCACGACATATGACGATGGAAATCCATGCTCTTTCTTAAGATAGACATAGCAATGTGGCAGGATTAAGCAGGTTTATGGGATTCCAACCATTCTTGTATTTACTATAGAAGAACAGAGTTACATGGGATTCCAACCATTCTTGTATTTACTATAGAAGAACAGAGTTACATGGGATTCCATCCATTCTTGTGTTTACTATAGAAGAACAGAGTTACATGGGATTCCAACCATTCTTGTATTTACTATAGAAGAACAGAGTTACATGGGATTCCAACCATTCCTGTATTTACTATAGAAGAACAGAGTTACATAGGATTCCAACCATTCCTATATTTACTATAGAAGAACAGAGTTACATGGGATTCCAATCATTCTTGTATTTACTATAGAAGAACAGAGTTACATGGGATTCAACCATTCTTGTATTTACTATAGAAGAACAGAGTTACATGGGATTCCAACCATTCTTGTATTTACTATAGAAGAACAGAGTTACATGGGATTCCAACCATTCTTGTATTTACTATAGAAGAACAGAGTTACATGGGATTCCAACCATTCTTGTATTTACTATAGAAGAACAGAGTTACATGGGATTCCATCCATTCTTGTATTTACTATAGAAGAACAGAGTTACATGGGATTCCAACCATTCCTGTATTTACTATAGAAGAACAGAGTTATATGGGATTCCAACCATTCTTGTATTTACTATAGAAGAACAGAGTTACATAGGATTCCAACCATTCTTGTATTTACTATAGAAGAACAGATTTACATGGGATTCCAACCATTCTTGTATTTACTATAGAAGAACAGAGTTACGTATTTTTTTAATCGGAACAATTCTACATTTGTCTGCTTCTGTCCTAGTCCCCGTGTGAAGAAGACATCACCTGCTTCTGTCCCCACTCCTATGTGAAAAATGTGTGAAGACATCACCTGCTTATATCCCCACCCCACGAGAAGAATGTGTAAAGACATCACCTGCTTCTGTCCCCACTTCCATGTGAAGAATGTTGGAAGACATCACCTGCTTCTGTCCACACCCCCATGTGAAGAGTGTGTGAAGACATCACCTACTTCTGTCCTCACCCCCATGTGAAGAATGTGTGAAGACATCTTTTGCTTCTGTCCCCACCCCCATGTGAAGAATGTGTGATGATATCGCCTGCTTCTGTCCCCACTTCCATGTGAAAAATGTTGGAAGACATCACCTGCTTCTGTCCCCACCCCCATGTGAAGAATGTGTGAAGACATCACCTGCTTCTGTCCCCACCCCCATGTGAAGAATGTGTGAAGATATCACCTGCTTCTGTCCCCACCCCATGTGAAGAATGTGTGATGACATCACCTGCCTATATCCCCACCCCATGGGAAGAATGTGTGAAGACATCACCAGCTTATATCCCCACCCCATGGGAAGAATGTGTGAAGACATCATCATAGTAAAGACAAATACACCACCGCGAATTTGTGTGACAAAGAAAGAATAGAACATGTCTTCTAGCCGCTAATATATTTTCTAGCCGCTCATTAATCCTATCCCCAAATTATTTATTTCTACATCAATAATTGTATGTGAATGAACCTGCACACTTGAGAAGCTCAACAATTGTATGTGGATGAACCTGTACACTTGAGAAGCTCAATAATTGTATGTGAATGAACCTGCACACTTGAGAAGCTCCATAATTGTATGTGAATGAACCTGTACACTTGAGAAGCTGTCAGGAAGGAAATTTGTTAAAAACTCCCTATATAAATATGTACTAATCACTTAAGTTTATATATTCCCCCCTTTTTTATATTAAAATCAAATTGCCGCGGTCCATCTGTTGTCGAACACAATGAATAAATAAACACTAAACGATACCAACAACAAAAAACTGCAATTAACGGTGTTTGATCCCGACTTTAATACAGCACGCACGTAAATTGACAAGGTCGGCCATTTAACTGGACGCCAGGTATATATATATATATGTGTGTGACCCGCTGACCGCGGTCATATGAGGCCATATACCTGGATTATCTACTTTTGACCCGATCAATGTTCTTACTCAGCCTGTCACTCAACTCGCTATATACATCATACAAATATGCATGTAATTCGGCCATTATCAAACATTTTATATCTTATAATGGTCTCGTGGTTGCATAAAGGGTGAAATGTACAATATATCAAAAATAGGTATTAACCCACACTAAAGTCTTTGATCTCGGAGATATTGGAGATAGAGGCAATATTCTTTATTAAAAGCTAAACTAGCATTTTTATGCATGATATTTTCGAACAGAAGAAATAGAGAAAGTTTCTTACAACTGATTTTTGAAGCATTTTATTTTATCATAACATTTTTATATATTTTGTGTGTGTGTGCATACATCAAGGACGTCGATAGTACAATTAACCTCCAAATGTCAATGATTCTTGTACAGGTTTTATTGTGCGGATGTTAAATGTTTATTTACAGTTCTGGTGTGTTTGTGTGAAAAATGATTGTAATAAAATGTCAATTGTAATCAATATTCCTTTGTAAAGTACACTTTCTGCCACAAAAATTATACATTTTGTCTACTGAATCTATGCAATAATTCGGAACTGAAATTTATTTTTTCATGCAATTCCTCAATGCAAAAAAGGCTGTGCATCGCAATCTGATGAAAATGAAAAGAGAATTCCACAAATTAATAAGATCAGTTTTCAGTCCTAATTGTTCGGAACATTGACATTGCTATTGTGTTGCCAATATTTATGTTGTCCTTCATTTTTTGTGAAAGTGAGTTGTCATTTTGTTTATATTGCCATTTGAGAAAAAATATCAAATTATCAAGAGGAGGATCCCATTAACGGGTCCAACGACGCCACCTTTTTGTGCCGGTCCCAGACAGGAGCTGGATTTCTTGGGTATATGTTGTTGTCTTTTAGTATTAAATGATTTGAGGTTAGTAGTAGTTGTTGATATTGATACTTTCTTTTCACATACAGTGGATTCGACAGCGAGATATTTTTTTTCAGCTTTATCAAAATCCTTTTTTTCACAGTAGGGAAATATATTATTTTTTATGGGCTCTTTATATTTCATAGACCCAAAAATATGTAATGATTTTGGTGATTCAATAACATGCTAACAAAATATCCACCAAACATCTAATCTAAATGACCCAAATGCACTCACTACAACATTATGTGATAAAGTTTGTCAGAGACTTGCGACAGGTCGATCGGTGGTTTTCTCCGGGTACTCCGGTTTCCTCCACCAATAAAACTGACCACCACTATAAAAATGAAATATTGTTGAAAGTGGCATAAACACACCATGTTTCTTCAGTACAGGATTATCAGGATAGGATTCCAGTAAATATGTAACTAAATGACATTTCTTGAACGTCATTGGGGGGTTCGGACCTAAAATTTCATGACTACTTTTATAATTTGCAAGACTTAAGATGACGACTTAGATTGTTTTTACAATTTGATATATTCAATCGTTGGAGATTTGGGAAACATTTGTTTGCATATTTTTAAATGAGTTTGTCGAAACGTCTTCACAAAATATTCTTTATATTTTTGGTCGCAAAGCGCCGAGATTTTTTTTCTTTTGCACGACGTTGGTCTACCCTCTCCATTTCTAATACAAAATATATCTTAATATTTATTTTTCTCCCCTTGCATCCCCGTGAAAAAGACAAACAATTGTCAACAAAGCACTACATAGAAAAGATTGAGCCACAAGAACCTCATTAAAAACCGGTGATGATTTCAGCTGCTCCAGAAGGGAAAGCACTTCCCCTCTACTAGTGGCAATCGTCGTATTACTTGTCTTAAAATGTCTGTGATAAGTCATGAACGAGGACAAAAAGGACGGGATTGTTACAAATGGAACATATCCGTGGTCATCCGTGACGGCGACCCTAAAACTTTGTGACTTCAACTTTACTGGTAATCTTGATTCGGAACACATCCGTGGTCATCCGTGATACCTGCATTCGGCGACCCTAAAACTTTGTGACTTCAACTTTACTGGTAATCTTGGTTCGGAACATATCCGTGGTCATCCGTGATACCTGCATTCGACGACCCTAAAACTTTGTGACTTCAACTTTACTGGTAATCTTGGTTCGGAACATATCCGTGGTCATCCGTGATACCTGCATTCGGCGACCCTAAAACTTTGTGACTTCAACTTTACTGGTAATCTTGGTTCGGAACATATCTGTGGTCATCCGTGATACCTGCATTCGGCGACCCTAAAACTTTGTGACTTCAACTTTACTGGTAATCTTGGTTCGGAACATATCGTGGTCATCCGTGATACCTGCCTTCGACGACCCTAAAACTTTGTGACTTCAACTTTACTGGTAATCTTGGTTCGGAACATATCTGTGGTCATCCGTGATACCTGCATTCGGCGACCCTAAAACTTTGTGACTTCAACTTTACTGGTAATCTTGGTTCGGAACATATCTGTGGTCATCCGTGATACCTGCATTCGGCGACCCTAAAACTTTGTGACTTCAACTTTACTGGTAATCTTGGTTCGGAACATATCCGTGGTCATCCGTGATACCTGCATTCGACGACCCTAAAACTTTGTGACTTCAACTTTACTGGTAATCTTGGTTCAGTAGTTTCCTAGTGAACATCAACCCTCCATCAAGGCGGAATCCTTATAGAAAACACAAGGTCTGAAATTCGTCTCACTTTGCAACCAGAAATATATGATTTTGTGAATACATTTCAACAAACTCATAAAAAACAACAAATGTCGATGTTTCCCAAACCTCACACGACTGTACATGTATAAATAATAACATAAATAATCTAAAGTATCATCTTAAATATTCTCAATTATAGGAGTAATAATGAATTTGAAGGTTATGAAGCCTGATTGATGCAACTGTAATTTCATAGCGCCTCCTATATATTCCAACCCTCCTCTCTTGATAACTGGATCTCCAATGGCAATATATTTATATTTATATACAAAAATCTATTTGTTTTTGCAAGTGAACTCAGCTATGGTAAGATCCCAATTATCGTATTTATAAATCATCTATAAAGTATCCGTGTACCGGTACATACTTAATAAGAACATATGATTGCTTAGTATATACTCAAGAAATAAATGGATATATTTCAACAATACTTCAATGACAGAAATAAAGGCTAGACAAATAGACCTAATGTACAACAGTACATGTTATTTTTAATTCACACATTGTCTGCCAAATATTTTTCCCTTGTCATACATTGGGATATGATATATTTTTAAATAAAATTTTATGGACAGGACATTTTTTGTGCTTTCATAATTTCAGATAATATTTTTTCTGGAAAACTGGCGACAGATGTTTTTTAGGGAAAAAAACCAACCCCCCCCAAAAAAAAGTTAAATGGTTGCTCTCCTGTATAAACCGAACTTTTAATAAAGCCCCAAATGCAGAAACTCATTGATAATTTAACCTGTATAAACCGAACAACTGTCTCCCGAAAACAAAAGTTGGTTCACTTTATCCTAAAATTAGGATTAGCACAAAGTTGTCTACATTTCCCACCAGCAATATTTCTTATTATATAGGAATTCAAAATTGAATATTCAAATCAGAAAATTGAAATATTTCATATTAATTTAAGCAGACCGTATTGATTAATTATCATTATCCCAATCAACGCAATTAGCACCAAATGTTTGCGCAATAAACACCATTTATTCCACATTTATGCTCAGTCAATGTACCCCATTTATTCCACATTGATGCTCAGTCAATGTACCCCATTTATTCCACATTTATGCTCAGTCAATGTACCCATTTATTCTATATTAATATTCAACGTACTCTAATAATCTATTTTTTTTTATCACTATTCTATATTTATTTAATATTCATGCTCAATATATCCTATTTATTCTATATTAATATTCAATATACCTTATTTCTGTTCAGTAGACTCCAATATCATATATTAATGTTAAATTGGCCATCCATGCACATGTACCATTGACACAAAAGGTAGCTACAAATTTAATATATATACATGTATATTTAAAAAAGGAAGATTTTATGAAGTACATGTGGTCCATTTGAAAGAATACAATTATATTCCCCTAGAGATACCCCAATTTAATATATATACATGTACATGTATATTTAAAAAAGGAAGATTTTATGAAGTACATGTGGTCCATTTGAAAGAATACAATTATATTCCCCTAGAGTTACCCCTCCCCTTTTTTAACATTGCCTTCTGGAGTTCCTGTTTGTAAAATAAATTGTATGTTTATTGTAACTAATTATATTGTTGATTGGAACCTTGTATAAGAGAGTAAATATAGACTAGTCCAATCATTTTTTTTTAAATTTCTAAATGAAATTAAAAAAAAGTGTTTAAGGAAATATATATCTTACATTAATGATCATTAGACCACATACAGTGAAATATGCCTATATCGAACTTCGAATAAACTAGAATTCTCTGTAAGCCGAACTCCTAATATACATCTTTGTTAATTTGACCTGTATATTCTGAACACCGAACACATAATGTGATTACAAGTAGGTTCAGTTTCTGGATGGCTTCACTGTATATTTATGTTGTTAACTCTTTCCCCCTTTTCTGGTATATGGGTGTGGAAGAGGGCTTCACTGTATATTTATGTTGTTAACTCTTTCCCCCTTTTCTGGTATATGGGTGTGGAAGATGGCTTCACTGTATAGTTATGTTGTTAACTCTCTCCCCCTTTTCTGGTATATGGGTGTGGAAGAGGGCTTAACTGTATATTTATGTTGTTAACTCTTTCCCCCTTTTCTGGTATATGGGTGTGGAAGAGGGCTTGACTGTATATTTATGTTGTTAACTCTTTCCCCCTTTTCTGGTATATGGGTGTGGAAGAGGGCTTGACTGTATATTTATGTTGTTAACTCTCTCCCCCTTTTCTGGTATATGATGGGTGTGGAAGAGGGCTTGACTGTATATTTATGTTGTTAACTCTTTCCCCCTTTTCTGGTATATGGGTGTGGAAGAGGGCTTGACTGTATATTTATGTTGTTAACTCTCTCCCCCTTTTCTGGTATATGGGTGTGGAAGAGGGCTTGACTGTATATTTATGTTGTTAACTCTTTCCCCCTTGTCTGGTATATGGGTGTGGAAGATGGCTTCACTGTATATTTATGTTGTTAACTCTTTCCCCCTTTTCTGGTATATGGGTGTGGAAGAGGGCTTGACTGTATATTTATGTTGTTAACTCTCTCCCCCTTTTCTGGTATATGGGTGTAGAAGAGGGCTTTCCTGTATATTTATGTTGTTAACTCTTTCCCCTTTTTCTGGTATATGGGTGTGGAAGATGGCTTCACTGTATATTTATGTTGTTAACTCTCTCCCCCTTTTCTGGTATATGGGTGTGGAAGAGGGCTTGACTGTATATTTATGTTGTTAACTCTTTCCCCCTTTTCTGGTATATGGGTGTGGAAGAGGGCTTGACTGTATATTTATGTTATTAACTCTCTCCCCCTTTTCTGGTATATGGGTGTGGAAGATGGTTTCACTGTATATTTATGTTGTTAACTCTTTCCCCCTTTTCTGGTATATGGGCGTGGAAGAGGGCTTGACTGTATATTTATGTTGTTAACTCTTTCCCCCTGGTATATGATGGGTGTGGAAGAGGGCTTGACTGTATATTTATGTTGTTAACTCTCTCCCCCTTTTCTGGTATATGGGTGTGGAAGATGGCTTCACTGTATATTTATGTTGTTAACTCTTTCCCCCTTTTCTGGTATATGGGTGTGGAAGAGGGCTTGACTGTATATTTATGTTGTTAACTCTTTCCCCCTTTTCTGGTATATGGGTGTGGAAGAGGGCTTGACTGTATATTTATGTTGTTAACTCTTTCCTCCTTTTCTGATATATGGGTGTGGAAGAGGGCTTGACTGTATATTTATGTTGTTAACTCTCTCCCCCTTTTCTGGTATATGGGTGTGGAAGAGGGCTTGACCGTATATTTATGTTGTTAACTCTTTCCCCCTTTTCTGGTATATGGGTGTGGAAGATGGCTTCACTGTATATTTATGTTGTTAACTCTTTCCCACTTTTCTGGTATATGGGTGTGGAAGAGGGCTTGACTGTATATTTATGTTGTTAACTCTCTCCCCCTTTTCTGGTATATGGGTGTGGAAGAGGGCTTGACTGTATATTTATGTTGTTAACTCTTTCCCCCTTTTCTGGTATATGGGTGTGGAAGAGGGCTTGACTGTATATTTATGTTGTTAACTCTTTCCCCCTTTTCTGGTATATGGGTGTGGAAGAGGGCTTGACTGTATATTTATGTTGTTAACTCTCTCCCCCTTTTCTGGTATATGATGGGTGTGGAAGAGGGCTTGACTGTATATTTATGTTGTTAACTCTTTCCCCCTTTTCTGGTATATGGGTGTGGAAGAGGGCTTGACTGTATATTTATGTTGTTAACTCTCTCCCCCTTTTCTGGTATATGGGTGTGGAAGAGGGCTTGACTGTATATTTATGTTGTTAACTCTTTCCCCCTTGTCTGGTATATGGGTGTGGAAGATGGCTTCACTGTATATTTATGTTGTTAACTCTTTCCCCCTTTTCTGGTATATGGGTGTGGAAGAGGGCTTGACTGTATATTTATGTTGTTAACTCTCTCCCCCTTTTCTGGTATATGGGTGTAGAAGAGGGCTTTCCTGTATATTTATGTTGTTAACTCTTTCCCCTTTTTCTGGTATATGGGTGTGGAAGATGGCTTCACTGTATATTTATGTTGTTAACTCTCTCCCCCTTTTCTGGTATATGGGTGTGGAAGAGGGCTTGACTGTATATTTATGTTGTTAACTCTTTACCCCTTTTCTGGTATATGGGTGTGGAAGAGGGCTTGACTGTATATTTATGTTATTAACTCTCTCCCCCTTTTCTGGTATATGGGTGTGGAAGATGGTTTCACTGTATATTTATGTTGTTAACTCTTTCCCCCTTTTCTGGTATATGGGCGTGGAAGAGGGCTTGACTGTATATTTATGTTGTTAACTCTTTCCCCCTGGTATATGATGGGTGTGGAAGAGGGCTTGACTGTATATTTATGTTGTTAACTCTCTCCCCCTTTTCTGGTATATGGGTGTGGAAGATGGCTTCACTGTATATTTATGTTGTTAACTCTTTCCCCCTTTTCTGGTATATGGGTGTGGAAGAGGGCTTGACTGTATATTTATGTTGTTAACTCTTTCCCCCTTTTCTGGTATATGGGTGTGGAAGAGGGCTTGACTGTATATTTATGTTGTTAACTCTTTCCTCCTTTTCTGATATATGGGTGTGGAAGAGGGCTTGACTGTATATTTATGTTGTTAACTCTCTCCCCCTTTTCTGGTATATGGGTGTGGAAGAGGGCTTGACCGTATATTTATGTTGTTAACTCTTTCCCCCTTTTCTGGTATATGGGTGTGGAAGATGGCTTCACTGTATATTTATGTTGTTAACTCTTTCCCACTTTTCTGGTATATGGGTGTGGAAGAGGGCTTGACTGTATATTTATGTTGTTAACTCTCTCCCCCTTTTCTGGTATATGGGTGTGGAAGAGGGCTTGACTGTATATTTATGTTGTTAACTCTTTCCCCCTTTTCTGGTATATGGGTGTGGAAGAGGGCTTGACTGTATATTTATGTTGTTAACTCTCTCCCCCTTTTCTGGTATATGGGTGTGGAAGAGGGCTTGACTGTATATTTATGTTGTTAACTCTCTCCCCCTTTTCTGGTATGTGGGTGTGGAAGATGGCTTCACTGTATATTTATGTTGTTAACTCTTTCCCCCTTTTCTGGTATATGGGCGTGGAAGAGGGCTTGACTGTATATTTATGTTGTTAACTCTTTCCCCCTTTTCTGGTATATGGGTGTGGAAGAGGGCTTGACTGTATATTTATGTTGTTAACTCTTTCCCCCTTTTCTGGTATATGGGTGTGGAAGATGGCTTCACTGTATATTTATGTTGTTAACTCTTTCCCCCTTTTCTGGTATATGGGCGTGGAAGAGGGCTTGACTGTATATTTATGTTGTTAACTCTTTCCCCCTGGTATATGATGGGTGTGGAAGAGGGCTTGACTGTATATTTATGTTGTTAACTCTCTCCCCCTTTTCTGGTATATGGGTGTGGAAGATGGCTTCACTGTATATTTATGTTGTTAACTCTTTCCCCCTTTTCTGGTATATGGGTGTGGAAGAGGGCTTGACTGTATATTTATGTTGTTAACTCTTTCCCCCTTTTCTGGTATATGGGTGTGGAAGAGGGCTTGACTGTATATTTATGTTGTTAACTCTTTCCCCCTTTTCTGATATATGGGTGTGGAAGAGGGCTTGACTGTATATTTATGTTGTTAACTCTCTCCCCCTTTTCTGGTATATGGGTGTGGAAGAGGGCTTGACCGTATATTTATGTTGTTAACTCTTTCCCCCTTTTCTGGTATATGGGTGTGGAAGATGGCTTCACTGTATATTTATGTTGTTAACTCTTTCCCCCTTTTCTGGTATATGGGTGTGGAAGAGGGCTTGACTGTATATTTATGTTGTTAACTCTCTCCCCCTTTTCTGGTATATGGGTGTGGAAGAGGGCTTGACTGTATATTTATGTTGTTAACTCTTTCCCCCTTTTCTGGTATATGGGTGTGGAAGAGGGCTTGACTGTATATTTATGTTGTTAACTCTCTCCCCCTTTTCTGGTATATGGGTGTGGAAGAGGGCTTGACTGTATATTTATGTTGTTAACTCTCTCCCCCTTTTCTGGTATATGGGTGTGGAAGATGGCTTCACTGTATATTTATGTTGTTAACTCTTTCCCCCTTTTCTGGTATATGGGCGTGGAAGAGGGCTTGACTGTATATTTATCTTGTTAACTCTTTCCCCCTTTTCTGGTATATGGGTGTGGAAGAGGGCTTGACTGTATATTTATGTTGTTAACTCTTTCCCCCTTTTCTGGTATATGGGTGTGGAAGAGGGCTTGACTGTATATTTATGTTGTTAACTCTTTCCCCCTGGTATATGATGGGTGTGGAAGAGGGCTTGACTGTATATTTATGTTGTTAACTCTCTCCCCCTTTTCTGGTATATGGGTGTGGAAGATGGCTTCACTGTATATTTATGTTGTTAACTCTTTCCCCCTTTTCTGGTATATGGGTGTGGAAGAGGGCTTGACTGTATATTTATGTTGTTAACTCTTTCCCCCTTTTCTGGTATATGGGTGTGGAAGAGGGCTTGACTGTATATTTATGTTGTTAACTCTTTGCCCCTTTTCTGATATATGGGTGTGGAAGAGGGCTTGACTGTATATTTATGTTGTTAACTCTTTCCCCCTTTTATGGTATATGATGGGTGTGGAAGAGGGCTTAACTGTATATTTATGTTGTTAACTCTCTCCCCCTTTTCTGGTATATGGGTGTGGAAGAGGGCTTGACTGTATATATTTATGTTGTTAACTCTCTCCCCCTTTTCTGGTATATGGGTGTGGAAGAGGGCTTGACTGTATATTTATGTTGTTAACTCTCTCCCCCTTTTCTGGTATATGGGTGTGGAAGATGGCTTCACTGTATATTTATGTTGTTAACTCTTTCCCCCTTTTCTGGTATATGGGCGTGGAAGAGGGCTTGACTGTATATTTATGTTGTTAACTCTTTCCACCTTTTCTGGTATATGGGTGTGGAAGAGGGCTTGACTGTATATTTATGTTGTTAACTCTCTCCCCCTTTTCTGGTATATGGGTGTGGAAGAGGGCTTGACTGTATATTTATGTTGTTAACTCTCTCCCCCTTTTCTGGTATATGGGTGTGGAAGATGGCTTCACTGTATATTTATGTTGTTAACTCTTTCCCCCTTTTCTGGTATATGGGCGTGGAAGAGGGCTTGACTGTATATTTATGTTGTTAACTCTTTCCCCCTTTTCTGGTATATGGGTGTGGAAGAGGGCTTGACTGTATATTTATGTTGTTAACTCTTTCCCCCTTTTCTGGTATATGGGTGTGGAAGAGGGCTTGACTGTATATTTATGTTGTTAACTCTTTCCCCCTGGTATATGATGGGTGTGGAAGAGGGCTTGACTGTATATTTATGTTGTTAACTCTCTCCCCCTTTTCTGGTATATGGGTGTGGAAGATGGCTTCACTGTATATTTATGTTGTTAACTCTTTCCCCCTTTTCTGGTATATGGGTGTGGAAGAGGGCTTGACTGTATATTTATGTTGTTAACTCTTTCCCCCTTTTCTGATATATGGGTGTGGAAGAGGGCTTGAGTGTATATTTATGTTGTTAACTCTTTCCCCCTTTTATGGTATATGATGGGTGTGGAAGAGGGCTTAACTGTATATTTATGTTGTTAACTCTTTCCCCCTTTTCTGGTATATGATGGGTGTAGAAGAGGGCTTGACTGTATATTTATGTTGTTAACTCTTTCCCCCTTTTCTGGTATATGGGTGTGGAAGAGGGCTTGACTGTATATTTATGTTGTTAACTCTTTCCCCCTTTTCTGATATATGGGTGTGGAAGAGGGCTTGACTGTATATTTATGTTGTTAACTCTTTCCCCCTTTTATGGTATATGATGGGTGTGGAAGAGGGCTTAACTGTATATTTATGTTGTTAACTCTCTCCCCCTTTTCTGGTATATGGGTGTGGAAGAGGGCTTGACTGTATATTTATGTTGTTAACTCTTTCCCCCTTTTCTGGTATATGGGTGTGGAAGAGGGCTTGACTGTATATTTATGTTGTTAACTCTTTCCCCCTTTTCTGGTATATGGGTGTGGAAGAGGGCTTGACTGTATATTTATGTTGTTAACTCTTTCCCCCTGGTATATGATGGGTGTGGAAGAGGGCTTGACTGTATATTTATGTTGTTAACTCTCTCCCCCTTTTCTGGTATATGGGTGTGGAAGATGGCTTGACTGTATATTTATGTTGTTAACTCTTTCCCCCTTTTCTGGTATATGGGTGTGGAAGAGGGCTTGACTGTATATTTATGTTGTTAACTCTTTCCCCCTTTTCTGGTATATGGGTGTGGAAGAGGGCTTGACTGTATATTTATGTTGTTAACTCTTTCCCCCTTTTCTGGTATATGGGTGTGGAAGAGGGCTTGACTGTATATTTATGTTGTTAACTCTTTCCCCCTTTTCTGGTATATGATGGGTGTGGAAGAGGGCTTGACTGTATATTTATGTTGTTAACTCTCTCCCCCTTTTCTGGTATATGGGTGTGAAAGAGGGCTTGACTGTATATTTATGTTGATAACTCTTTCCACCTTTTCTGGTATATGGGTGTGGAAGAGGGATTGACTGTATATTTATGTTGTTAACTCTCTCCCCCTTTTCTGGTATATGGGTGTGGAAGAGGGCTTGACTGTATATTTATGTTGTTAATTCTTTCCCCCTTTTCTGGTATATGGGTGTGGAAGAGGGCTTGACTGTATATTTATGTTATTAACTCTTTCCCCCTGGTATATGATGGGTGTGGAAGAGGTCTTGACTGTATATTTATGTTGTTAACTCTTTCCCCCTTTTCTGGTATATGATGGGTGTGGAAGAGGGCTTGACTGTAGATTTATGTTGTTAACTCTTTCCCCCTTTTCTGGTATATGGGTGTGGAAGAGGGCTTGACTGTATATTTATGTTGTTAACTCTCTCCCCCTTTTCTGGTATATGGGTGTGGAAGAGGGCTTGACTGTATATTTATGTTGTTAACTCTTTCCCCCTGGTATATGATGGGTGTGGAAGAGGGTTTGACTGTATATTTATGTTGTTAGCTCTTTCCCCCTGGTATATGATGAGTGTGGAAGAGGGCTTGACTGTATATTTATGTTGTTAACTCTTTCCCCCTTTTCTGGTATATGATGGGTGTGGAAGAGGGCTTGACTGTAGATTTATGTTGTTAACTCTTTCCCCCTTTTCTGGTATATGGGTGTGGAAGAGGGCTTGACTGTATATTTATGTTGTTAACTCTTTCCCCCTTTTCTGGTATATGGGTGTGGAAGAGGGCTTGACTGTATATTTATGTTGTTAACTCTTTCCCCCTTTTCTGGTATATGATGGGTGTGGAAGAGGGCTTGACTGTATATTTATGTTGTTAACTCTTTCCCCTTTTCTGGTGTATGGGTGTGGAAGAGGGCTTGACTGTATATTTATGTTGTTAACTCTTTCCCCCTGGTATATGATGGGTGTGGAAGAGGGCTTGACTGTATATTTATGTTGTTAACTCTCTCCCCCTTTTCTGGTATATGGGTGTGGAAGAGGGCTTGACTGTATATTTATGTTGTTAACTCTTTCCCCCTTTTCTGGTATATGGGTGTGGAAGAGGGCTTGACTGTATATTTATGTTGTTAACTCTTTCCCCCTGGTATATGATGGGTGTGGAAGAGGGCTTGACTGTATATTTATGTTGTTAACTTTCTCCCCCTTTTCTGGTATATGGGTGTGGAAGAGGGCTTGACTGTATATTTATGTTGTTAACTCTTTCCCCCTTTTCTGGTATATGGGTGTGGAAGAGGGCTTGACTGTATATTTATGTTGTTAACTCTCTTCCCCTTTTCTTGTATATGGGTGTGGAAGAGGGCTTGACTGTATATTTATGTTGTTAACTCTTTCCCCCTTTTCTGGCATATGGGTGTGGAAGAGGGCTTGACTGTATATTTATGTTGTTAACTCTTTCCCTCTTTTCTGGTATATGGGTGTGGAAGAGGGCTTGACTGTATATTTATGTTGTTAACTCTTTCCCACTTTTCTGGTATATGGGTGTGGAAGAGGGCTTGACTGTATATTTATGTTGTTAACTCTTTCCCCCTTTTCTGGTATATGGGTGTGGAAGAGGACTTGACTGTATATTTATGTAGTTAACTCTTTCCCCCTTTTCTGGTATATGGGTGTGGAAGAGGGCTTGAATGTATATTTATGTTGTTAACTCTTTCCCCCTGGTATATGATGGGTGTGGAAGAGGGCTTGACTGTATATTTATGTTGTTAACTCTCTCCCCCTTTTCTGGTATATGGGTGTGGAAGAGGGCTTGACTGTATATTTATGTTGATAACTCTTTCCCCCTTTTCTGGTATATGGGTGTGGAAGCGGGCTTGACTGTATATTTATGTTGTTAACTCTTTCCCCCTGGTATATGATGCGTGTGGAAGAGGGCTTGACTGTATATTTATGTTGTTAACTCTCTCCCCCTTTTCTGCTATATGGGTGTGGAAGAGGGCTTGACTGTATATTTATGTTGTTAACTCTTTCCCCCTTTTCTGGTATATGGGTGTGGAAGAGGGCTTGACTGTATATTTATGTTGTTAACTCTTTCCCCCTTTTCTGGTATATGGGTGTAGAAGAGGGATTGACTGTATATTTATGTTGTTAACTCTTTCCCACTTTTCTGGTATATGGGTGTGGAAGAGGGCTTGACTGTATATTTATGTTGTTAACTCTTTCCCCCTTTTATGGTATATGGGTGTGGAAGAGGGCTTGACTGTATATTTATGTTGTTAACTCTTTCCCCCTTTTCTGGTATATGGGTGTGGAAGAGGGCTTGACTGTATATTTATGTTGTTAACTCTTTCCCCCTTTTCTGGTATATGGGTGTGGAAGAGGGCTTGACTGTATATTTATGTTGTTAACTCTTTCCCCCTGGTATATGATGGGTGTGGAAGATGGCTTGACTGTATATTTATGTTGTTAACTCTCTCCCCTTTTCTGGTATATGGGTGTGGAAGAGGGCTTGACTGTATATTTATGTTGTTAACTCTTTCCCCCTTTTCTGGTATATGGGTGTGGAAGCGGGCTTGACTGTATATTTATGTTGTTAACTCTTTCCCCCTGGTATATGATGGGTGTGGAAGAGGGCTTGACTGTATATTTATGTTGTTAACTCTTTCCCCCTTTTCTGGTATATGGGTGTAGAAGAGGGATTGACTGTATATTTATGTTGTTAACTCTTTCCCACTTTTCTGGTATATGGGTGTGGAAGAGGGCTTGACTGTATATTTATGTTGTTAACTCTTTCCCCCTTTTCTGGTATATGGGTGTGGAAGAGGGCTTGACTGTATATTTATGTTGTTAACTCTTTCCCCCTGGTATATGATGGGTGTGGAAGAGGGCTTGACTGTATATTTATGTTGTTAACTCTCTCCCCCTTTTCTGGTATATGGGTGTGGAAGAGGGCTTGACTGTATATTTATGTTGTTAACTCTTTCCCCCTTTTCTGGTATATGGGTGTGGAAGAGGGCTTGACTGTATATTTATGTTGTTAACTCTTTCCCCCTTTTCTGGTATATGGGTGTAGAAGAGGGATTGACTGTATATTTATGTTGTTAACTCTTTCACACTTTTCTGGTATATGGGTGTGGAAGAGGGCTTGACTGTATATTTATGTTGTTAACTCTTTCCCCCTTTTCTGGTATATGGGTGTGGAAGACGGCTTGACTGTATATTTATGTTGTTAACTCTTTCCCCCTTTTCTGGTATATGGGTGTGGAAGAGGGCTTGACTGTATATTTATGTTGTTAACTCTTTCCCCCTGGTATATGACGGGTGTGGAAGAGGGCTTGACTGTATATTTATGTTGTTAACTATCTCCCCCTTTTCTGGTATATGGGTGTGGAAGATGGCTTGACTGTATATTTATGTTGTTAACTCTTTCCCCCTTTTCTGGTATATGGGTGTGGAAGAGGGCTTGACTGTATATTTATGTTGTTAACTCTTTCCCCCTTTTCTGGTATATGGGTGTGGAAGAGGGCTTGACTGTATATTTATGTTGTTAACTCTTTCCCCCTTTTCTGGTATATGGGTGTGGAAGAGGGCTTGACTGTATATTTATGTTGTTAACTCTTTCCCCCTTTTCTGGTATATGATGGGTGTAGAAGAGGGCTTGACTGTATATTTATGTTGTTAACTCTCTCCCCCTTTTCTGGTATATGGGTGTGGAAGAGGGCTTGACTGTATATTTATGTTGATAACTCTTTCCACCTTTTCTGGTATATGGGTGTGGAAGAGGGATTGACTGTATATTTATGTTGTTAACTCTTTCCCCCTTTTCTGGTATATGGGTGTGGAAGAGGACTTGACTGTATATTTATGTTGTTAACTCTTTCCCCCTTTTCTGGTATATGGGTGTGGAAGAGGGCTTGACTGTATATTTATGTTGTTAACTCTTTCCCTCTTTTCTGGTATATGGGTGTGGAAGAGGGCTTGACTGTATATTTATGTTGTTAACTCTTTCCCCCTTTTCTGGTATATGGGTGTGGAAGAGGGCTTGACTGTATATTTATGCTGTTAACTCTCTCCCCCTTTTCTGGTATATGGGTGTGGAAGAGGGCTTGACTGTATATTTATGTTGCTAACTATTTCCCCCTTTTCTGGTATATGGGTGTGGAAGAGGGCTTGACTGTATATTTATGTTGTTAACTCTTTCCCCCTTTTCTGGTATATGGGTGTGGAAGAGGGCTTGACTGTATATTTATGTTGTTAACTCTTTCCCCCTGGTATATGATGGGTGTGGAAGATGGCTTGACTGTATATTTATGTTGTTAACTCTTTCCCCCTTTTCTGGTATATGATGGGTGTGGAAGAGGGCTTGACTGTATATTTATGTTGTTAACTCTCTCGGCCTTTTCTAGTATATGGGTGTGGAAGAGGGCTTGACTGTATATTTATGTTGTTAACTCTTTCCCTTGTTCTGGTGTATGGGTGTGGAAGAGGGTTTGACTGTATATTTATGTTGTTAACTCTTTCCCCCTGGTATATGATGGGTGTGGAAGAGGGCTTGACTGTATATTTATGTTGTTAACTCTCTCCCCCTTTTCTGGTATATGGGTGTGGAAGAGGGCTTGACTGTATATTTATGTTGTTAACTCTTTCCCCCTTTTCTGGTATATGGGTGTGGAAGAGGGCTTGACTGTATATTTATGTTGTTAACTCTTTCCCTCTTTTCTGGTATATGGGTGTGGAAGAGGGCTTGACTGTATATTTATGTTGTTAACTCTTTCCCACTTTTCTGGTATATGGGTGTGGAAGAGGGCTTGACTGTATATTTATGTTGTTAACTCTTTCCCCCTTTTCTGGTATATGGGTGTGGAAGAGGACTTGACTGTATATTTATGTAGTTAACTCTTTCCCCCTTTTCTGGTATATGGGTGTGGAAGAGGGCTTGAATGTATATTTATGTTGTTAACTCTTTCCCCCTGGTATATGATGGGTGTGGAAGAGGGCTTGACTGTATATTTATGTTGTTAACTCTCTCCCCCTTTTCTGGTATATGGGTGTGGAAGAGGGCTTGACTGTATATTTATGTTGATAACTCTTTCCCCCTTTTCTGGTATATGGGTGTGGAAGCGGGCTTGACTGTATATTTATGTTGTTAACTCTTTCCCCCTGGTATATGATGCGTGTGGAAGAGGGCTTGACTGTATATTTATGTTGTTAACTCTCTCCCCCTTTTCTGCTATATGGGTGTGGAAGAGGGCTTGACTGTATATTTATGTTGTTAACTCTTTCCCCCTTTTCTGGTATATGGGTGTGGAAGAGGGCTTGACTGTATATTTATGTTGTTAACTCTTTCCCCCTTTTCTGGTATATGGGTGTAGAAGAGGGATTGACTGTATATTTATGTTGTTAACTCTTTCCCACTTTTCTGGTATATGGGTGTGGAAGAGGGCTTGACTGTATATTTATGTTGTTAACTCTTTCCCCCTTTTCTGGTATATGGGTGTGGAAGAGGGCTTGACTGTATATTTATGTTGTTAACTCTTTCCCCCTTTTCTGGTATATGGGTGTGGAAGAGGGCTTGACTGTATATTTATGTTGTTAACTCTTTCCCCCTTTTCTGGTATATGGGTGTGGAAGAGGGCTTGACTGTATATTTATGTTGTTAACTCTTTCCCCCTGGTATATGATGGGTGTGGAAGATGGCTTGACTGTATATTTATGTTGTTAACTCTCTCCCCTTTTCTGGTATATGGGTGTGGAAGAGGGCTTGACTGTATATTTATGTTGTTAACTCTTTCCCCCTTTTCTGGTATATGGGTGTGGAAGCGGGCTTGACTGTATATTTATGTTGTTAACTCTTTCCCCCTGGTATATGATGGGTGTGGAAGAGGGCTTGACTGTATATTTATGTTGTTAACTCTTTCCCCCTTTTCTGGTATATGGGTGTAGAAGAGGGATTGACTGTATATTTATGTTGTTAACTCTTTCCCACTTTTCTGGTATATGGGTGTGGAAGAGGGCTTGACTGTATATTTATGTTGTTAACTCTTTCCCCCTTTTCTGGTATATGGGTGTGGAAGAGGGCTTGACTGTATATTTATGTTGTTAACTCTTTCCCCCTGGTATATGATGGGTGTGGAAGAGGGCTTGACTGTATATTTATGTTGTTAACTCTCTCCCCCTTTTCTGGTATATGGGTGTGGAAGAGGGCTTGACTGTATATTTATGTTGTTAACTCTTTCCCCCTTTTCTGGTATATGGGTGTGGAAGAGGGCTTGACTGTATATTTATGTTGTTAACTCTTTCCCCCTTTTCTGGTATATGGGTGTAGAAGAGGGATTGACTGTATATTTATGTTGTTAACTCTTTCACACTTTTCTGGTATATGGGTGTGGAAGAGGGCTTGACTGTATATTTATGTTGTTAACTCTTTCCCCCTTTTCTGGTATATGGGTGTGGAAGACGGCTTGACTGTATATTTATGTTGTTAACTCTTTCCCCCTTTTCTGGTATATGGGTGTGGAAGAGGGCTTGACTGTATATTTATGTTGTTAACTCTTTCCCCCTGGTATATGACGGGTGTGGAAGAGGGCTTGACTGTATATTTATGTTGTTAACTATCTCCCCCTTTTCTGGTATATGGGTGTGGAAGATGGCTTGACTGTATATTTATGTTGTTAACTCTTTCCCCCTGGAATATGATGGGTGTGGAAGAGGGCTTGACTGTATATTTATGTTGTTAACTCTTTCCCCCTTTTCTGGTATATGGGTGTGGAAGAGGGCTTGACTGTATATTTATGTTGTTAACTCTTTCCCCCTTTTCTGGTATATGGGTGTGGAAGAGGGCTTGACTGTATATTTATGTTGTTAACTCTTTCCCCCTTTTCTGGTATATGATGGGTGTAGAAGAGGGCTTGACTGTATATTTATGTTGTTAACTCTCTCCCCCTTTTCTGGTATATGGGTGTGGAAGAGGGCTTGACTGTATATTTATGTTGATAACTCTTTCCACCTTTTCTGGTATATGGGTGTGGAAGAGGGATTGACTGTATATTTATGTTGTTAACTCTTTCCCCCTTTTCTGGTATATGGGTGTGGAAGAGGACTTGACTGTATATTTATGTTGTTAACTCTTTCCCCCTTTTCTGGTATATGGGTGTGGAAGAGGGCTTGACTGTATATTTATGTTGTTAACTCTTTCCCTCTTTTCTGGTATATGGGTGTGGAAGAGGGCTTGACTGTATATTTATGTTGTTAACTCTTTCCCCCTTTTCTGGTATATGGGTGTGGAAGAGGGCTTGACTGTATATTTATGCTGTTAACTCTCTCCCCCTTTTCTGGTATATGGGTGTGGAAGAGGGCTTGACTGTATATTTATGTTGCTAACTATTTCCCCCTTTTCTGGTATATGGGTGTGGAAGAGGGCTTGACTGTATATTTATGTTGTTAACTCTTTCCCCCTTTTCTGGTATATGGGTGTGGAAGAGGGCTTGACTGTATATTTATGTTGTTAACTCTTTCCCCCTGGTATATGATGGGTGTGGAAGATGGCTTGACTGTATATTTATGTTGTTAACTCTTTCCCCCTTTTCTGGTATATGATGGGTGTGGAAGAGGGCTTGACTGTATATTTATGTTGTTAACTCTCTCGGCCTTTTCTAGTATATGGGTGTGGAAGAGGGCTTGACTGTATATTTATGTTGTTAACTCTTTCCCTTGTTCTGGTGTATGGGTGTGGAAGAGGGTTTGACTGTATATTTATGTTGTTAACTCTTTCCCCCTGGTATATGATGGGTGTGGAAGAGGGCTTGACTGTATATTTATGTTGTTAACTCTCTCCCCCTTTTCTGGTATATGGGTGTGGAAGAGGGCTTGACTGTATATTTATGTTGTTAACTCTTTCCCCCTTTTCTGGTATATGGGTGTGGAAGAGGGCTTGACTGTATATTTATGTTGTTAACTCTTTCCCCCTGGTATATGATGGGTGTGGAAGAGGGCTTGACTGTATATTTATGTTATTAACTTTCTCCCCCTTTTCTGGTATATGGGTGTGGAAGAGGGCTTGACTGTATATTTATGTTGTTAACTCTTTCCCCCTTTTCTGGTATATGGGTGTGGAAGAGGGCTTGACTGTATATTTATGTTGTTAACTCTTTCCCCCTGGTATATGATGGGTGTGGAAGAGGGCTTGACTGTATATTTATGTTGTTAACTCTCTTCCCCTTTTCTTGTATATGGGTGTGGAAGAGGGCTTGACTGTATATTTATGTTGTTAACTCTTTCACCCTTTTCTGGCATATGGGTGTGGAAGAGGGCTTGACTGTATATTTATGTTGTTAACTCTTTCCCTATTTTCTGGTATATGGGTGTGGAAGAGGGCTTGACTGTATATTTATGTTGTTAACTCTTTCCCCCTTTTCTGGGATATGGGTGTGGAAGAGGGCTTGACTGTATATTTATGTTGTTAACTCGTTCCCACTTTTCTGGTATATGGGTGTGGAAGAGGGCTTGACTGTATATTTATGTTGTTAACTCTTTCCCCCTTTTCTGGTATATGGGTGTGGAAGAGGACTTGACTGTATATTTATGTTGTTAACTCTTTCCCCCTTTTCTGGTATATGGGTGTGGAAGAGGGCTTGACTGTATATTTATGTTGTTAACTCTTTCCCCCTGGTATATGATGGGTGTGGAAGAGGGCTTGACTGTATATTTATGTTGTTAACTCTCTGCCCCTTTTCTGGTATATGGGTGTGGAAGAGGGCTTGACTGTATATTTATGTTGTTAACTCTTTCCCCCTTTTCTGGTATATGGGTGTGGAAGCGGGCTTGACTGTATATTTATGTTGTTAACTCTTTCCCCCTGGTATATGATGGGTGTGGAAGAGGGCTTGACTGTATATTTATGTTGTTAACTCTTTCCCCTTTTCTGGTATATGGGTGTGGAAGAGGGCTTGACTGTATATTTATGTTGTTAACTCTTTCCCCCTTTTCTGGTATATGGGTGTAGAAGAGGGCTTGACTGTATATTTATGTTGTTAACTTTTTCCCACTTTTCTGGTATATGGGTGTGGAAGAGGGCTTGACTGTATATTTATGTTGTTAACTCTTTCCCCCTTTTCTGGTATATGGGTGTGGAAGAGGGCTTGACTGTATATTTATGTTGTTAACTCTTTCCCCCTTTTCTGGTATATGGGTGTGGAAGAGGGCTTGACTGTATATTTATGTTGTTAACTCTTTCCCCCTTTTCTGGTATATGGGTGTGGAAGAGGGCTTGACTGTATATTTATGTTGTAAACTCTTTCTCCCTTTTCTGGTATATGATGGGTGTGGAAGAGGGCTTGACTGTATATTTATGTTGTTAACTCTCTCCCCCTTTTCTGGTATATGGGTGTGGAAGAGGGCTTGACTGTATATTTATGTTGATAACTCTTTCCACCTTTTCTGGTATATGGGTGTGGAAGAGGGATTGACTGTATATTTATGTTGTTAACTCTCTCCCCCGTTTCTGGTATATGGGTGTGGAAGAGGGCTTGACTGTATATTTATGTTGTTAACTCTTTCCCCCTTTTCTGGTATATGGGTGTGGAAGAGGGCTTGACTGTATATTTATGTTATTAACTCTTTCCCCCTGGTATATGATGGGTGTGGAAGAGGGCTTGACTGTATATTTATGTTGTTAACTCTTTCCCCTTTTCTGGTATATGATGGGTGTGGAAGAGGGCTTGACTGTATATTTAGTTTGTTAACTCTTTCCCCCTTTTCTGGTATATGGGTGTGGAAGAGGGCTTGACTGTATATTTATGTTGTTAGCTCTCTCCCCCTTTTCTGGTATATGGGTGTGGAAGAGGGCTTGACTGTATATTTATGTTGTTAACTCTTTCCCCCTGGTATATGATGGGTGTGGAAGAGGGCTTGACTGTGTATTTATGCTGTTAACTCTCTCCCCCTTTTCTGGTATATGGGTGTGGAAGAGGGCTTGACTGTATAATTATGTTGTTAACTCTTTCCCCCTTTTCTGGTATATGGGTGTGGAAGAGGGCTTGACTGTATATTTATGTTGTTAACTCTTTCCCCCTGGTATATGATGGGTGTGGAAGAGGGCTTGACTGTATATTTATGTTGTTAACTCTTTCCCCCTTTTCTGGTATATGGGTGTGGAAGAGGGCTTGACTGTATATTTATGCTGTTAACTCTCTCCCCCTTTTCTGGTATATGGTTGTGGAAGAGGGCTTGACTGTATATTTATGTTGTTAACTATGTCCCCCTTTTCTGGTATATGGGTGTGGAAGAGGGCTTGACTGTATATTTATGTTGTTAACTCTTTCCCCCTTTTCTAGTATATGGGTGTGGAAGAGGGCTTGACTGTATATTTATGTTGTTAACTCTTTCCCCCTTTTCTGGTGTATGGGTGTGGAAGAGGGCTTGACTGTATATTTATGTTGTTAACTCTTTCTCCCTTTTCTGGTATATGATGGGTGTGGAAGAGGGCTTGACTGTATATTTATGTTGTTAACTCTCTCCCCCTTTTCTGGTATATGGGTGTGGAAGAGGGCTTGACTGTATATTTATGTTGATAACTCTTTCCACCTTTTCTGGTATATGGGTGTGGAAGAGGGATTGACTGTATATTTATGTTGTTAACTCTCTCCCCCGTTTCTGGTATATGGGTGTGGAAGAGGGCTTGACTGTATATTTATGTTGTTAACTCTTTCCCCTTTTCTGGTATATGGGTGTGGAAGAGGGCTTGACTGTATATTTATGTTATTAACTCTTTCCCCCTGGTATATGATGGGTGTGGAAGAGGGCTTGACTGTATATTTATGTTGTTAACTCTTTCCCCTTTTCTGGTATATGATGGGTGTGGAAGAGGGCTTGACTGTATATTTATGTTGTTAACTCTTTCCCCCTTTTCTGGTATATGGGTGTGGAAGAGGGCTTGACTGTATATTTATGTTGTTAACTCTTTCCCCCTGGTATATGATGGGTGTGGAAGAGGGCTTGACTGTATATTTATGTTGTTAACTCTTTCCCCCTTTTCTGGTATATGGGTGTGGAAGAGGGCTTGACTGTATATTTATGCTGTTAACTCTCTCCCCCTTTTCTGATATATGGTTGTGGAAGAGGGCTTGACTGTATATTTATGTTGTTAACTATTTCCCCCTTTTCTGGTATATGGGTGTGGAAGAGGGCTTGACTGTATATTTATGTTGTTAACTCTTTCCCCCTTTTCTGGTATATGGGTGTGGAAGAGGGCTTGACTGTATATTTATGTTGTTAACTCTTTCCCTCTTTTCTAGTATATGGGTGTGGAAGAGGGCTTGACTGTATATTTATGTTGTTAACTCTTTCCCCCTTTTCTGGTGTATGGGTGTGGAAGAGGGCTTGACTGTATATTTATGTTGTTAACTCTTTCCCCCTGGTATATGATGGGTGTGGAAGATGGCTTGACTGTATATTTATGTTGTTAACTCTTTCCCCCTTTTCTGGTGTATGGGTGTGGAAGAGGGCTTGACTGT
This sequence comes from Bathymodiolus brooksi, assembly GCA_963680875.1. NCBI lineage: Eukaryota > Metazoa > Mollusca > Bivalvia > Mytilida > Modiolidae > Bathymodiolus > Bathymodiolus brooksi. The sequence continues at coordinate 16,915,579 of OY804576.1, forward strand.
ATATTTATGTTGTTAACTCTTTCCCCCTTTTCTGGTATATGGGTGTGGAAGAGGGCTTGACTGTATATTTATGTTGTTAACTATTTCCCACTGGTATATGATGGGTGTGGAAGAGGGCTTGACTGTATATTTATGTTGTTAACTTTCTCCCCCTTTTCTGGTATATGGGTGTGGAAGAGGGCTTGACTGTATATTTATGTTGTTAACTCTTTCCCCCTTTTCTGGTATATGGGTGTGGAAGAGGGCTTGACTGTATATTTATGTTGTTAACTCTCTCCCCCTTTTCTGGTATATGGGTGTGGAAGAGGGCTTGACTGTATATTTATGTTGTTAACTCTTTCCCCCTGGTATATGATGGGTGTGGAAGAGGGCTTGACTGTGTATTTATGCTGTTAACTCTCTCCCCCTTTTCTGGTATATGGGTGTGGAAGAGGGCTTGACTGTATATTTATGTTGTTAACTCTTTCCCCCTTTTCTGGTATATGGGTGTGGAAGAGGGCTTGACTGTATATTTATGTTGTTAACTCTTTCCCCCTGGTATATGATGGGTGTGGAAGAGGGCTTGACTGTATATTTATGTTGTTAACTCTTTCCCCCTTTTCTGGTATATGGGTGTGGAAGAGGGCTTGACTGTATATTTATGCTGTTAACTCTCTCCCCCTTTTCTGGTATATGGTTGTGGAAGAGGGCTTGACTGTATATTTATGTTGTTAACTATGTCCCCCTTTTCTGGTATATGGGTGTGGAAGAGGGCTTGACTGTATATTTATGTTGTTAACTCTTTCCCCCTTTTCTAGTATATGGGTGTGGAAGAGGGCTTGACTGTATATTTATGTTGTTAACTCTTTCCCCCTTTTCTGGTGTATGGGTGTGGAAGAGGGCTTGACTGTATATTTATGTTATTAACTCTTTCTCCCTTTTCTGGTATATGATGGGTGTGGAAGAGGGCTTGACTGTATATTTATGTTGTTAAGTCTCTCCCCCTTTTCTGGTATATGGGTGTGGAAGAGGGCTTGACTGTATATTTATGTTGATAACTCTTTCCACCTTTTCTGGTATATGGGTGTGGAAGAGGGATTGACTGTATATTTATGTTGTTAACTCTCTCCCCCGTTTCTGGTATATGGGTGTGGAAGAGGGCTTGACTGTATATTTATGTTGTTAACTCTTTCCCCCTTTTCTGGTATATGGGTGTGGAAGAGGGCTTGACTGTATATTTATGTTATTAACTCTTTCCCCCTGGTATATCATGGGTGTGGAAGAGGGCTTGACTGTATATTTATGTTGTTAACTCTTTCCCCTTTTCTGGTATATGATGGGTGTGGAAGAGGGCTTGACTGTATATTTATGTTGTTAACTCTTTCCCCCTTTTCTGGTATATGGGTGTGGAAGAGGGCTTGACTGTATATTTATGTTGTTAACTCTCTCCCCCTTTTCTGGTATATGGGTGTGGAAGAGGGCTTGACTGTATATTTATGTTGTTAACTCTTTCCCCCTGGTATATGATGGGTGTGGAAGAGGGCTTGACTGTATATTTATGTTGTTAACTCTTTCCCCCTTTTCTGGTATATGGGTGTGGAAGAGGGCTTGACTGTATATTTATGCTGTTAACTCTCTCCCCCTTTTCTGATATATGGTTGTGGAAGAGGGCTTGACTGTATATTTATGTTGTTAACTATTTCCCCCTTTTCTGGTATATGGGTGTGGAAGAGGGCTTGACTGTATATTTATGTTGTTAACTCTTTCCCCCTTTTCTGGTATATGGGTGTGGAAGAGGGCTTGACTGTATATTTATGTTGTTAACTCTTTCCCTCTTTTCTAGTATATGGGTGTGGAAGAGGGCTTGACTGTATATTTATGTTGTTAACTCTTTCCCCCTTTTCTGGTGTATGGGTGTGGAAGAGGGCTTGACTGTATATTTATGTTGTTAACTCTTTCCCCCTGGTATATGATGGGTGTGGAAGATGGCTTGACTGTATATTTATGTTGTTAACTCTTTCCCCCTTTTCTGGTGTATGGGTGTGGAAGAGGGCTTGACTGTATATTTATGTTGTTAACTCTTTCCCCCTTTTCTGGTATATGGGTGTGGAAGAGGGCTTGACTGTATATTTATGTTGTTAACTATTTCCCACTGGTATATGATGGGTGTGGAAGAGGGCTTGACTGTATATTTATGTTGTTAACTTTCTCCCCCTTTTCTGGTATATGGGTGTGGAAGAGGGCTTGACTGTATATTTATGTTGTTAACTCTTTCCCCCTTTTCTGGTATATGGGTGTGGAAGAGGGCTTGACTGTATATTTATGTTGTTAACTCTTTCCCACTTTTCTGGTATATGGGTGTGGAAGAGGGCTTGACTGTATATTTATGTTGTTAACTCTTTCTCCCTTTTCTGGTATATGGGTGTGGAAGAGGGCTTGACTGTATATTTATGTTGTTAACTCTTTCCCCCTTTTCTGGTATATGGGTGTGGAAGAGGGCTTGACTGTATATTTATGTTGTTAACTCTTTCCCCCTTTTCTGGTATATGGGTGTGGAAGAGGGCTTGACTGTATATTTATGTTGTTAACTCTTTCCCCCTGGTATATGATGGGTGTGGAAGAGGGCTTGACTGTATATTTATGTTGTTAACTCTCTCCCCCTTTTCTGGTATATGGGTGTGGAAGATGGCTTGACTGTATATTTATGTTGTTAACTCTTTCCCCCTGGTATATGATGTGTGTGGAAGAGGGCTTGACTGTATATTTATGTTGTTAACTCTTTCCCCCTTTTCTGGTATATGGGTGTGGAAGAGGGCTTGACTGTATATTTATGTTGTTAACTCTTTCCCCCTTTTCTGGTATATGGGTGTGGAAGAGGGCTTGACTGTATATTTATGTTGTTAACTCTTTCTCCCTTTTCTGGTATATGATGGGTGTGGAAGAGGGCTTGACTGTATATTTATGTTGTTAACTCTCTCCCCCTTTTCTGGTATATGGGTGTGGAAGAGGGCTTGACTGTATATTTATGTTGATAACTCTTTCCACCTTTTCTGGTATATGGGTGTGGAAGAGGGATTGACTGTATATTTATGTTGTTAACTCTCTCCCCCGTTTCTGGTATATGGGTGTGGAAGAGGGCTTGACTGTATATTTATGTTGTTAACTCTTTCCCCCTTTTCTGGTATATGGGTGTGGAAGAGGGCTTGACTGTATATTTATGTTATTAACTCTTTCCCCCTGGTATATGATGGGTGTGGAAGAGGGCTTGACTGTATATTTATGTTGTTAACTCTTTCCCTTTTCTGGTATATGATGGGTGTGGAAGAGGGCTTGACTGTATATTTATGTTGTTAACTCTTTCCCCCTTTTCTGGTATATGGGTGTGGAAGAGGGCTTGACTGTATATTTATGTTGTTAACTCTTTCCCCCTTTTCTGGTATATGGGTGTGGAAGAGGGCTTGACTGTATATTTATGTTGTTAACTCTCTCCCCCTTTTCTGGTATATGGGTGTGGAAGAGGGCTTGACTGTATATTTATGTTGTTAACTCTTTCCCCCTTTTCTGGTATATGGGTGTGGAAGAGGGCTTGACTGTATATTTATGTTGTTAACTCTTTCCCCCTGGTATATGATGGGTGTGGAAGAGGGCTTGACTGTATATTTATGTTGTTAACTCTTTCCCCCTTTTCTGGTATATGGGTGTGGAAGAGGGCTTGACTGTATATTTATGCTGTTAACTCTCTCCCCCTTTTCTGGTATATGGTTGTGGAAGAGGGCTTGACTGTATATTTATGTTGTTAACTATTTCCCCCTTTTCTGGTATATGGGTGTGGAAGAGGGCTTGACTGTATATTTATGTTGTTAACTCTTTCCCCCTTTTCTGGTATATGGGTGTGGAAGAGGGCTTGACTGTATATTTATGTTGTTAACTCTTTCCCCCTTTTCTAGTATATGGGTGTGGAAGAGGGCTTGACTGTATATTTATGTTGTTAACTCTTTCCCCCTTTTCTGGTGTATGGGTGTGGAAGAGGGCTTGACTGTATATTTATGTTGTTAACTCTTTCTCCCTTTTCTGGTATATGATGGGTGTGGAAGAGGGCTTGACTGTATATTTATGTTGTTAACTCTCTCCCCCTTTTCTGGTATATGGGTGTGGAAGAGGGCTTGACTGTATATTTATGTTAATAACTCTTTCCACCTTTTCTGGTATATGGGTGTGGAAGAGGGATTGACTGTATATTTATGTTGTTAACTCTCTCCCCCGTTTCTGGTATATGGGTGTGGAAGAGGGCTTGACTGTATATTTATGTTGTTAACTCTTTCCCCCTTTTCTGGTATATGGGTGTGGAAAAGGGCTTGACTGTATATTTATGTTATTAACTCTTTCCCCCTGGTATATGATGGGTGTGGAAGAGGGCTTGACTGTATATTTATGTTGTTAACTCTTTCCCCTTTTCTGGTATATGATGGGTGTGGAAGAGCGCTTGACTGTATATTTATGTTGTTAACTCTTTCCCCCTTTTCTGGTATATGGGTGTGGAAGAGGGCTTGACTGTATATTTATGTTGTTAACTCTCTCCCCCTTTTCTGGTATATGGGTGTGGAAGAGGGCTTGACTGTATATTTATGTTGTTAACTCTTTCCCCCTGGTATATGATGGGTGTGGAAGAGGGCTTGACTGTATATTTATGTTGTTAACTCTTTCCCCCTTTTCTGGTATATGGGTGTGGAAGAGGGCTTGACTGTATATTTATGCTGTTAACTCTCTCCCCCTTTTCTGGTATATGGTTGTGGAAGAGGGCTTGACTGTATATTTATGTTGTTAACTATTTCCCCCTTTTCTGGTATATGGGTGTGGAAGAGGGCTTGACTGTATATTTATGTTGTTAACTCTTTCCCCCTTTTCTGGTATATGGGTGTGGAAGAGGGCTTGACTGTATATTTATGTTGTTAACTCTTTCCCTCTTTTCTAGTATATGGGTGTGGAAGAGGGCTTGACTGTATATTTATGTTGTTAACTCTTTCCTCCTTTTCTGGTGTATGGGTGTGGAAGAGGGCTTGACTGTATATTTATGTTGTTAACTCTTTCCCCCTGGTATATGATGGGTGTGGAAGATGGCTTGACTGTATATTTATGTTGTTAACTCTTTCCCCCTTTTCTGGTATATGATGGGTGTGGAAGAGGGCTTGACTGTATATTTATGTTGTTAACTCTCTCCCCCTTTTCTAGTATATGGGTGTGGAAGAGGGCTTGACTGTATATTTATGTTGTTAACTCTTTCCCCCTTTTCTGGTGTATGGGTGTGGAAGAGGGCTTGTCTGTATATTTATTTTGTTAACTCTTTCCCCCTTTTCTGGTATATGGGTGTGGAAGAGGGCTTGACTGTATATTTATGTTGTTAACTATTTCCCACTGGTATATGATGGGTGTGGAAGAGGGCTTGACTGTATATTTATGTTGTTAACTTTCTCCCCCTTTTCTGGTATATGGGTGTGGAAGAGGGCTTGACTGTATATTTATGTTGTTAACTCTTTCACCCTTTTCTGGTATATGGGTGTGGAAGAGGGCTTGACTGTATATTTATGTTGTTAACTCTTTCCCCCTGGTATATGATGGGTGTGGAAGAGGGCTTGACTGTATATTTATGTTGTTAACTCTCTTCCCCTTTTCTTGTATATGGGTGTGGAAGAGGGCTTGACTGTATATTTATGTTGTTAACTCTTTCCCCCTTTTCTGGTATATGGGTGTGGAAGAGGGCTTGACTGTATATTTATGTTGTTAACTCTTTCCCACTTTTCTGGTATATGGGTGTGGAAGAGGGCTTGACTGTATATTTATGTTGTTAACTCTCTCCCCCTTTTCTAGTATATGGGTGTGGAAGAGGGCTTGACTGTATATTTATGTTGTTAACTCTTTCCCCCTTTTCTGGTGTATGGGTGTGGAAGAGGGCTTGTCTGTATATTTATTTTGTTAACTCTTTCCCCCTTTTCTGGTATATGGGTGTGGAAGAGGGCTTGACTGTATATTTATGTTGTTAACTATTTCCCACTGGTATATGATGGGTGTGGAAGAGGGCTTGACTGTATATTTATGTTGTTAACTTTCTCCCCCTTTTCTGGTATATGGGTGTGGAAGAGGGCTTGACTGTATATTTATGTTGTTAACTCTTTCCCCCTTTTCTGGTATATGGGTGTGGAAGAGGGCTTGACTGTATATTTAGGTTGTTAACTCTTTCCCCCTGGTATATGATGGGTGTGGAAGAGGGCTTGACTGTATATTTATGTTGTTAACTCTCTTCCCCTTTTCTTGTATATGGGTGTGGAAGAGGGCTTGACTGTATATTTATGTTGTTAACTCTTTCCCCCTTTTCTGGTATATGGGTGTGGAAGAGGGCTTGACTGTATATTTATGTTGTTAACTCTTTCCCACTTTTCTGGTATATGGGTGTGGAAGAGGGCTTGACTGTATATTTATGTTGTTAACTCTTTCCCCCTTTTCTGGTATATGGGTGTGGAAGAGGACTTGACTGTATATTTATGTTGTTAACTCTTTCCCCCTGGTATATGATGGGTGTGGAAGAGGGCTTGACTGTATATTTATGTTGTTAACTCTCTCCCCCTTTTCTGGTATATGGGTGTGGAAGAGGGCTTGACTGTATATTTATGTTGTTAACTCTTTCCCCCTTTTCTGGTTTATGGGTGTGGAAGCGGGCTTGACTGTATATTTATGTTGTTAACTCTTTCCTCCTGGTATATGATGGGTGTGGAAGAGGGCTTGACTGTATATTTATGTTGTTAACTCTTTCCCCCTTTTCTGGTTTATGGGTGTGGAAGCGGGCTTGACTGTATATTTATGTTGTTAACTCTTTCCTCCTGGTATATGATGGGTGTGGAAGAGGGCTTGACTGTATATTTATGTTGTTAACTCTTTCCCCCTTTTCTGGTATATGGGTGTGGAAGATGGCTTGGCTGTATATTTATGTTGTTAACTCTTTCCCCCTTTTCTGGTATATGGGTGTAGAAGAGGGCTTGACTGTATATTTATGTTGTTAACTCTTTCCTCCTGGTATATGATGGGTGTGGAAGAGGGCTTGACTGTATATTTATGTTGTTAACTCTTTCCCCCTTTTCTGGTATATGGGTGTGGAGGATGGCTTGGCTGTATATTTATGTTGTTAACTCTTTCCCCCTTTTCTGGTATATGGGTGTAGAAGAGGGCTTGACTGTATATTTATGTTGTTAACTCTTTTCCACTTTTCTGGTATATGGGTGTGGAAGAGGGCTTGACTGTATATTTATGTTGTTAACTCTTTCCCCCTTTTCTGGTATATGGGTGTGGAAGAGGGCTTGACTGTATATTTATGTTGTTAACTCTCTCCCCCTTTTCTGGTATATGGGTGTGGAAGAGGGCTTGACTGTATATTTATGTTGTTAACTCTTTCCCCCTGGTATATGATGGGTGTGGAAGAGGGCTTGACTGTATATTTATGTTGTTAACTCTTTCCCCCTTTTCTGGTATATGGGTGTGGAAGAGGGCTTGACTGTATATTTATGCTGTTAACTCTCTCCCCCTTTTCTGGTATATGGTTGTGGAAGAGGGCTTGACTGTATATTTATGTTGTTAACTATTTCCCCCTTTTCTGGTATATGGGTGTGGAAGAGGGCTTGACTGTATATTTATGTTGTTAACTCTTTCCCCCTTTTCTGGTATATGGGTGTGGAAGAGGGCTTGACTGTATATTTATGTTGTTAACTCTTTCCCTCTTTTCTAGTATATGGGTGTGGAAGAGGGCTTGACTGTATATTTATGTTGTTAACTCTTTCCCCCTTTTCTGGTGTATGGGTGTGGAAGAGGGCTTGACTGTATATTTATGTTGTTAACTCTTTCCCCCTGGTATATGATGGGTGTGGAAGATGGCTTGACTGTATATTTATGTTGTTAACTCTTTCCCCCTTTTCTGGTATATGATGGGTGTGGAAGAGGGCTTGACTGTATATTTATGTTGTTAACTCTCTCCCCCTTTTCTAGTATATGGGTGTGGAAGAGGGCTTGACTGTATATTTATGTTGTTAACTCTTTCCCCCTTTTCTGGTGTATGGGTGTGGAAGAGGGCTTGTCTGTATATTTATTTTGTTAACTCTTTCCCCCTTTTCTGGTATATGGGTGTGGAAGAGGGCTTGACTGTATATTTATGTTGTTAACTATTTCCCACTGGTATATGATGGGTGTGGAAGAGGGCTTGACTGTATATTTATGTTGTTAACTTTCTCCCCCTTTTCTGGTATATGGGTGTGGAAGAGGGCTTGACTGTATATTTATGTTGTTAACTCTTTCCCCCTTTTCTGGTATATGGGTGTGGAAGAGGGCTTGACTGTATATTTATGTTGTTAACTCTTTCCCCCTGGTATATGATGGGTGTGGAAGAGGGCTTGACTGTATATTTATGTTGTTAACTCTCTTCCCCTTTTCTTGTATATGGGTGTGGAAGAGGGCTTGACTGTATATTTATGTTGTTAACTCTTTCCCCCTTTTCTGGTATATGGGTGTGGAAGAGGGCTTGACTGTATATTTATGTTGTTAACTCTTTCCCACTTTTCTGGTATATGGGTGTGGAAGAGGGCTTGACTGTATATTTATGTTGTTAACTCTCTCCCCCTTTTCTAGTATATGGGTGTGGAAGAGGGCTTGACTGTATATTTATGTTGTTAACTCTTTCCCCCTTTTCTGGTGTATGGGTGTGGAAGAGGGCTTGTCTGTATATTTATTTTGTTAACTCTTTCCCCCTTTTCTGGTATATGGGTGTGGAAGAGGGCTTGACTGTATATTTATGTTGTTAACTATTTCCCACTGGTATATGATGGGTGTGGAAGAGGGCTTGACTGTATATTTATGTTGTTAACTTTCTCCCCCTTTTCTGGTATATGGGTGTGGAAGAGGGCTTGACTGTATATTTATGTTGTTAACTCTTTCCCCCTTTTCTGGTATATGGGTGTGGAAGAGGGCTTGACTGTATATTTATGTTGTTAACTCTTTCCCCCTGGTATATGATGGGTGTGGAAGAGGGCTTGACTGTATATTTATGTTGTTAACTCTCTTCCCCTTTTCTTGTATATGGGTGTGGAAGAGGGCTTGACTGTATATTTATGTTGTTAACTCTTTCCCCCTTTTCTGGTATATGGGTGTGGAAGAGGGCTTGACTGTATATTTATGTTGTTAACTCTTTCCCACTTTTCTGGTATATGGGTGTGGAAGAGGGCTTGACTGTATATTTATGTTGTTAACTCTTTCCCCCTTTTCTGGTATATGGGTGTGGAAGAGGACTTGACTGTATATTTATGTTGTTAACTCTTTCCCCCTTTTCTGGTATATGGGTGTGGAAGAGGGCTTGACTGTATATTTATGTTGTTAACTCTTTCCCCCTGGTATATGATGGGTGTGGAAGAGGGCTTGACTGTATATTTATGTTGTTAACTCTCTCCCCCTTTTCTGGTATATGGGTGTGGAAGAGGGCTTGACTGTATATTTATGTTGTTAACTCTTTCCCCCTTTTCTGGTATATGGGTGTGGAAGAGGGCTTGACTGTATATTTATGTTGTTAACTCTTTCCCCCTTTTCTGGTATATGGGTGTGGAAGAGGGCTTGACTGTATATTTATGTTGTTAACTCTTTCCCCCTGGTATATGATGGGTGTGGAAGAGGGCTTGACTGTATATTTATGTTGTTAACTCTCTTCCCCTTTTCTTGTATATGGGTGTGGAAGAGGGCTTGACTGTATATTTATGTTGTTAACTCTTTCCCCCTTTTCTGGTATATGGGTGTGGAAGAGGGCTTGACTGTATATTTATGTTGTTAACTCTTTCCCACTTTTCTGGTATATGGGTGTGGAAGAGGGCTTGACTGTATATTTATGTTGTTAACTCTCTCCCCCTTTTCTAGTATATGGGTGTGGAAGAGGGCTTGACTGTATATTTATGTTGTTAACTCTTTCCTCCTTTTCTGGTGTATGGGTGTGGAAGAGGGCTTGTCTGTATATTTATTTTGTTAACTCTTTCCCCCTTTTCTGGTATATGGGTGTGGAAGAGGGCTTGACTGTATATTTATGTTGTTAACTATTTCCCACTGGTATATGATGGGTGTGGAAGAGGGCTTGACTGTATATTTATGTTGTTAACTTTCTCCCCCTTTTCTGGTATATGGGTGTGGAAGAGGGCTTGACTGTATATTTATGTTGTTAACTCTTTCCCCCTTTTCTGGTATATGGGTGTGGAAGAGGGCTTGACTGTATATTTATGTTGTTAACTCTTTCCCCCTGGTATATGATGGGTGTGGAAGAGGGCTTGACTGTATATTTATGTTGTTAACTCTCTTCCCCTTTTCTTGTATATGGGTGTGGAAGAGGGCTTGACTGTATATTTATGTTGTTAACTCTTTCCCCCTTTTCTGGTATATGGGTGTGGAAGAGGGCTTGACTGTATATTTATGTTGTTAACTCTTTCCCACTTTTCTGGTATATGGGTGTGGAAGAGGGCTTGACTGTATATTTATGTTGTTAACTCTTTCCCCCTTTTCTGGTATATGGGTGTGGAAGAGGACTTGACTGTATATTTATGTTGTTAACTCTTTCCCCCTTTTCTGGTATATGGGTGTGGAAGAGGGCTTGACTGTATATTTATGTTGTTAACTCTTTCCCCCTGGTATATGATGGGTGTGGAAGAGGGCTTGACTGTATATTTATGTTGTTAACTCTCTCCCCCTTTTCTGGTATATGGGTGTGGAAGAGGGCTTGACTGTATATTTATGTTGTTAACTCTTTCCCCCTTTTCTGGTTTATGGGTGTGGAAGCGGGCTTGACTGTATATTTATGTTGTTAACTCTTTCCTCCTGGTATATGATGGGTGTGGAAGAGGGCTTGACTGTATATTTATGTTGTTAACTCTTTCCCCCTTTTCTGGTTTATGGGTGTGGAAGCGGGCTTGACTGTATATTTATGTTGTTAACTCTTTCCTCCTGGTATATGATGGGTGTGGAAGAGGGCTTGACTGTATATTTATGTTGTTAACTCTTTCCCCCTTTTCTGGTATATGGGTGTGGAAGATGGCTTGGCTGTATATTTATGTTGTTAACTCTTTCCCCCTTTTCTGGTATATGGGTGTAGAAGAGGGCTTGACTGTATATTTATGTTGTTAACTCTTTCCTCCTGGTATATGATGGGTGTGGAAGAGGGCTTGACTGTATATTTATGTTGTTAACTCTTTCCCCCTTTTCTGGTATATGGGTGTGGAAGATGGCTTGGCTGTATATTTATGTTGTTAACTCTTTCCCCCTTTTCTGGTATATGGGTGTAGAAGAGGGCTTGACTGTATATTTATGTTGTTAACTCTTTCCCCCTTTTCTGGTATATGGGTATGGAAGAGGGCTTGACTGTATATTTATGTTGTTAACTCTTTTCCACTTTTCTGGTATATGGGTGTGGAAGAGGGCTTGACTGTATATTTATGTTGTTAACTCTTTCCCCCTTTTCTGGTATATGGGTGTGGAAGAGGGCTTGACTGTATATTTATGTTGTTAACTCTTTCCCCCTTTTCTGGTATATGGGTATGGAAGAGGGCTTGACTGTATATTTATGTTGTTAACTCTTTCCCCCTGGTATATGTTGGGTGTGGAAGAGGGCTTGACTGTATATTTATGTTGTTAACTCTTTCCCCCTTTTCTGGTATATGGGTGTGGAAGAGGGCTTGACTGTATATTTATGTTGTTAACTCTTTCCCCCTTTTCTGGTATATGGGTGTGGAAGAGGGCTTGACTGTATATTTATGTTGTTAACTCTTTCCCCCTGGTATATGGGTGTGGAAGAGGGCTTGACTGTATATTTATGTTGTTAACTCTTTCCCCCTGGTATATGGGTGTGGAAAAGGACTTGACTGTATATTTATGTTGTTAACTCTTTCCCCCTGGTATATGGGTGTGGAAGAGGGCTTGACTGTATATTTATGTTGTTAACTCTTTCCCCCTGGTATATGATGGGTGTGGAAGAGGGCTTGACTGTATATTTATGTTGTTAACTCTTTCCTCCTGGTATATGATGAGTGTGGAAGAGGGCTTGACTGTATATTTATGTTGTTAACTCTTTCCTCCTGGTATATGGGTGTGGAAGAGGGCTTGACTGTATATTTATGTTGTTAACTCTTTCCTCCTGGTATATGATGAGTGTGGAAGAGGGCTTGACTGTATATTTATGTTGTTAACTCTTTCCTCCTGGTATATGATGAGTGTGGAAGAGGGCTTGACTGTATATTTATGTTGTTAACTCTTTCCTCCTGGTATATGGGTGTGGAAGAGGGCTTGACTGTATATTTATGTTGTTAACTCTTTCCTCCTGGTATATGATGAGTGTGGAAGAGGGCTTGACTGTATATTTATGTTGTTAACTCTTTCCTCCTGGTATATGGGTGTGGAAGAGGGCTTGACTGTATATTTATGTTGTTAACTCTTTCCTCCTGGTATATGATGAGTGTGGAAGAGGGCTTGACTGTATATTTATGTTGTTAACTCTTTCCTCCTGGTATATGGGTGTGGAAGAGGGCTTGACTGTATATTTATGTTGTTAACTCTTTCCTCCTGGTATATGATGAGTGTGGAAGAGGGCTTGACTGTATATTTATGTTGTTAACTCTTTCCTCCTGGTATATGGGTGTGGAAGAGGGCTTGACTGTATATTTATGTTGTTAACTCTTTCCTCCTGGTATATGATGAGTGTGGAAGAGGGCTTGACTGTATATTTATGTTGTTAACTCTTTCCTCCTGGTATATGATGAGTGTGGAAGAGGGCTTGACTGTATATTTATGTTGTTAACTCTTTCCTCCTGGTATATGATGGGTGTGGAAGAGGGCTTGACTGTATATTTATGTTGTTAACTCTTTCCTCCTGGTATACGATGAGTGTGGAAGAGGGCTTGACTGTATATTTATGTTGTTAACTCTTTCCTCCTGGTATATGGGTGTGGAAGAGGGCTTGACTGTATATTTATGTTGTTAACTCTTTCCTCCTGGTGTATGATGAGTGTGGAAGAGGGCTTGACTGTATATTTATGTTGTTAACTCTTTCCTCCTGGTATATGATGGGTGTGGAAGAGGGCTTGACTGTATATTTATGTTGTTAACTCTTTCCTCCTGGTATATGGGTGTGGAAGAGGGCTTGACTGTACATTTATGTTGTTAACTCTTTCCTCCTGGTATATGATGAGTGTGGAAGAGGGCTTGACTGTATATTTATGTTGTTAACTCTTTCCTCCTGGTATATGGGTGTGGAAGAGGGCTTGACTGTATATTTATGTTGTTAACTCTTTCCTCCTGGTATATGATGAGTGTGGAAGAGGGCTTGACTGTATATTTATGTTGTTAACTCTTTCCTCCTGGTATATGATGAGTGTGGAAGAGGGCTTGACTGTATATTTATGTTGTTAACTCTTTCCTCCTGGTATATGATGGGTGTGGAAGAGGGCTTGACTGTATATTTATGTTGTTAACTCTTTCCTCCTGGTATATGATGAGTGTGGAAGAGGGCTTGACTGTATATTTATGTTGTTAACTCTTTCCTCCTGGTATATGGGTGTGGAAGAGGGCTTGACTGTATATTTATGTTGTTAACTCTTTCCTCCTGGTATATGATGAGTGTGGAAGAGGGCTTGACTGTATATTTATGTTGTTAACTCTTTCCTCCTGGTATATGGGTGTGGAAGAGGGCTTGACTGTATATTTATGTTGTTAACTCTTTCCTCCTGGTATATGATGAGTGTGGAAGAGGGCTTGACTGTATATTTATGTTGTTAACTCTTTCCTCCTGGTATATGATGGGTGTGGAAGAGGGCTTGACTGTATATTTATGTTGTTAACTCTTTCCTCCTGGTATATGATGAGTGTGGAAGAGGGCTTGACTGTATATTTATGTTGTTAACTCTTTCCTCCTGGTATATGATGAGTGTGGAAGAGGGCTTGACTGTATATTTATGTTGTTAACTCTTTCCTCCTGGTATATGATGAGTGTGGAAGAGGGCTTGACTGTATATTTATGTTGTTAACTCTTTCCTCCTGGTATATGATGAGTGTGGAAGAGGGCTTGACTGTATATTTATGTTGTTAACTCTTTCCTCCTGGTATATGGGTGTGGAAGAGGGCTTGACTGTATATTTATGTTGTTAACTCTTTCCTCCTGGTATATGATGAGTGTGGAAGAGGGCTTGACTGTATATTTATGTTGTTAACTCTTTCCTCCTGGTATATGATGGGTGTGGAAGAGGGCTTGACTGTATATTTATGTTGTTAACTCTTTCCTCCTGGTATATGATGGGTGTGGAAGAGGGCTTGACTGTATATTTATGTTGTTAACTCTTTCCTCCTGGTATATGATGAGTGTGGAAGAGGGCTTGACTGTATATTTATGTTGTTAACTCTTTCCTCCTGGTATATGATGGGTGTGGAAGAGGGCTTGACTGTATATTTATGTTGTTAACTCTTTCCTCCTGGTATATGATGAGTGTGGAAGAGGGCTTGACTGTATATTTATGTTGTTAACTCTTTCCTCCTGGTATATGATGAGTGTGGAAGAGGGCTTGACTGTATATTTATGTTGTTAACTCTTTCCTCCTGGTATATGATGAGTGTGGAAGAGGGCTTGACTGTATATTTATGTTGTTAACTCTTTCCTTCTGGTATATGATGGGTGTGGAAGAGGGCTTGACTGTATATTTATGTTGTTAACTCTTTCCTCCTGGTATATGATGAGTGTGGAAGAGGGCTTGACTGTATATTTATGTTGTTAACTCTTTCCTCCTGGTATATGATGAGTGTGGAAGAGGGCTTGACTGTATATTTATGTTGTTAACTCTTTCCTCCTGGTATATGATGAGTGTGGAAGAGGGCTTGACTGTATATTTATGTTGTTAACTCTTTCCTCCTGGTATATGGGTGTGGAAGAGGGCTTGACTGTATATTTATGTTGTTAACTCTTTCCTCCTGGTATATGATGAGTGTGGAAGAGGGCTTGACTGTATATTTATGTTGTTAACTCTTTCCTCCTGGTATATGATGAGTGTGGAAGAGGGCTTGACTGTATATTTATGTTGTTAACTCTTTCCTCCTGGTATATGATGAGTGTGGAAGAGGGCTTGACTGTATATTTATGTTGTTAACTCTTTCCTCCTGGTATATGGGTGTGGAAGAGGGCTTGACTGTATATTTATGTTGTTAACTCTTTCCTCCTGGTATATGATGAGTGTGGAAGAGGGCTTGACTGTATATTTATGTTGTTAACTCTTTCCTCCTGGTATATGATGGGTGTGGAAGAGGGCTTGACTGTATATTTATGTTGTTAACTCTTTCCTCCTGGTATATGATGAGTGTGGAAGAGGGCTTGACTGTATATTTATGTTGTTAACTCTTTCCTCCTGGTATATGATGAGTGTGGAAGAGGGCTTGACTGTATATTTATGTTGTTAACTCTTTCCTCCTGGTATATGATGAGTGTGGAAGAGGGCTTGACTGTATATTTATGTTGTTAACTCTTTCCTCCTGGTATATGATGAGTGTGGAAGAGGGCTTGACTGTATATTTATGTTGTTAACTCTTTCCTCCTGGTATATGGGTGTGGAAGAGGGCTTGACTGTATATTTATGTTGTTAACTCTTTCCTCCTGGTATATGATGAGTGTGGAAGAGGGCTTGACTGTATATTTATGTTGTTAACTCTTTCCTCCTGGTATATGGGTGTGGAAGAGGGCTTGACTGTATATTTATGTTGTTAACTCTTTCCTCCTGGTATATGATGAGTGTGGAAGAGGGCTTGACTGTATATTTATGTTGTTAACTCTTTCCTCCTGGTATATGATGAGTGTGGAAGAGGGCTTGACTGTATATTTATGTTGTTAACTCTTTCCTCCTGGTATATGATGAGTGTGGAAGAGGGCTTGACTGTATATTTATGTTGTTAACTCTTTCCTCCTGGTATATGATGAGTGTGGAAGAGGGCTTGACTGTATATTTATGTTGTTAACTCTTTCCTCCTGGTATATGATGAGTGTGGAAGAGGGCTTGACTGTATATTTATGTTGTTAACTCTTTCCTCCTGGTATATGATGGGTGTGGAAGAGGGCTTGACTGTATATTTATGTTGTTAACTCTTTCCTCCTGGTATATGATGAGTGTGGAAGAGGGCTTGACTGTATATTTATGTTGTTAACTCTTTCCTCCTGGTATATGATGAGTGTGGAAGAGGGCTTGACTGTATATTTATGTTGTTAACTCTTTCCTCCTGGTATATGATGAGTGTGGAAGAGGGCTTGACTGTATATTTATGTTGTTAACTCTTTCCTCCTGGTATATGATGAGTGTGGAAGAGGGCTTGACTGTATATTTATGTTGTTAACTCTTTCCTCCTGGTATATGATGGGTGTGGAAGAGGGCTTGACTGTATATTTATGTTGTTAACTCTTTCCTCCTGGTATATGATGGGTGTGGAAGAGGGCTTGACTGTATATTTATGTTGTTAACTCTTTCCTCCTGGTATATGATGAGTGTGGAAGAGGGCTTGACTGTATATTTATGTTGTTAACTCTTTCCTCCTGGTATATGATGAGTGTGGAAGAGGGCTTGACTGTATATTTATGTTGTTAACTCTTTCCTCCTGGTATATGAGGTGTGGAAGAGGGCTTGACTGTATATTTATGTTGTTAACTCTTTCCTCCTGGTATATGATGGGTGTGGAAGAGGGCTTGACTGTATATTTATGTTGTTAACTCTTTCCTCCTGGTATATGATGAGTGTGGAAGAGGGCTTGACTGTATATTTATGTTGTTAACTCTTTCCTCCTGGTATATGATGAGTGTGGAAGAGGGCTTGACTGTATATTTATGTTGTTAACTCTTTCCTCCTGGTATATGAGTGTGGAAGAGGGCTTGACTGTATATTTATGTTGTTAACTCTTTCCTCCTGGTATATGATGAGTGTAGAAGAGGCCTTGACTGTATATTTATGTTGTTAACTCTTTCCTCCTGGTATATGATGAGTGTAGAAGAGGGCTTGACTGTATATTTATGTTGTTAACTCTTTCCTCCTGGTATATGATGGGTGTGGAAGAGGGCCTTGACTGTATATTTATGTTGTTAACTCTTTCCTCCTGGTATATGATGAGTGTAGAAGAGGGCTTGACTGTATATTTATGTTGTTAACTCTTTCCTCCTGGTATATGATGAGTGTAGAAGAGGCCTTGACTGTATATTTATGTTGTTAACTCTTTCCTCCTGGTATATGATGGGTGTGGAAGAGGGCTTGACTGTATATTTATGTTGTTAACTCTTTCCTCCTGGTATATGATGAGTGTGGAAGAGGGCTTGACTGTATATTTATGTGTTAACTCTTTCCTCCTGGTATATGATGGGTGTAGAAGAGGCCTTGACTGTATATTTATGTTGTTAACTCTTTCCTCCTGGTATATGATGAGTGTGGAAGAGGGCTTGACTGTATATTTATGTTGTTAACTCTTTCCTCCTGGTATATGATGAGTGTGGAAGAGGGCTTGACTGTATATTTATGTTGTTAACTCTTTCCTCCTGGTATATGGGTGTGGAAGAGGGCTTGACTGTATATTTATGTTGTTAACTCTTTCCTCCTGGTATATGATGAGTGTGGAAGAGGGCTTGACTGTATATTTATGTTGTTAACTCTTTCCTCCTGGTATATGATGAGTGTGGAAGAGGGCTTGACTGTATATTTATGTTGTTAACTCTTTCCTCCTGGTATATGATGAGTGTGGAAGAGGGCTTGACTGTATATTTATGTTGTTAACTCTTTCCTCCTGGTATATGATGAGTGTGGAAGAGGGCTTGACTGTATATTTATGTTGTTAACTCTTTCCTCCTGGTATATGATGAGTGTGGAAGAGGGCTTGACTGTATATTTATGTTGTTAACTCTTTCCTCCTGGTATATGGGTGTGGAAGAGGGCTTGACTGTATATTTATGTTGTTAACTCTTTCCTCCTGGTATATGATGAGTGTGGAAGAGGGCTTGACTGTATATTTATGTTGTTAACTCTTTCCTCCTGGTATATGATGGGTGTGGAAGAGGGCTTGACTGTATATTTATGTTGTTAACTCTTTCCTCCTGGTATATGATGTGTGTGAAGAGGGCTTGACTGTATATTTATGTTGTTAACTCTTTCCTCCTGGTATATGATGAGTGTTGAAGAGGGCTTGACTGTATATTTATGTTGTTAACTCTTTCCTCCTGGTATATGATGAGTGTGGAAGAGGGCTTGACTGTATATTTATGTTGTTAACTCTTTCCTCCTGGTATATGATGAGTGTGGAAGAGGGCTTGACTGTATATTTATGTTGTTAACTCTTTCCTCCTGGTATATGATGGGTGTGGAAGAGGGCTTGACTGTATATTTATGTTGTTAACTCTTTCCTCCTGGTATATGATGGGTGTGGAAGAGGGCTTGACTGTATATTTATGTTGTTAACTCTTTCCCTCCTGGTATATGATGAGTGTGGAAGAGGGCTTGACTGTATATTTATGTTGTTAACTCTTTCCTCCTGGTATATGATGAGTGTGGAAGAGGGCTTGACTGTATATTTATGTTGTTAACTCTTTCCTCCTGGTATATGATGAGTGTGGAAGAGGGCTTGACTGTATATTTATGTTGTTAACTCTTTCCTCCTGGTATATGATGAGTGTGAAGAGGGCTTGACTGTATATTTATGTTGTTAACTCTTTCCTCCTGGTATATGATGGGTGTGGAAGAGGGCTTGACTGTATATCTTATGTTGTTAACCTCTTTCCTCTCTGTATATGATGGGTGTGGAAGTGGAGCTTGACTAGTGTATATTTATGTTGTTAACTCTTTCCTCCTGGTATATGATGGGTGTGGAAGAGGGCTTGACTGTATATTTATGTTGTTAACTCTTTCCTCCTGGTATATGATGAGTGTGGAAGAGGCCTTGACTGTATATTTATGTTGTTAACTCTTTCCTCCTGGTATATGATGAGAGTAGAAGAGGCCTTGACTGTATATTTATGTTGTTAACTCTTTCCTCCTGGTATATGATGGGTGTAGAAGAGGCCTTGACTGTATATTTATATTGTTAACTCTTTCCTCCTGGTATATGATGGGTGTAGAAGAGGCCTTGACTGTATATTTATGTTGTTAACTCTTTCCTCTTGGTATATGATGAGTGTAGAAGAGGCCTTGACTGTATATTTATGTTGTTAACTCTCTCCCCCTTTTCTGGTATATGGGTGTGGAAGAGGGCTTGACTGTATATTTATGTTGTTAACTCTTTCCTCCTGGTATATGATGAGTGTGGAAGAGGGCTTGACTGTATATTTATGTTGTTAACTCTTTCCTCCTGGTATATGGGTGTGGAAGAGGCCTTGACTGTATATTTATGTTGTTAACTCTTTCCTCCTGGTATATGATGAGTGTAGAAGAGGGCTTGACTGTATATTTATGTTGTTAACTCTTTCCTCCTGGTATATGATGGGTGTGGAAGAGGGCTTGACTGTATATTTATGTTGTTAACTCTTTCCTCCTGGTATATGATGAGTGTGGAAGAGGGCTTGACTGTATATTTATGTTGTTAACTCTCTCCCCCTTTTCTGGTATATGGGTGTGGAAGAGGGCTTGACTGTATATTTATGTTGTTAACTCTTTCCTCCTGGTATATGATGAGTGTGGAAGAGGGCTTGACTGTATATTTATGTTGTTAACTCTTTCCTCCTGGTATATGGGTGTGGAAGAGGCCTTGACTGTATATTTATGTTGTTAACTCTTTCCTCCTGGTATATGATGAGTGTAGAAGAGGGCTTGACTGTATATTTATGTTGTTAACTCTTTCCTCCTGGTATATGGGTGTGGAAGAGGGCTTGACTGTATATTTATGTTGTTAACTCTTTCCTCCTGGTATATGATGGGTGTGGAAGAGGGCTTGACTGTATATTTATGTTGTTAACTCTTTCCTCCTGGTATATGATGGGTGTGGAAGAGGGCTTGACTGTATATTTATGTTGTTAACTCTCTCCCCCTTTTCTGGTATATGGGTGTGGAAGAGGGCTTGACTGTATATTTATGTTGTTAACTCTTTCCTCCTGGTATATGATGAGTGTGGAAGAGGGCTTGACTGTATATTTATGTTGTTAACTCTTTCCTCCTGGTATATGGGTGTGGAAGAGGGCTTGACTGTATATTTATGTTGTTAACTATTTCCTCCTGGTATATGGGTGTGGAAGAGGCCTTGACTGTATATTTATGTTGTTAACTCTTTCCTCCTGGTATATGATGGGTGTAGAAGAGGCCTTGACTGTATATTTATGTTGTTAACTCTTTCCTCCTGGTATATGATGAGTGTGGAAGAGGGCTTGACTGTACATTTATGTTGTTAACTCTTTCTTCCTGGTATATGATGAGTGTAGAAGCGGCCTTGACTGTATATTTATGTTGTTAACTCTTTCCCCCTGGTATATGATGAGTGTGGAAGAGGGCTTGACTGTATATTTATGTTGTTAACTCTTTCCTCCTGGTATATGATGAGTGTGGAAGAGGGCTTGACTGTATATTTATGTTGTTAACTCTTTCCTCCTGGTATATGATGAGTGTGGAAGAGGGCTTGACTGTATATTTATGTTGTTAACTCTTTCCTCCTGGTATATGATGAGTGTGGAAGAGGGCTTGACTGTATATTTATGTTGTTAACTCTTTCCTCCTGGTATATGGGTGTGGAAGAGGGCTTGACTGTATATTTATGTTGTTAACTCTTTCCTCCTGGTATATGGGTGTGGAAGAGGGCTTGACTGTATATTTATGTTGTTAACTCTTTCCTCCTGGTATATGATGAGTGTGGTAGAGGGCTTGACTGTATATTTATGTTGTTAACTCTTTCCTCCTGGTATATGATGAGTGTGGAAGAGGGCTTGACTGTATATTTATGTTGTTAACTCTTTCCTCCTGGTATATGATGAGTGTAGAAGAGGCCTTGACTGTATATTTATGTTGTTAACTCTTTCCTCCTGGTATATGATGAGTGTAGAAGAGGGCTTGACTGTATATTTATGTTGTTAACTCTTTCCTCCTGGTATATGATGAGTGTGGAAGAGGGCTTGACTGTATATTTATGTTGTTAACTCTTTCCTCCTGGTATATGATGAGTGTGGAAGAGGGCTTGACTGTATATTTATGTTGTTAACTCTTTCCTCCTGGTATATGATGAGTGTGGAAGAGGGCTTGACTGTATATTTATGTTGTTAACTCTTTCCTCCTGGTATATGATGGGTGTGGAAGAGGGCTTGACTGTATATTTATGTTGTTAACTCTTTCCTCCTGGTATATGATGGGTGTGGAAGAGGGCTTGACTGTATATTTATGTTGTTAACTCTTTCCTCCTGGTATATGATGAGTGTGGAAGAGGGCTTGACTGTATATTTATGTTGTTAACTCTTTCCTCCTGGTATATGATGGGTGTGGAAGAGGGCTTGACTGTATATTTATGTTGTTAACTCTTTCCTCCTGGTATATGATGAGTGTGGAAGAGGGCTTGACTGTATATTTATGTTGTTAACTCTTTCCTCCTGGTATATGATGAGTGTGGAAGAGGGCTTGACTGTATATTTATGTTGTTAACTCTTTCCTCCTGGTATATGATGAGTGTAGAAGAGGGCTTGACTGTATATTTATGTTGTTAACTCTTTCCTCCTGGTATATGATGAGTGTAGAAGAGGGCTTGACTGTATATTTATGTTGTTAACTCTTTCCTCCTGGTATATGATGGGTGTAGAAGAGGGCTTGACTGTATATTTATGTTGTTAACTCTTTCCTCCTGGTATATGATGAGTGTAGAAGAGGGCTTGACTGTATATTTATGTTGTTAACTCTTTCCTCCTGGTATATGATGAGTGTAGAAGAGGGCTTGACTGTATATTTATGTTGTTAACTCTTTCCTCCTGGTATATGATGGGTGTAGAAGAGGGCTTGACTGTATATTTATGTTGTTAACTCTTTCCTCCTGGTATATGATGAGTGTAGAAGAGGGCTTGACTGTATATTTATGTTGTTAACTCTTTCCTCCTGGTATATGATGGGTGTGGAAGAGGGCTTGACTGTATATTTATGTTGTTAACTCTTTCCTCCTGGTATATGATGAGTGTAGAAGAGGGCTTGACTGTATATTTATGTTGTTAACTCTTTCCTCCTGGTATATGAGTGTAGAAGAGGGCTTGACTGTATATTTATGTTGTTAACTCTTTCCTCCTGGTATATGATGGGTGTAGAAGAGGGCTTGACTGTATATTTATGTTGTTAACTCTTTCCTCCTGGTATATGATGAGTGTAGAAGAGGGCTTGACTGTATATTTATGTTGTTAACTCTTTCCTCCTGGTATATGATGAGTGTAGAAGAGGGCTTGACTGTATATTTATGTTGTTAACTCTTTCCTCCTGGTATATGGGTGTGGAAGAGGGCTTGACTGTATATTTAAGTTGTTAACTCTTTCCTCCTGGTATATGATGAGTGTAGAAGAGGCCTTGACTGTATATTTATGTTGTTAACTCTTTCCTCCTGGTATATGATGAGTGTAGAAGAGGGCTTGACTGTATATTTATGTTGTTAACTCTTTCCTCCTGGTATATGGGTGTGGAAGAGGGCTTGACTGTATATTTATGTTGTTAACTCTTTCCTCCTGGTATATGATGGGTGTAGAAGAGGCCTTGACTGTATATTTATGTTGTTAACTCTTTCCTCCTGGTATATGATGAGTGTAGAAGAGGCCTTGACTGTATATTTATGTTGTTAACTCTTTCCTCCTGGTATATGATGAGTGTGGAAGAGGGCTTGACTGTATATTTATGTTGTTAACTCTTTCCTCCTGGTATATGATGAGTGTAGAAGAGGCCTTGACTGTATATTTATGTTGTTAACTCTTTCCTCCTGGTATATGATGGGTGTGGAAGAGGGCTTGACTGTATATTTATGTTGTTAACTCTTTCCTCCTGGTATTTGGGTGTGGAAGAGGGCTTGACTGTATATTTATGTTGTTAACTCTTTCCTCCTGGTATATGATGAGTGTGGAAGAGGGCTTGACTGTATATTTATGTTGTTAACTCTTTCCTCCTGGTATATGATGAGTGTGGAAGAGGGCTTGACTGTATATTTATGTTGTTAACTCTTTCCTCCTGGTATATGATGAGTGTGGAAGAGGGCTTGACTGTATATTTATGTTGTTAACTCTTTCCTCCTGGTATATGCTGAGTGTGGAAGAGGGCTTGACTGTATATTTATGTTGTTAACTCTTTCCTCCTGGTATATGATGGGTGTGGAAGAGGGCTTGACTGTATATTTATGTTGTTAACTCTTTCCTCCTGGTATATGATGAGTGTAGAAGAGGGCTTGACTGTATATTTATGTTGTTAACTCTTTCCTCCTGGTATATGATGGGTGTAGAAGAGGGCTTGACTGTATATTTATGTTGTTAACTCTTTCCTCCTGGTATATGATGAGTGTGGAAGAGGGCTTGACTGTATATTTATGTTGTTAACTCTTTCCTCCTGGTATATGATGAGTGTGGAAGAGGGCTTGACTGTATATTTATGTTGTTAACTCTTTCCTCCTGGTATATGATGGGTGTGGAAGAGGCCTTGACTGTATATTTATGTTGTTAACTCTTTCCTCCTGGTATATGATGAGTGTAGAAGAGGGCCTTGACTGTATATTTATGTTGTTAACTCTTTCCTCCTGGTATATGATGAGTGTGGAAGAGGGCCTTGACTGTATATTTATGTTGTTAACTCTTTCCTCCTGGTATATGGGTGTGGAAGAGGGCTTGACTGTATATTTATGTTGTTAACTCTTTCCTCCTGGTATATGATGAGTGTGGAAGAGGGCTTGACTGTATATTTATGTTGTTAACTCTTTCCTCCTGGTATATGATGAGTGTAGAAGAGGGCTTGACTGTATATTTATGTTGTTAACTCTTTCCTCCTGGTATATGAAAATGAGTGTGGAAGAGGGCTTGACTGTATATTTATGTTGTTAACTCTTTCCTCCTGGTATATGATGGGTGTAGAAGAGGCCTTGACTGTATATTTATGTTGTTAACTCTTTCCTCCTGGTATATGATGAGTGTAGAAGAGGCCTTGACTGTATATTTATGTTGTTAACTCTTTCCTCCTGGTATATGATGAGTGTGGAAGAGGGCTTGACTGTATATTTATGTTGTTAACTCTTTCCTCCTGGTATATGATGAGTGTAGAAGAGGCCTTGACTGTATATTTATGTTGTTAACTCTTTCCTCCTGGTATATGATGGGTGTGGAAGAGGGCTTGACTGTATATTTATGTTGTTAACTCTTTCCTCCTGGTATATGATGGGTGTGGAAGAGGGCTTGACTGTATATTTATGTTGTTAACTCTTTCCTCCTGGTATATGATGAGTGTGGAAGAGGGCTTGACTGTATATTTATGTTGTTAACTCTTTCCTCCTGGTATATGATGAGTGTGGAAGAGGGCTTGACTGTATATTTATGTTGTTAACTCTTTCCTCCTGGTATATGATGAGTGTGGAAGAGGGCTTGACTGTATATTTATGTTGTTAACTCTTTCCTCCTGGTATATGATGAGTGTGGAAGAGGGCTTGACTGTATATTTATGTTGTTAACTCTTTCCTCCTGGTATATGATGGGTGTGGAAGAGGGCTTGACTGTATATTTATGTTGTTAACTCTTTCCTCCTGGTATATGATGAGTGTAGAAGAGGGCTTGACTGTATATTTATGTTGTTAACTCTTTCCTCCTGGTATATGATGGAGTGTAGAAGAGGGCTTGACTGTATATTTATGTTGTTAACTCTTTCCTCCTGGTATATGATGAGTGTGGAAGAGGGCTTGACTGTATATTTATGTTGTTAACTCTTTCCTCCTGGTATATGATGAGTGTGGAAGAGGGCTTGACTGTATATTTATGTTGTTAACTCTTTCCTCCTGGTATATGATGAGTGTGGAAGAGGCCTTGACTGTATATTTATGTTGTTAACTCTTTCCTCCTGGTATATGATGAGTGTAGAAGAGGCCTTGACTGTATATTTATGTTGTTAACTCTTTCCTCCTGGTATATGATGAGTGTGGAAGAGGCCTTGACTGTATATTTATGTTGTTAACTCTTTCCTCCTGGTATATGGGTGTGGAAGAGGGCTTGACTGTATATTTATGTTGTTAACTCTTTCCTCCTGGTATATGATGAGTGTGGAAGAGGGCTTGACTGTATATTTATGTTGTTAACTCTTTCCTCCTGGTATATGATGAGTGTAGAAGAGGGCTTGACTGTATAGTTATGTTGTTAACTCTTTCCTCCTGGTATATGATGAGTGTGGAAGAGGGCTTGACTGTATATTTATGTTGTTAACTCTTTCCTCCTGGGAAGAGGGCTTGACTGTATATTTATGTTGTTAACTCTTTCCTCCTGGTATATGATGAGTGTGGAAGAGGGCTTGACTGTATATTTATGTTGTTAACTCTTTCCTCCTGGTATATGATGAGTGTGGAAGAGGGCTTGACTGTATATTTATGTTGTTAACTCTTTCCTCCTGGTATATGATGAGTGTGGAGAGGGCTTGACTGTATATTTATGTTGTTAACTCTTTCCTCCTGGTATATGATGAGTGTGGAAGAGGGCTTGACTGTATATTTTATGTTGTTAACTCTTTCCTCCTGGTATATGATGAGTGTGGAAGAGGGCTTGACTGTATATTTATGTTGTTAACTCTTTCCTCCTGGTATATGATGAGTGTGGAAGAGGCCTTGACTGTATATTTATGTTGTTAACTCTTTCCTCCTGGTATATGATGAGTGTAGAAGAGGCCTTGACTGTATATTTATGTTGTTAGCTCTTTCCTCCTGGTATATGATGGGTGTGGAAGAGGGCTTGACTGTATATTTATGTTGTTAACTCTTTCCTCCTGGTATATGATGAGTGTGGAAGAGGGCTTGACTGTATATTTATGTTGTTAACTCTTTCCTCCTGGTATATGATGAGTGTAGAAGAGGGCTTGACTGTATATTTATGTTGTTAACTCTTTCCTCCTGGTATATGATGAGTGTAGAAGAGGCCTTGACTGTATATATTATGTTGTTAACTCTTTCCTCCTGGTATATGATGAGTGTGGAAGAGGGCTTGACTGTATATTTATGTTGTTAACTCTTTCCTCCTGGTATATGGGTGTGGAAGAGGGCTTGACTGTATATTTATGTTGTTAACTCTTTCCTCCTGGTATATGATGAGTATAGAAGAGGCCTTGACTGTATATTTATGTTGTTAACTCTTTCCTCCTGGTATATGATGAGTGTGGAAGAGGGCTTGACTGTATATTTATGTTGTTAACTCTTTCCTCCTGGTATATGATGGGTGTGGAAGAGGGCTTGACTGTATATTTATGTTGTTAACTCTTTCCTCCTGGTATATGAGTGTAGAAGAGGGCTTGACTGTATATTTATGTTGTTAACTCTTTCCTCCTGGTATATGATGGGTGTGGAAGAGGGCTTGACTGTATATTTATGTTGTTAACTCTTTCCTCCTGGTATATGATGGGTGTGGAAGAGGGCTTGACTGTATATTTATGTTGTTAACTCTTTCCTCCTGGTATATGAGTGTAGAAGAGGGCTTGACTGTATATTTATGTTGTTAACTCTTTCCTCCTGGTATATGATGGGTGTGGAAGAGGGCTTGACTGTATATTTATGTTGTTAACTCTTTCCTCCTGGTATATGATGGGTGTGGAAGAGGGCTTGACTGTATATTTATGTTGTTAACTCTTTCCTGCTGGTATATGATGGGTGTGGAAGAGGGCTTGACTGTATATTTATGTTGTTAACTCTTTCCTCCTGGTATATGATGAGTGTGGAAGAGGGCTTGACTGTATATTTATGTTGTTAACTCTTTCCTCCTGGTATATGATGAGTGTGGAAGAGGCCTTGACTGTATATTTATGTTGTTAACTCTTTCCTCCTGGTATATGATGAGTGTGGAAGAGGCCTTGACTGTATATTTATGTTGTTAACTCTTTCCTCCTGGTATATGATGAGTGTGGAAGAGGGCTTGACTGTATATTTATGTTGTTAACTCTTTCCTCCTGGTATATGATGAGTGTGGAAGAGGCCTTGACTGTATATTTATGTTGTTAACTCTTTCCTCCTGGTATATGATGAGTGTAGAAGAGGGCTTGACTGTATATTTATGTTGTTAACTCTTTCCTCCTGGTATATGAGTGTAGAAGAGGCCTTGACTGTATATTTATGTTGTTAACTCTTTCCTCCTGGTATATGATGGGTGTGGAAGAGGGCTTGACTGTATATTTATGTTGTTAACTCTTTCCTCCTGGTATATGATGGGTGTGGAAGAGGGCTTGACTGTATATTTATGTTGTTAACTCTTTCCTCCTGGTATATGATGAGTGTAGAAGAGGCCTTGACTGTATATTTATGTTGTTAACTCTTTCCTCCTGGTATATGATGGGCGTGGAAGAGGGCTTGACTGTATATTTATGTTGTTAACTCTTTCCTCCTGGTATATGAGTGTAGAAGAGGCCTTGACTGTATATTTATGTTGTTAACTCTTTCCTCCTGGTATATGATGAGTGTAGAAGAGGGCTTGACTGTATATTTATGTTGTTAACTCTTTCCTCCTGGTATATGATGAGTGTAGAAGAGGGCTTGACTGTATATTTATGTTGTTAACTCTTTCCTCCTGGTATATGATGAGTGTAGAAGAGGGCTTGACTGTATATTTATGTTGTTAACTCTTTCCTCCTGGTATATGATGAGTGTAGAAGAGGGCTTGACTGTATATTTATGTTGTTAACTCTTTCCTCCTGGTATAAGATGAGTGTGGAAGAGGGCTTGACTGTATATTTATGTTGTTAACTCTTTCCTCCTGGTATATGATGGGTGTGGAAGAGGGCTTGACTGTATATTTATGTTGTTAACTCTTTCCTCCTGGTATATGATGAGTGTAGAAGAGGGCTTGACTGTATATTTATGTTGTTAACTCTTTCCTCCTGGTATATGATGAGTGTGGAAGAGGGCTTGACTGTATATTTATGTTGTTAACTCTTTCCTCTTGGTATATGGGTGTAGAAGAGGGCTTGACTGTATATTTATGTTGTTAACTCTTTCCTCCTGGTATATGATGGGTGTGGAAGAGGGCTTGACTGTATATTTATGTTGTTAACTCTTTCCTCCTGGTATATGGGTGTGGAAGAGGGCTTGACTGTATATTTATGTTGTTAACTCTTTCCTCCTGGTTTATGATGAGTGTAGAAGAGGGCTTGACTGTATATTTATGTTGTTAACTCTTTCCTCCTGGTATATGATGAGTGTAGAAGAGGCCTTGACTGTATATTTATGTTGTTAACTCTTTCCTCCTGGTATATGATGAGTGTGGAAGAGGCCTTGACTGTATATTTATGTTGTTAACTCTTTCCTCCTGGTATATGATGGGTGTGGAAGAGGGCTTGACTGTATATTTATGTTGTTAACTCTTTCCTCCTGGTATATGATGAGTGTAGAAGAGGGCTTGACTGTATATTTATGTTGTTAACTCTTTCCTCCTGGTATATGATGAGTGTGGAAGAGGGCTTGACTGTATATTTATGTTGTTAACTCTTTCCTCCTGGTATATGATGAGTGTGGAAGAGGGCTTGACTGTATATTTATGTTGTTAACTCTTTCCTCCTGGTATATGATGAGTGTGGAAGAGGGCTTGACTGTATATTTATGTTGTTAACTCTTTCCTCCTGGTATATGATGAGTGTGGAAGAGGGCTTGACTGTATATTTATGTTGTTAACTCTTTCCTCCTGGTATATGATGAGTGTGGAAGAGGGCTTGACTGTATATTTATGTTGTTAACTCTTTCCTCCTGGTATATGATGAGTGTGGAAGAGGGCTTGACTGTATATTTATGTTGTTAACTCTTTCCTCCTGGTATATGATGAGTGTGGAAGAGGCCTTGACTGTATATTTATGTTGTTAACTCTTTCCTCCTGGTATATGATGAGTGTAGAAGAGGCCTTGACTGTATATTTATGTTGTTAACTCTTTCCTCCTGGTATATGATGGGTGTGGAAGAGGGCTTGACTGTATATTTATGTTGTTAACTCTTTCCTCCTGGTATATGATGAGTGTGGAAGAGGGCTTGACTGTATATTTATGTTGTTAACTCTTTCCTCCTGGTATATGATGAGTGTAGAAGAGGGCTTGACTGTATATTTATGTTGTTAACTCTTTCCTCCTGGTATATGATGAGTGTGGAAGAGGGCTTGACTGTATATTTATGTTGTTAACTCTTTCCTCCTGGTATATGATGAGTGTGGAAGAGGGCTTGACTGTATATTTATGTTGTTAACTCTTTCCTCCTGGTATATGATGAGTGTGGAAGAGGCCTTGACTGTATATTTATGTTGTTAACTCTTTCCTCCTGGTATATGATGAGTGTGGAAGAGGCCTTGACTGTATATTTATGTTGTTAACTCTTTCCTCCTGGTATATGATGAGTGTGGAAGAGGGCTTGACTGTATATTTATGTTGTTAACTCTTTCCTCCTGGTATATGATGAGTGTGGAAGAGGCCTTGACTGTATATTTATGTTGTTAACTCTTTCCTCCTGGTATATGATGAGTGTAGAAGAGGGCTTGACTGTATATTTATGTTGTTAACTCTTTCCTCCTGGTATATGAGTGTAGAAGAGGCCTTGACTGTATATTTATGTTGTTAACTCTTTCCTCCTGGTATATGATGGGTGTGGAAGAGGGCTTGACTGTATATTTATGTTGTTAACTCTTTCCTCCTGGTATATGATGGGTGTGGAAGAGGGCTTGACTGTATATTTATGTTGTTAACTCTTTCCTCCTGGTATATGATGAGTGTAGAAGAGGCCTTGACTGTATATTTATGTTGTTAACTCTTTCCTCCTGGTATATGATGGGCGTGGAAGAGGGCTTGACTGTATATTTATGTTGTTAACTCTTTCCTCCTGGTATATGAGTGTAGAAGAGGCCTTGACTGTATATTTATGTTGTTAACTCTTTCCTCCTGGTATATGATGAGTGTAGAAGAGGGCTTGACTGTATATTTATGTTGTTAACTCTTTCCTCCTGGTATATGATGAGTGTAGAAGAGGGCTTGACTGTATATTTATGTTGTTAACTCTTTCCTCCTGGTATATGATGAGTGTAGAAGAGGGCTTGACTGTATATTTATGTTGTTAACTCTTTCCTCCTGGTATATGATGAGTGTAGAAGAGGGCTTGACTGTATATTTATGTTGTTAACTCTTTCCTCCTGGTATAAGATGAGTGTGGAAGAGGGCTTGACTGTATATTTATGTTGTTAACTCTTTCCTCCTGGTATATGATGGGTGTGGAAGAGGGCTTGACTGTATATTTATGTTGTTAACTCTTTCCTCCTGGTATATGATGAGTGTAGAAGAGGGCTTGACTGTATATTTATGTTGTTAACTCTTTCCTCCTGGTATATGATGAGTGTGGAAGAGGGCTTGACTGTATATTTATGTTGTTAACTCTTTCCTCCTGGTATATGGGTGTAGAAGAGGGCTTGACTGTATATTTATGTTGTTAACTCTTTCCTCCTGGTATATGATGGGTGTGGAAGAGGGCTTGACTGTATATTTATGTTGTTAACTCTTTCCTCCTGGTATATGGGTGTGGAAGAGGGCTTGACTGTATATTTATGTTGTTAACTCTTTCCTCCTGGTTTATGATGAGTGTAGAAGAGGGCTTGACTGTATATTTATGTTGTTAACTCTTTCCTCCTGGTATATGATGAGTGTAGAAGAGGCCTTGACTGTATATTTATGTTGTTAACTCTTTCCTCCTGGTATATGATGAGTGTGGAAGAGGCCTTGACTGTATATTTATGTTGTTAACTCTTTCCTCCTGGTATATGATGGGTGTGGAAGAGGGCTTGACTGTATATTTATGTTGTTAACTCTTTCCTCCTGGTATATGATGAGTGTAGAAGAGGGCTTGACTGTATATTTATGTTGTTAACTCTTTCCTCCTGGTATATGATGAGTGTGGAAGAGGGCTTGACTGTATATTTATGTTGTTAACTCTTTCCTCCTGGTATATGATGAGTGTGGAAGAGGGCTTGACTGTATATTTATGTTGTTAACTCTTTCCTCCTGGTATATGATGA
Source organism: Bathymodiolus brooksi (assembly GCA_963680875.1). Classification (NCBI taxonomy): domain Eukaryota; kingdom Metazoa; phylum Mollusca; class Bivalvia; order Mytilida; family Modiolidae; genus Bathymodiolus; species Bathymodiolus brooksi. The sequence goes on from OY804576.1 coordinate 16,946,801, forward strand.
GTGTGGAAGAGGGCTTGACTGTATATTTATGTTGTTAACTCTTTCCTCCTGGTATATGATGAGTGTGGAAGAGGGCTTGACTGTATATTTATGTTGTTAACTCTTTCCTCCTGGTATATGATGAGTGTGGAAGAGGGCTTGACTGTATATTTATGTTGTTAACTCTTTCCTCCTGGTATATGATGAGTGTGGAAGAGGGCTTGACTGTATATTTATGTTGTTAACTCTTTCCTCCTGGTATATGATGAGTGTGGAAGAGGCCTTGACTGTATATTTATGTTGTTAACTCTTTCCTCCTGGTATATGATGAGTGTAGAAGAGGCCTTGACTGTATATTTATGTTGTTAACTCTTTCCTCCTGGTATATGATGGGTGTGGAAGAGGGCTTGACTGTATATTTATGTTGTTAACTCTTTCCTCCTGGTATATGATGAGTGTGGAAGAGGGCTTGACTGTATATTTATGTTGTTAACTCTTTCCTCCTGGTATATGATGAGTGTAGAAGAGGGCTTGACTGTATATTTATGTTGTTAACTCTTTCCTCCTGGTATATGATGAGTGTAGAAGAGGCCTTGACTGTATATATTATGTTGTTAACTCTTTCCTCCTGGTATATGATGAGTGTGGAAGAGGGCTTGACTGTATATTTATGTTGTTAACTCTTTCCTCCTGGTATATGGGTGTGGAAGAGGGCTTGACTGTATATTTATGTTGTTAACTCTTTCCTCCTGGTATATGATGAGTGTAGAAGAGGCCTTGACTGTATATTTATGTTGTTAACTCTTTCCTCCTGGTATATGATGAGTGTGGAAGAGGGCTTGACTGTATATTTATGTTGTTAACTCTTTCCTCCTGGTATATGATGGGTGTGGAAGAGGGCTTGACTGTATATTTATGTTGTTAACTCTTTCCTCCTGGTATATGAGTGTAGAAGAGGGCTTGACTGTATATTTATGTTGTTAACTCTTTCCTCCTGGTATATGATGGGTGTGGAAGAGGGCTTGACTGTATATTTATGTTGTTAACTCTTTCCTCCTGGTATATGATGGGTGTGGAAGAGGGCTTGACTGTATATTTATGTTGTTAACTCTTTCCTCCTGGTATATGAGTGTAGAAGAGGGCTTGACTGTATATTTATGTTGTTAACTCTTTCCTCCTGGTATATGATGGGTGTGGAAGAGGGCTTGACTGTATATTTATGTTGTTAACTCTTTCCTCCTGGTATATGATGGGTGTGGAAGAGGGCTTGACTGTATATTTATGTTGTTAACTCTTTCCTGCTGGTATATGATGGGTGTGGAAGAGGGCTTGACTGTATATTTATGTTGTTAACTCTTTCCTCCTGGTATATGATGAGTGTGGAAGAGGGCTTGACTGTATATTTATGTTGTTAACTCTTTCCTCCTGGTATATGATGAGTGTGGAAGAGGGCTTGACTGTATATTTATGTTGTTAACTCTTTCCTCCTGGTATATGATGAGTGTGGAAGAGGGCTTGACTGTATATTTATGTTGTTAACTCTTTCCTCCTGGTATATGATGAGTGTGGAAGAGGGCTTGACTGTATATTTATGTTGTTAACTCTTTCCTCCTGGTATATGATGAGTGTGGAAGAGGCCTTGACTGTATATTTATGTTGTTAACTCTTTCCTCCTGGTATATGATGAGTGTGGAAGAGGCCTTGACTGTATATTTATGTTGTTAACTCTTTCCTCCTGGTATATGATGAGTGTGGAAGAGGGCTTGACTGTATATTTATGTTGTTAACTCTTTCCTCCTGGTATATGATGAGTGTGGAAGAGGCCTTGACTGTATATTTATGTTGTTAACTCTTTCCTCCTGGTATATGATGAGTGTAGAAGAGGGCTTGACTGTATATTTATGTTGTTAACTCTTTCCTCCTGGTATATGAGTGTAGAAGAGGCCTTGACTGTATATTTATGTTGTTAACTCTTTCCTCCTGGTATATGATGGGTGTGGAAGAGGGCTTGACTGTATATTTATGTTGTTAACTCTTTCCTCCTGGTATATGATGGGTGTGGAAGAGGCTATGTTATTGTTTTAATTCCGTTAGAAAACAAGACAATATGGTAACAACAGCCTCCACATATAAATTTAAACTGAGCAGATCTCTTTTAATTTACAGTTTGGTTACACTATAACACTGATATCATAATTAAAAAAAAAACTGTGTCAAAAGGACGAACGAACGGATAAACGGACAAACCGAAAAACTATCTACCCCCATACTATCGTATGCGGTTCATAAAAATGAATGGATCCGCAAAATGCAAAACATTTATAATCTGACCCTGCAGTTTCATCGAGAAATTATGTTATGATTTGAAAAAAAATTGCAAAGGTTCATGTAAAAGATTTGTTGTTTAGCGTGAAAACAATTTTCTGTCGGAGAGGGGGATATGGTGCACATAATTTGACAAATTTAATTAATCAAATCACTATTTAAATCGTGAAGTTGTACATCATATTCATTAATCAACAGCGTTATAACTGTCTGTTACACAGTTAATTGTTAAATTAATTGTTGAAATAGAAGAAATTGTGTCCCCCTTCAAGGCGTTACTATTTTTCGGTTCAATGTCGATATGTATTTCCACATAATGTATTTCTTATGGATGCGGAACTTTCGTTTCGTATCGTCAAATAAGTTCCAAATTTCTTCAAAGATTTGCGGAGCGGCAATTTGATTGGATGAGATAATACCACCCGAACGTGACCCCTAATGGGATTGTCGTTGGTCTTTTGATGATATAAATTCTCTATGGACCTTATTTAATCAATATTTTTGCTCAATCTACCTAATATAGATTTATTTCACAATGCTCGATAAAAGAATGAATATACCCCATTTATTCTATATAAATACACAGTAAACAAAATCGATCCCCCCACTATCATCATCAATTCTGTGTTAATATCTGGGACCTGGGTTTTCAACGTCATATGTCGTGTTATTTTTTATGTTCAATGGGTAGAGATGAGAGGTGATTGTTTGTTTTGTTGATATTGGTGGAAATTGTTGATCATCCCTGTCTAAACTTTCTTATCATTATTATATTCCATTTTAATCTCCAATAGACCCAGAACACCGGATACACCCTAACAATCTCATCGTTATCTCCAATAGACCCAGATTCTACACCGGATACACCTTAACAATCTCATCGTTATGTCCAATAGACCCAGACCCTATTCTAGTTAACACCGGATACACCCTAACAATCTCATCGTTATGTCCAGTAGATCCAGTCCCTATTTATTCTAGTTAACACCCTAACAATCTCATCGTTATGTCCAATAGATCCATAACACCGGATACACCCTAACAATCTCATCGTTATCTCCAATAGACCCAGAACCTACACCGGATACACCGTAACAATCTCATCGTTATGTCCAATAGACCCAGATCCTATTCTAGTTAACACCAGATACACCCTAACAATCTCATCGTTATGTCCAATAGACCCACACCCTTTTCTAGTTAACACCGGATACACCCTAACAATCTCATCGTTATGTCCAATTGACCCAAGTTAACACCCTAACAATCTCATCATTATGTCCAATAGACCCAGACCCTATTTATTCTAGTCAACACCGGATACACCCTAACAATCTCATCGTTATGTCCAATAGACCCAGACCCTATTTATTCTAGTTAACACCGGATACACCCTAACAATCTCATCGTTATGTCCAATAGACCCAGACCCTATTTCTTATAGTTAACACGCTAACAATCTCATCGTTATGTCCAATAGACCCAGACCCTATTTATTATAGTTAACACCGGATACACCCTAACAATTTAATTGCTATGTCCAATAGACTCAGACCCTATTTATTCTAGCTAACACCGGATACACCCTAACAATCTCATCGTTATTGTCCAATAGACCCAGACCCTATTTATTATATTTAACACCGGATACACCCTAACAATCTCATCGTTATGTCCAATAGACCCAGACCCTATTTATTCTAGTTAACACCGGATACACACTAACAATCTCATCGTTTATTCTAGTTGACACCGGATACACCCTAACAATCTCATCGTTATGTCCAATAGACCCAGACCCTATTTATTCTAGCTAACACCGGATACACCCTAACAATCTCATCGTTATGTCCAATAGACCCAGACCCTATTTATTCTAGATAACACCGGATACACCCTAACAATCTCATCGTTATGTCCAATAGACCCAGACCCTATTTATTCTAGATAACACCGGATACACCCTAACAATCTCATTGTTACGTCCAATAGACACAGACCCTATTTATTCTAGTTAACACCGGATACAACCTAACAATCTCATCGTTATGTCCAATAGACACAGACCATATTTATTCTAGTTAACACCAGATACACCATAACAATTTCATTACTATGTCCAATAGACCCAGACCCTATTTATTCTAGCTAACACCGGATACACCCTAACAATCTCATTGTTATGTCCAATAGACACAGACCCTATTTATTCTAGCTAACACAAGGATACGCCCTAACAATCTCATCGTTATGTCCAATTGACCCAGACCCTATTTATTCTAGATAACACCGGATACATCCTAACAATCTCATCGTTATGTCCAACAGACCCAGACCCTATTTATTCTAGTTAACACCGGATACACCCGAACCATCTCATCGTTATTTCCAATAGACACAGACCCTATTTATTATAGTTAACAGCGGAAACACCTTAACAATCTCATCGTTATGTGCAATAGACCCAGACCCTATTTATTCTAGTTAACACCGGATACACCCTAACAATCTCATCGTTATGTCCAATAGACCCAGACCCTATTTATTCTAGATAACACCGGATACACCCTAACAATCTCATTGATATGTCCAATAGACTCAGACCCTATCTATTCTAGTTAACATCGGATACACCCTAACAATCTCATTGCTATGTCCAATAGAGTCAGACCCTATTTATTCTAGTTAACACCGGATACACCCTAACAATCTCATTACTATGTCCAATAGACTCAGACCCTATTTATTCTAGTTAACACCGGATACACCCTAACAATCTCATTGCTATGTCCAATAGACTCAGACCCTATTTATTCTAGTTAACACCGGATACACCCTAACAATCTCATTGCTATGTCCAATAGACTCAGACCCTATTTATTCTAGATAACACCGGATACACCATAACAATCTCATCCTTATGTCCAATAGACACAGACCCTATTTATTCTAGTTAACACCGGATACACCCTAACAATGTCATTTCTATGTCAAATAGACTCAGACCCTATTTATTCTAGTTAACACCGGATACACCCTAACAATCTCATTGCTATGTCCAATAGAGTCAGACTCTATTTATTCTAGTTAACACCGGATACACCCTAACAATCTCATTGCTATGTCCAATAGACTCAGACCCTATTTATTCTAGCTAACAGCAGATACACCCTAACAATCTCATCGTTATGTCCAATAGACACAGACCCTATTTATTCTAGTTAACACCGGATACACCTTAACAATCTCATAGTTATGTCCAATTGACCCAGACCCTATTTATTCTAAATAACATCGGATACAGCCTAACAATCTCATCGTTATGTCCAATAGACCCAGACCCTATTTATTCTAGTTAACACCGGATGCAACCTAACAATCTCATCGTTATGTCCAATAGAGCCAAACCCTATTTATTCTAGTTAACACCCTAACAATCTCATCGTTATGTCCAATAGACCCAGACCCTATTTAAGATAGTTAACACCGGATACATCCTAACAATCTCATCGTTATGTCCAATAGACCCAGACCCTATTTAAGATAGTTAACACCGGATACACCCTAACAATCTCATCGTTATGTCCAATAGACTCAGACGCTATTTACACTAGTTAACACCGGATACACACTAAAAATCTCATCGTTTATGTCCAATAGACCCAGTCCCTATTTATTCTAGTTGACACCGGATACTCCATAACAATCTCATCGTTAATGTCCAATAGACCCAGACCCTATTTATTATAGTTAACACCGGATACACTCTAACAATCTGATCGTTATGTCCAATAGACACAGACCCTATTTATTCTAGATAACACCGTATACAACCTAACAATCTCATCGTTATGTCCAATAGACACAGACCATATTTATTCTAGTTAACAACGGATACACCATAACAATCTCATTACTATGTCCAATAGACCCAGACCCTATTTATTCTAGCTAACACCGGATACACCCTATCAATCTCATTGCTATGTCAAATAGACACAGACCCTATTTATTCTAGCTAACACAAGGATACGCCCTAACAATCTCATCGTTATGTCCAATAGACCCAGACCCTATTTATTCTAGTTAACACCGGATACACCCGAACCATCTCATTGCTATGTCCAATAGACTCACACCCTATTTATTCTAGTTAACACCGGATACACCCTAACAATCTCATCGTTATGTCCAATAGACACAGACCCTATTTATTCTAGTTAACAGCGGAAACACCTGAACAATTTCATCGGTATGTGCAATAGACCCAGACCCTATTTATTCTGGTTAACACCGGATACACCCTATCAATCTCATCATTATGTCCAATAGACCCAGACCCTATTTATTCTATTTAACACCGGATACACCCTAATAATCTCATTGCTATGTCCAATAGATTCAGACCCTATTTATTCTAGTTAACACCGGATACACCATAACAATCTCATCGTTATGTCCAATAGACACAGACCCTATTTATTCTAGTTAACACCGGATACACCCTAACAATCTCATTTCTATTTCAAATAGACTCAGACCCTATTTATTTTAGCTAACACCGGATACACCCTAACAATCTCATTGCTATGTCCAATAGACCCAGACCCTATTTATTATAGTTAACACCGGATACACTCTAACAATCTCATCGTTATGTCCAATAGACACAGACCCTATTTATTCTAGATAACACCGGATACACCCTAACAATCTCATTGTTATGTCCAATAGACACAGACCCTATTTATTCTAGTTAACACCGTATACAACCTAACAATCCCATCGTTATGTCCAATAGACACAGACCATGTTTATTCTAGTTAACAACGGATACACCATAACAATCTCATTACTATGTCCAATAGACCCAGACCCTATTTATTCTAGCTAACACCGGATACACCCTAACAATCTCATTGTTATGTCAAATAGACACAGACCCTATTTATTCTAGCTAACACAAGGATACGCCCTAACAATCTCATCGTTATCTCCAATTGACCCAGACCCTATTTATTCTAGTTAACACCGGATACACCCGAACCATCTCATCGTTATTTCCAATAGACACAGACCCTATTTATTATAGTTAACAGCGGAAACACCTTAACAATTTCATCGTTATGTGCAATAGACCCAGACCCTATTTATTCTAGTTAACACCGGATACACCTTAACAATCTCATTGCTATGTCCAATAGACTCACACCCTATTTATTCTAGTTAACACCGGATACACCCTAACAATCTCATCGTTATGTCCAATAGACACAGACCCTATTTATTCTAGTTAACATCGGATACACCCTAACAATCTCATTGCTATGTCCAATAGAGTCAGACCCTATTTATTCTAGTTAACACCGGATACACCCTAACAATCTCATTGCTATGTCCAATATACGCAGACCCTATTTATTCTAGTTCACACCGGATACACCCTAACAATCTCATCGTTATGTCCAATAGACTCAGACCTTATTTATTCTAGTTAACACCGGATACACCATAACAATCTCATCGTTATGTCCAATAGACACAGACCCTATTTATTCTAGTTAACACCGGATACACCTAACAATCTCATTTCTATGTCAAATAGACTCAGACACTATTTATTCTAGTTAACACCGGATACACCCTAACAATCTCATTGCTATGTTCAATAGAGTCAGACGCTATTTATTCTAGTTAACACCGGATACACCCTATCAATCTCATTGTTATGTCCAATAGACTCAGACCCTATTTATTCTAGCTAACAGCAGATACACCATAACAATCTCATCGTTATGTCCAATAGACACAGACCCTATTTATTCTAGTTAACACCGGATAAACCTTAACAATCTCATCGTTATGTCCAATTGACCCAGACCCTATTTATCCTAGATAACACCGGATACAGCCTAACAATCTCATCGTTATGTCCAATAGACACAGTCCCTATTTATTATAGTTAACACCGGATACACCCTAACAATCTCATCGTTATGTCCAATAGACCCAGACCCTATTTATTCTAGTTAACACCGGATGCACCCTAACAATCTCATCGTTATGTTCAATAGACCCAGACCCTATTTATTCTAGTTAACACCGGATACACCCTAACAATCTCATCGTTATGTCCAATAGAGCCAGACCCTATATATTCTAGTTAACACCCTAACAATCGCATCGTTATGTCCAATAGACCCAGACCCTATTTATTCTAGTTAACACCGGATACACCCTAACAATCTCATCGTTATGTCCAATAGACCCAGACCCTATTTGTTCTAGTTAACACCGGATAGACCCTAACAATATCATCGTTATGTCCAATAGACACAGACCCTATTTATTCTAGATAACACCGGATACACCCTAACAATCTCATTGTTATGTCCAATTGATCCAGACCCTATTTATTCTAGTTAACACCGGATACAACCTAACAATCTCATCGTTATGTCCAATAGACACAGACCCTATTTATTCTAGTTAACACCGGATACACAATAACAATCTCATTACTATGTCCAATAGACCCGGACCCTATTTATTCTAGCTAACACAAGGATAGGCGCTAACAATCTCATCGTTATGTCCAATTGACCCAGACCCTATTTATTCTAGATAACACCGGATACACCCTAGCAATCTCATCGTTATGACCAATAGAACCAGACCGTATTTATTCTAGTTAACACCGGAAACACCTTAACAATCTCATCGTTATGTGCAATAGATCCAGACCCTTTTTATTCTAGTTAACACCGGATACACCCTAACAATCTCATCGTTATGTGCAATAGACCCAGACCCTATTTATTCTAGTTAACACCGGATACACCCTAATAATATCATTGCTATGTCCAATAGACTCAGACCCTATTTATTCTAGTAAACACCGGATACACCTAACAATCTCATTGCTATGTCTAATAGACTCACACCCTATTTATTCTAGTTAACACCGGATACACCCTAACAATCTCATCGTTATGTCCAATAGACACAGACCCTATTTATTCTAGTTAACACCGGATACACCTTAACAATCTCAGCGTTATGTCCAATTGACCCAGACCCTATTTATTCTAGAAAACAACGGATACAGCCTAACAATCTCATCGTTATGTCCAATAGACACAGACCCTATTTATTCTAGTTAACAAAGGATACACCTTAACAATCTCATCGTTATGTCCAATAGACACAGACCCTATTTATTCTAGATAACACCGGATACAGCCTAACAATCTCATCGTTATGTCCAATAGACACAGTCCCTATTTACTATAGTTAACACCGGATACACCCTAACAATCCCATAGTTATGTCCAATAGACCCAGACCCTATTTATTCTAGTTAACACCGGATGCACCCTAACAATCTCATCGTTATGTTCAATAGACCTAGACCCTATTTATTCTAGTTAACACCGGATACACCCTAACAATCTCATCGTTATGTCCAATAGAGCCAGACCCTATTTATTCTAGTTAACACCCTGACAATCTCATCGTTATGTCCAATAGACCCAGACCCTATTTAATATAGTTAACACCGGATACACCCTAACAATCTCATCGTTATGTCCAATAGACCCACACCCTATTTATTCTAGATAAAACTGGATACACCCTAACAATCTCATCGTTATGTCCAATAGACCAAGACCCTATTTATTCTAGCTAACACCGGATAAACCATAACAATCTCATTGTTATGTCCAATAGACACAGACCCTATTTATTCTAGTTAACACCGGATACACCCTAATAATCTCATCGTTATGTCCAATAGACTCAGACCCTATTTATTCTAGTTAACACCGGATGCACCCTAACAATCTCATCGTTATGTTCAATAGACCCAGACCCTATTCATTCTAGTTAACACCGGATACACCCTAACAATCTCATCGTTATGTCCAATAGAGCCAGACCCTATTTATTCTAGTTTACACCCTGACAATCTCATCGTTATGTCCAATAGACCCAGACCCTATATACTATAGTTAACACCGGATACACCCTAACAATCCCATCGTTATGTTCAATAGACCCAGACCCTATTTATTCTAGTTAACACCGGATAGACCGTAACAATCTCATCGTTATGTCCAAGGGACACAGACCCTATTTATTCTAGCTAACACCGGATACACCCTAACAATCTCATCGTTATGTCCAATAGAGCCAGACCCTATTTATTCTAGTTAACACCGGATACACCCTAGCAATCTCATTGCTATGTCCAATAGAGTCAGACACTATTTATTCTAGTCAACACCGGATACACCCTAACAATCTCATTGCTATGTCCAATAGACTCAGACCCTATTTATTCTAGCTAACAGCAGATACACCCTAACAATCTCATCGTTATGTCCAATAGACACAGACCCTATTTATTCTAGTTAACAAAGGATACACCTTAACAATCTCATCGTTATGTCCAATAGACACAGACCCTATTTATTCTAGATAACATCGGATACAGCCTAACAATCTCATCGTTATGTCCAATAGACACAGTCCCTATTTACTATAGTTAACACCGGATACACCCTAACAATCCCATAGTTATGTCCAATAGACCCAGACCCTATTTATTCTAGTTAACACCGGATGCACCCTAACAATCTCATCGTTATGTTCAATAGACCTAGACCCTATTTATTCTAGTTAACACCGGATACACCCTAACAATCTCATCGTTATGTCCAATAGAGCCAGACCCTATTTATTCTAGTTAACACCCTGACAATCTCATCGTTATGTCCAATAGACACAGACCCTATTTAATATAGTTAACACCGGATACACCCTAACAATCTCATCGTTATGTCCAATAGACCCACACCCTATTTATTCTAGATAAAACTGGATACACCCTAACAATCTCATCGTTATGTCCAATAGACCAAGACCCTATTTATTCTAGCTAACACCGGATAAACCATAACAATCTCATTGTTATGTCCAATAGACACAGACCCTATTTATTCTAGTTTACACCGGATACACCCTAATAATCTCATCGTTATGTCCAATAGACTCAGACCCTATTTATTCTAGTTAACACCGGATGCACCCTAACAATCTCATCGTTATGTTCAATAGACCCAGACCCTATTCATTCTAGTTAACACCGGATACACCCTAACAATCTCATCGTTATGTCCAATAGAGCCAGACCCTATTTATTCTAGTTTACACCCTGACAATCTCATCGTTATGTCCAATAGACCCAGACCCTATATACTATAGTTAACACCGGATACACCCTAACAATCCCATCGTTATGTTCAATAGACCCAGACCCTATTTATTCTAGTTAACACCGGATAGACCGTAACAATCTCATCGTTATGTCCAAGGGACACAGACCCTATTTATTCTAGCTAACACCGGATACACCCTAACAATCTCATCGTTATGTCCAATAGAGCCAGACCCTATTTATTCTAGTTAACACCGGATACACCCTAACAATCTCATCGTTATGTCCAATAGACCGAGACCCTATTTATTCTAGTTAACACCGGATACACCCTAATAATCTCATCGTTATGTCCAATAGACACAGACCCTATTTATTCTAGTCAACACCGGATACACCCTAACAATCTCATCGTTATGTCCAATAGACCGAGACCCTATTTATTCTAGTTAACACCGGGTACAGCCTAACAATCTCATCGTTATGTCCAATAGACCCACACCCTATTTATTCTAGTTAACACCGGATGCAACCTAACAATCTCATCGTTATGTCCAATAGACCCAGACCCTATTTAAGATAGTTAACACCGGATACACCCTAACAATCTCATCGTTATGTCCAATAGACCCAGACCCTGTTTAAGATAGTTAACACCGGATACACCCTAACAATCTCATCGTTATGTCCAATAGACTCAGACGCTATTTACTCTAGTTAACACCGGATACACACTAAAAATCTCATCGTTTATGTCCAATAGACCCAGTCCCTATTTATTATAGTTAACACCGGATACACCGGATACACCATAACAATCTCATCGTTAATGTCCAATAGACCCAGACCCTATTTATTATAGTTAACACCGGATACACTCTAACAATCTCATCGTTATGTCCAATAGACCCAGACCCTATTTATTCTAGATAACACCGTATACAACCTAACAATCTCATCGTTATGTCCAATAGACACAGACCATATTTATTCTAGTTAACAACGGATACACCATAACAATCTCATTACTATGTCCAATAGACCCAGACCCTATTTATTCTAGCTAACACCGGATACACCCTAACAATCTCATTGCTATGTCAAATAGACACAGACCCTATTTATTCTAGCTAACACAAGGATACGCCCTAACAATCTCATCGTTATCTCCAATTGACCCAGACCCTATTTATTCTAGATAACACCGGATACACCCTAACAATCTCACCGGTATGTCCAATAGACACAGACCCTATTTATTCTAGTTAACACCGGATACACCCGAACCATCTCATTGCTATGTCCAATAGACTCACACCCTATGTATTCTAGTTAACACCGGATACACCCTAACAATTTCATCGTTATGTCCAATAGACACAGACCCTATTTATTCTAGTTAACAGCGTAAACACCTGAACAATTTCATCGGTATGTGCAATAGACCCAGACCCTATTTATTCTAGTTAACACCGGATACACCCTATCAATCTCATCGTTATGTCCAATAGACCCAGACCCTATTTATTCTATTTAACACCGGATACACACTAATAATCTCATTGCTATGTCCAATAGACTCACACCCTATTTATTCTAGTTAACACCGGATACACCCTAACAATCTCATCGTTATGTCCAATAGACACAGACCTTATTTATTCTAGTTAACATCGGAAACACCCTAACAATCTCATTGCTATGTCCAATAGAGTCAGACCCTATTTATTCTAGTTAAAACCGAATACACCCTAACAATCTCATCGTTATGTCCAATAGAGCCAGACCCTATTTATTCTAGTTTACACCCTGACAATCTCATCGTTATGTCCAATAGACCCAGACCCTATATACTATAGTTAACACCGGATACACCCTAACAATCCCATCGTTATGTTCAATAGACCCAGACCCTATTTATTCTAGTTAACACCGGATAGACCGTAACAATCTCATCGTTATGTCCAAGGGACACAGACCCTATATATTCTAGCTAACACCGGATACACCCTAACAATCTCATCGTTATGTCCAATAGAGCCAGACCCTATTTATTCTAGTCAACACCGGATACACCCTAACAATCTCATCGTTATGTCCAATAGACCGAGACCCTATTTATTCTAGTTAACACCGGATACACCCTAATAATCTCATCGTTATGTCCAATAGACACAGACCCTATTTATTCTAGTCAACACCGGATACACCCTAACAATCTCATCGTTATGTCCAATAGACCGAGACCCTATTTATTCTAGTTAACACCGGGTACAGCCTAACAATCTCATCGTTATGTCCAATAGACCCACACCCTATTTATTCTAGTTAACACCGGATGCAACCTAACAATCTCATCGTTATGTCCAATAGACCCAGACCCTATTTAAGATAGTTAACACCGGATACACCCTAACAATCTCATCGTTATGTCCAATAGACTCAGACGCTATTTACTCTAGTTAACACCGGATACACACTAAAAATCTCATCGTTTATGTCCATTAGACCCAGTCCCTATTTATTATAGTTAACACCGGATACACCGGATACACCATAACAATCTCATCGTTAATGTCCAATAGACCCAGACCCTATTTATTATAGTTAACACCGGATACACTCTAACAATCTCATCGTTATGTCCAATAGACACAGACCCTATTTATTCTAGATAACACCGTATACAACCTAACAATCTCACCGGTATGTCCAATAGACACAGACCCTATTTATTCTAGTTAACACCGGATACACCCGAACCATCTCATTGCTATGTCCAATAGACTCACACCCTATGTATTCTAGTTAACACCGGATACACCCTAACAATTTCATCGTTATGTCCAATAGACACAGACCCTATTTATTCTAGTTAACAGCGTAAACACCTGAACAATTTCATCGGTATGTGCAATAGACCCAGACCCTATTTATTCTAGTTAACACCGGATACACACTAATAATCTCATTGCTATGTCCAATAGACTCACACCCTATTTATTCTAGTTAACACCGGATACACCCTAACAATCTCATCGTTATGTCCAATAGACACAGACCTTATTTATTCTAGTTAACATCGGAAACACCCTAACAATCTCATTGCTATGTCCAATAGAGTCAGACCCTATTTATTCTAGTTAACACCGGATACACCCTAACAATCTCATCGTTATGTCCAATAGAGCCAGACCCTATTTATTCTAGTTTACACCCTGACAATCTCATCGTTATGTCCAATAGACCCAGACCCTATATACTATAGTTAACACCGGATACACCCTAACAATCCCATCGTTATGTTCAATAGACCCAGACCCTATTTATTCTAGTTAACACCGGATAGACCGTAACAATCTCATCGTTATGTCCAAGGGACACAGACCCTATATATTCTAGCTAACACCGGATACACCCTAACAATCTCATCGTTATGTCCAATAGAGCCAGACCCTATTTATTCTAGTCAACACCGGATACACCCTAACAATCTCATCGTTATGTCCAATAGACCGAGACCCTATTTATTCTAGTTAACACCGGATACACCCTAATAATCTCATCGTTATGTCCAATAGACACATACCCTATTTATTCTAGTCAACACCGGATACACCCTAACAATCTCATCGTTATGTCCAATAGGCCCAGACCCTGTTTAAGATAGTTAACACCGGATACACCCTAACAATCTCATCGTTATGTCCAATAGACTCAGACGCTATTTACTCTAGTTAACACCGGATACACACTAAAAATCTCATCGTTTATGTCCAATAGACCCAGTCCCTATTTATTATAGTTAACACCGGATACACCGGATACACCATAACAATCTCATCGTTAATGTCCAATAGACCCAGACCCTATTTATTCTAGTTAACAGCGTAAACACCTGAACAATTTCATCGGTATGTGCAATAGACCCAGACCCTATTTATTCTAGTTAACACCGGATACACCCTATCAATCTCATCGTTATGTCCAATAGACACAGACCCTATTTATTCTAGATAACACCGTATACAACCTAACAATCTCACCGGTATGTCCAATAGACACAGACCCTATTTATTCTAGTTAACACCGGATACACCCGAACCATCTCACTGCTATGTCCAATAGACTCACACCCTATGTATTCTAGTTAACACCGGATACACCCTAACAATTTCATCGTTATGTCCAATAGACACAGACCCTATTTATTCTAGTTAACAGCGTAAACACCTGAACAATTTCATCGTTATGTCCAATAGAGCCAGACCCTATTTATTCTAGTCAACACCGGATACACCCTAACAATCTCATCGTTATGTTCAATAGACCGAGACCCTATTTATTCTAGTTAACACCGGATACACCCTAATAATCTCATCGTTATGTCCAATAGACACATACCCTATTTATTCTAGTCAACACCGGATACACCCTAACAATCTCATCGTTATGTCCAATAGACCGAGACCCTATTTATTCTAGTTAACACCGGGTACAGCCTAACAATCTCATCGTTATGTCCAATAGACCCACACCCTATTTATTCTAGTTAACACCGGATGCAACCTAACAATCTCATCGTTATGTCCAATAGACCCAGACCCTATTTAAGATAGTTAACACCGGATACACCCTAACAATCTCATCGTTATGTCCAATAGACCCAGACCCTGTTTAAGATAGTTAACACCGGATACACCCTAACAATCTCATCGTTATGTCCAATAGACTCAGACGCTATTTACTCTAGTTAACACCGGATACACACTAAAAATCTCATCGTTTATGTCCAATAGACCCAGTCCCTATTTATTATAGTTAACACCGGATACACCGGATACACCATAACAATCTCATCGTTAATGTCCAATAGACCCAGACCCTATTTATTATAGTTAACACCGGATACACTCTAACAATCTCATCGTTATGTCCAATAGACACAGACCCTATTTATTCTAGATAACACCGTATACAACCTAACAATCTCATCGTTATGTCCAATAGACACAGACCATATTTATTCTAGTTAACAACGGATACACCATAACAATCTCATTACTATGTCCAATAGACCCAGACCCTATTTATTCTAGCTAACACCCGATACACCGTAACAATCTCATTGCTATGTCAAATAGACACAGACCCTATTTATTCTAGCTAACACAAGGATACGCCCTAACAATCTCATCGTTATCTCCAATTGACCCAGACCCTATTTATTCTAGATAACACCGGATACACCCTAACAATCTCACCGTTATGTCCAATAGACACAGACCCTATTTATTCTAGTTAATACCGGATACACCCGAACCATCTCATTGCTATGTCCAATAGACTCACACCCTATGTATTCTAGTTAACACCGGATACACCCTAACAATCTCATCGTTATGTCCAATAGACACAGACCCTATTTATTCTAGTTAACAGCGGAAACACCTGAACAATTTCATCGGTATGTGCAATAGACCCAGACCCTATTTATTCTAGTTAACACCGGATACACCCTATCAATCTCATCGTTATGTCCAATAGACCCAGACCCTATTTATTCTATTTAACACCGGATACACACTAATAATCTCATTGCTATGTCCAATAGACTCACACCCTATTTATTCTAGTTAACACCGGATACACCCTAACAATCTCATTGCTATGTCCACTATACGCAGACCCTATTTTTTCTAGTTCACACCGGATACACCCTAACAATCTCATTGCTATGTCCAATAGATTCAGACCCTATTTATTCTAGTTAACACCGGATACACCATAACAATCTCATCGTTATGTCCAATAGACACAGACCCTATTTATTCTAGTTAACACCGGATACACCCTAACAATCCCATTTCTATTTCAAATAGACTCAGACCCTATTTATTCTAGTTAACACCGGATACACCCTAACAATCTCATTGCTATGTCCAATAGACCCAGACCCTATTTATTATAGTTAACACCGGATACACTCTAACAATCTCATCGTTATGTCCAATAGACACAGACACTATTTATTCTAGATAACACCGGATACACCCTAATAATCTCATCGTTATGTCCAATAGACACAGACCCTATTTATTCTAGTTAACACCGTATACAACCTAACAATCTCATCGTTATGTCCAATAGACTCAGACCCTATTTATTCTAGTTAACACCGGATACACCCTAACAATCTCATTGCTATGTCCAATAGACCCAGACCCTATTTATTCTAGCTAACACCGGATACACCCTAACAATCTCATTGTTATGTCAAATAGACACAGACCCTATTTATTCTAGCTAACACAAGGATACGCCCTAACAATCTCATCGTTATCTCCAATTGACCCAGACCCTATTTATTCTAGTTAACACCGGATACACCCGAACCATCTCATCGTTATTTCCAATAGACACAGACCCTATTTATTATAGGTAACAGCGGAAACACCTTAACAATTTCATCGTTATGTGCAATAGACCCAGACCCTATTTATTCTAGTTAACACCGGATACACCTTTACAATCTCATTGCTATGTCCAATAGACTCACACTCTATTTATTCTAGTTAACACCGGATACACCCTAACAATCTCATCGTTATGTCCAATAGACACAGACCCTATTTATTCTAGTTAACATCGGATACACCCTAACAATCTCATTGCTATGTCCAATAGAGTCAGACCCTATTTATTCTAGTTAACACCGGATACACCCTAACAATCTCATTGCTATGTCCGATATACGCAGACCCTATTTATTCTAGTTCACACCGGATACACCCTAACAATCTCATCGTTATGTCCTATAGACTCAGACCTTATTTATTCTAGTTAACACCGGATACACCATAACAATCTCATCGTTATGTCGAATAGACACAGACCCTATTTATTCTAGTTAACACCGGATACACCCTAACAATCTCATTTCTATGTCAAATAGACTCAGACACTATTTATTCTAGTTAACACCGGATACACCCTAACAATCTCATTGCTATGTCCAATAGAGTCATACGCTATTTATTCTAGTTAACACCGGATACACCCTATCAATCTCATTGTTATGTCCAATAGACTCAGACCCTATTTATTCTAGCTAACAGCAGATACACCATAACAATCTCATCGTTATGTCCAATAGACACAGACCCTATTTATTCTAGTTAACACCGGATAAACCTTAACAATCTCATCGTTATGTCCAATTGACCCAGACCCTATTTATCCTAGATAACACCGGATACACCCTAACAATCTCATCGTTATGTCCAATAGACACAGTCCCTATTTATTATAGTTAACACTGGATACACCCTAACAATCTCATCGTTATGTCCAATAGACCCAGACCCTATTTATTCTAGTTAACACCGGATACACCCTAACAATCTCATCGTTATGTCCAATAGAGCCAGACCCTATATATTCTAGTTAACACCCTAACAATCGCATCGTTATGTCCAATAGACCCAGACCCTATTTAAGATAGTTAACACCGGATACACCCTAACAATCTCATCGTTATGTCCAATAGACCCAGACCCTATTTGTTCTAGTTAAAACCGGATAGACCCTAACAATATCATCGTTATGTCCAATAGACACAGACCCTATTTATTCTAGATAACACCGGATACACCCTAACAATCTCATTGTTATGTCCAATTGATCCAGACCCTATTTATTCTAGTTAACACCGGATACAACCTAACAATCTCATCGTTATGTCCAATAGAAACAGACCCTATTTATTCTAGTTAATACCGATACACAATAACAATCTCATTACTATGTCCAATAGACCCGGACCCTATTTATTCTAGCTAACGCAAGGATAGGCCCTAACAATCTCATCGTTATGTCCAATTGACCCAGACCCTATTTATTCTAGATAACACCGGATACACCCTAGCAATCTCATCGTTATGACCAATAGAACCAGACCGTATTTATTCTAGTTAAAACCGGAAACACCTTAACAATCTCATCGTTATGTGCAATAGATCCAGACCCTTTTTATTCTAGTTAACACCGATACTCCCTAACAATCTCATCGTTATGTGCAATAGACCCAGACCCTATTTATTCTAGTTAACACCGGATACACACTAACAATATCATTGCTATGTCCAATAGACTCAGACCCTATTTATTCTAGTCAACACCGGATACACCTAACAATCTCATTGCTATGTCCAATAGACTCAGACCCTATTTATTCTAGTTAACACCGGATACACCCTAACAATCTCATCGTTATGTCCAATAAACACAGACCCTATTTATTCTAGTTAACACCGGATACACCTTAACAATCTCATCGTTATGTCCAATTGACCCAGACCCTATTTATTCTAGAAAACACCGGATACAGCCTAACAATCTCATCGTTATGTCCAATAGACACAGTCCCTATTTATTATAGTTAACATCGGATACACCCTAACAATCTCATCGTTATGTCCAATAGACACAGACCCTATTTATTCTAGTTAACACCGGATACACCCTAGCAATCTCATTGCTATGTCCAATAGAGTCAGACCCTATTTATTCTAGTTAACACCGGATACACCCTAACAATCTCATTGCTATGTCCAATAGACTCAGACCCTATTTATTCTAGCTAACAGCAGATACACCCTAACAACCTCATCATTATGTCCAATAGACACAGACCCTATATATTCTAGTCAACAAATGATACACCTTAACAATCTCATCGTTATGTCCAATAGACACAGACCCTATTTATTCTAGATAACACCGGATACAGCCTAACAATCTCATCGTTATGTCCAATAGACACAGTCCCTATTTATTATAGTTAACACCGGATACACCCTAACAATCCCATCGTTATGTCCAAAAGACCCAGACCCTATTTATTCTAGTTAACACCGGATGCACCCTAACAATCTCATCGTTATGTTCAATAGACCCAGACCCTATTTATTCTAGTTAACACCGGATACACCCTAACAATCTCATCGTTATGTCTAATAGAGCCAGACCCTATTTATTCTAGTTAACACCCTGACAATCTCATCGTTATGTCCAATAGACCCAGACCCTATTTAATATAGTTAACACCGGATACACCCTAACAATCTCATCGTTATGTCCAATAGACCCAGACCCTATTTATTCTAGTTAACACCGGATAGACCCTAACAATCTCATCGTTATGTCCAGTAGACACAGACCCTATTTATTCTAGTAACACCGGATACACCCTAATAATCTCATCGTTATGTCCAATAGACACAGACCTTATTTATTCTAGTTAACATCGGATACACCCTAACAATCTCATTGCTATGTCCAATAGAGTCAGACCCTATTTATTCTAGTTAACACCGGATACACCCTAACAATCTCATTGCTATGTCCACTATACGCAGACCCTATTTTTTCTAGTTCACACCGGATACACCCTAACAATCTCATTGCTATGTCCAATAGATTCAGACCCTATTTATTCTAGTTAACACCGGATGCACCATAACAATCTCATCGTTATGTCCAATAGACACAGACCCTATTTAGTCTAGTTAACACCGGATACACCCTAACAATCCCATTTCTATTTCAAATAGACTCAGACCCTATTTATTCTAGTTAACACCGGATACACCCTAACAATCTCATTGCTATGTCCAATAGACCCAGACCCTATTTATTATAGTTAACACCGGATACACTCTAACAATCTCATCGTTATGTCCAATAGACACAGACCCTATTTATTCTAGATAACACCGGATACACCCTAACAATCTCATTGTTATGTCCAATAGACACAGACCCTATTTATTCTAGTTAACACCGTATACAACCTAACAATCTCATCGTTATGTCCAATAGACACAGACCATATTTATTCTAGTTAACAACGGATACACCATAACAATCTCATTACTATGTCCAATAGACCCAGACCCTATTTATTTTAGCTAACACCGGATACACCTTAACAATCTCATTGTTATGTCAAATAGACACAGACCCTATTTATTCTAGCTAACACAAGGATACACCCTAACAATTTCATCGTTATGTGCAATAGACCCAGACCCTATTTATTCTAGTTAACACCGGATACACCTTATCAATCTCATTGCTATGTCCAATAGACTCACACCCTATTTATTCTAGTTAACACCGGAGAAACCCTAACAATCTCATCGTTATTTCCAATAGACACAGACCCTATTTATTCTAGTTAACATCAGATACACCCTAACAATCTCATTGCTATGTCCAATAGAGTCAGACCCTATTTATTCTAGTTAACACCGGATACACCCTAACAATCTCATTGCTATGTCCAATATACGCAGACCCTATTTATTCTAGTTCACACCGGATACACCCTAACAATCTCATTGCTATGTCCAATAGACTCAGACCTTATTTATTCTAGTTAACACCGGATACACCCTAACAATCTCATTGTTATGTCCAATTGATCCAGACCCTATTTATTCTAGTTAACACCGGATACAACCTAACAATCTCATCGTTATGTCCAATAGAAACAGACCCTATTTATTCTAGTTAATACCGATACACAATAACAATCTCATTACTATGTCCAATAGACCCGGACCCTATTTATTCTAGCTAACGCAAGGATAGGCCCTAACAATCTCATCGTTATGTCCAATTGACCCAGACCCTATTTATTCTAGATAACACCGGATACACCCTAGCAATCTCATCGTTATGACCAATAGAACCAGACCGTATTTATTCTAGTTAAAACCGGAAACACCTTAACAATCTCATCGTTATGTGCAATAGATCCAGACCCTTTTTATTCTAGTTAACACCGGATACACCCTAACAATCTCATCGTTATGTGCAATAGACCCAGACCCTATTTATTCTAGTTAACACCGGATACACCCTAACAATATCATTGCTATGTCCAATAGACTCAGACCCTATTTATTCTAGTCAACACCGGATACACCTAACAATCTCATTGCTATGTCCAATAGACTCAGACCCTATTTATTCTAGTTAACACCGGATACACCCTAACAATCTCATCGTTATGTCCAATAAACACAGACCCTATTTATTCTAGTTAACACCGGATACACCTTAACAATCTCATCGTTATGTCCAATTGACCCAGACCCTATTTATTCTAGAAAACACCGGATACAGCCTAACAATCTCATCGTTATGTCCAATAGACACAGTCCCTATTTATTATAGTTAACATCGGATACACCCTAACAATCTCATCGTTATGTCCAATAGACACAGACCCTATTTATTCTAGTTAACACCGGATACACCCTAGCAATCTCATTGCTATGTCCAATAGAGTCAGACCCTATTTATTCTAGTTAACACCGGATACACCCTAACAATCTCATTGCTATGTCCAATAGACTCAGACCCTATTTATTCTAGCTAACAGCAGATACACCCTAACAACCTCATCATTATGTCCAATAGACACAGACCCTATATATTCTAGTCAACAAATGATACACCTTAACAATCTCATCGTTATGTCCAATAGACACAGACCCTATTTATTCTAGATAACACCGGATACAGCCTAACAATCTGATCGTTATGTCCAATAGACACAGTCCCTATTTATTATAGTTAACACCGGATACACCCTAACAATCCCATCGTTATGTCCAAAAGACCCAGACCCTATTTATTCTAGTTAACACCGGATGCACCCTAACAATCTCATCGTTATGTTCAATAGACCCAGACCCTATTTATTCTAGTTAACACCGGATACACCCTAACAATCTCATCGTTATGTCTAATAGAGCCAGACCCTATTTATTCTAGTTAACACCCTGACAATCTCATCGTTATGTCCAATAGACCCAGACCCTATTTAATATAGTTAACACCGGATACACCCTAACAATCTCATCGTTATGTCCAATAGACCCAGACCCTATTTATTCTAGTTAACACCGGATAGACCCTAACAATCTCATCGTTATGTCCAGTAGACACAGACCCTATTTATTCTAGTAACACCGGATACACCCTAATAATCTCATCGTTATGTCCAATAGACACAGACCTTATTTATTCTAGTTAACATCGGATACACCCTAACAATCTCATTGCTATGTCCAATAGAGTCAGACCCTATTTATTCTAGTTAACACCGGATACACCCTAACAATCTCATTGCTATGTCCACTATACGCAGACCCTATTTTTTCTAGTTCACACCGGATACACCCTAACAATCTCATTGCTATGTCCAATAGATTCAGACCCTATTTATTCTAGTTAACACCGGATGCACCATAACAATCTCATCGTTATGTCCAATAGACACAGACCCTATTTAGTCTAGTTAACACCGGATACACCCTAACAATCCCATTTCTATTTCAAATAGACTCAGACCCTATTTATTCTAGTTAACACCGGATACACCCTAACAATCTCATTGCTATGTCCAATAGACCCAGACCCTATTTATTATAGTTAACACCGGATACACTCTAACAATCTCATCGTTATGTCCAATAGACACAGACCCTATTTATTCTAGATAACACCGGATACACCCTAACAATCTCATTGTTATGTCCAATAGACACAGACCCTATTTATTCTAGTTAACACCGTATACAACCTAACAATCTCATCGTTATGTCCAATAGACACAGACCATATTTATTCTAGTTAACAACGGATACACCATAACAATCTCATTACTATGTCCAATAGACCCAGACCCTATTTATTTTAGCTAACACCGGATACACCTTAACAATCTCATTGTTATGTCAAATAGACACAGACCCTATTTATTCTAGCTAACACAAGGATACACCCTAACAATTTCATCGTTATGTGCAATAGACCCAGACCCTATTTATTCTAGTTAACACCGGATACACCTTATCAATCTCATTGCTATGTCCAATAGACTCACACCCTATTTATTCTAGTTAACACCGGATAAACCCTAACAATCTCATCGTTATTTCCAATAGACACAGACCCTATTTATTCTAGTTAACATCAGATACACCCTAACAATCTCATTGCTATGTCCAATAGAGTCAGACCCTATTTATTCTAGTTAACACCGGATACACCCTAACAATCTCATTGCTATGTCCAATATACGCAGACCCTATTTATTCTAGTTCACACCGGATACACCCTAACAATCTCATTGCTATGTCCAATAGACTCAGACCTTATTTATTCTAGTTAACACCGGATACACCATAACAATCTCATCGTTATGTCAAATAGCCACAGAATCTATTTATTCTAGTTAACACCGGATACACCCTAACAATCTCATTTCTATGTCAAATAGACTCAGACACTATTTATTCTAGTTAACACCGGATATACCCTAACAATCTCATTGCTATGTCCAATAGAGTCAGACGCTATTTATTCTAGTTAACACCGGATACACCCTATCAATCTCATTGTTATGTCCAATAGACTCAGACCCTATTTATTCTAGCTAACAGCAGATACACCATAACAATCTCATCGTTATGTCCAATAGACACAGACCCTATTTATTCTAGTTAACACCGGATAAACATTAACAATCTCATCGTTATGTCCAATTGACCCAGACCCTATTTATCCTAGATAACACCGGATACAGCCTAACAATCTCATCGTTATGTCCAATAGACACAGTCCCTATTTATTATAGTTAACACCGGATACACCCTAACAATCTCATCGTTATGTCCAATAGACCCAGACCCTATTTATTCTAGCTAACACCGGATGCACCCTAACAATCTCATCGTTATGTTCAATAGACCCAGACCCTATTTATTCTAGTTAACACCGGATACACCCTAACAATCTCATCGTTATGTCCAATAGAGCCAGACCCTATATATTCTAGTTAATACCCTAGCAATCGCATCGTTATGTCCAATAGACCCAGACCCTATTTAAGATAGTTAACACCGGATACACCCTAACAATGTCATCGTTATGTCCAATAGACCCAGACCCTATTTGTTCTAGTTAACACCGGATAGACCCTAACAATATCATCGTTATGTCCAATAGACACAGACCCTATTTATTCTAGATAACACCGGATACACCCTAACAATCTCATTGTTATGTCCAATTGATCCAGACCCTATTTATTCTAGTTAACACCGGATACAACCTAACAATCTCATCGTTATGTCCAATAGACACAGACCCTATTTATTCTAGTTAACACCGGATACACAATAACAATCTCATTACTATGTCCAATAGACCCGGACCCTATTTATTCTAGCTAACACAAGGATAGGCCCTAACAATCTCATCGTTATGTCCAATTGACCCAGACCCTATTTATTCTAGATAACACCGAATACACCCTAACAATCTCATCGTTATGACCAATAGAACCAGACCGTATTTATTCTAGTTAACACCGGAAACACCTTAACAATCTCATCGTTATGTGCAATAGATCCAGACCCTATTTATTCTAGTTAACACCGGATACACCCTAACAATCTCATCGTTATGTGCAATAGACCCAGACCCTATTTATTCTAGTTAACACCGGATACATCCTAACAATATCATTGCTATGTCCAATAGACTCAGACCCTATTTATTCTAGTTAACACCGGATACACCTAACAATCTCATTGCTATGTCCAATAGACTCAGACCCTATTTATTCTAGTTAACACCGGATACACCCTAACAATCGCATCGTTATGTCCAATAGACACAGACCCTATTTATTCTAGTTAACACCGGATACACCCTAACAATCTCATTTCTATATCAAATAGACTCAGACCGTATTTATTCTAGTTAACACCGGATACACCTTAACAATCTCATTGCTATGTCCAATAGATTCAGACCCTATTTATTCTAGCTAACAGCAGATACACCCTAACAATCTCATCGTTATGTCCAATAGACCCAGACCCTATTTAATATAGTTAACACCGGATACACCCTAACAATCTCATCGTTATATCCAATAGACCCAGACCCTATTTATTCTAGTTAACACCGGATAGACCCTAACAATCTCATCGTTATGTCCAATAGACACAGACCCTATTTATTCTAGTTAACACCGGATACACCCTAATAATCTCATCGTTATGTCCAATAGAGCCAGACCCTATTTATTCTAGTTAACACCGGATACACCCTAACAATCTCATCGTTATGTCCAATAGACCGAGACCCTATTTATTCTAGATAACACCGGATACACCCTAATAATCTCATCGTTATGTCCAATAGACCCAAACCCTATTTATTCTAGTTAACACCGGGTATACCCTAACAATCTCATCGTTATGTCCAACAGTCCCACACCCTATTTATTCTAGATAACACTGGATACACCCTAACAATCTCATTGTTATGTCCAATAGACCCAGACCCTATTTATTCTAGCTAACACCGGATAAACCATAACAATCTCATTGTTATGTCCAATAGACACAGACCCTATTTATTCTAGTTAACACCGGATACACCCTAATAATCTCATCGGTATGTCCAATAGACCCAGACCCTATTTATTCTAGTTAACACCGGATACACCCTAACAATCTCATCGTTATGTCCAATAGAGCCAGACCCTATTTATTCTAGTTAACACCCTGACAATCTCATCGTTATGTCCAATAGACCCAGACCCTATATAATATAGTTAACACCGGATACACCCTAACAATCCCATCGTTATGTCCAATAGACCCAGACCCTATTTATTCTAGTTAACACCAGATAGACCGTAACAATCTCATCGTTATGTCCAATAGACACAGACCCTATTTATTCTAGCTAACACCGGATACACCCTAACAATCTCATCGTTATGTCCAATAGAGCCAGACCCTATTTATTCTAGTCAACACCGGATACACCCTAACAATCTCATCGTTATGTCCAATAGACCAAGACCCTATTTATTCTAGTTAATACCGGATACACCCTAATAATCTCATCGTTATGTCCAATAGACACAGACCCTATTTATTCTAGCTAACACCGGATACACCCTAACAATCTCATCGTTATGTCCAATAGACACAGACCCTATTTATTCTAGTCAACACCGGATACACCCTAACAATCTCATCGTTATGTCCAATAGACCGAGACCCTATTTATTCTGGTTAACACCGGGTACACCCTAACAATACCAGCTTCTCCTGCATATGGTGTTTACATCTCGCAATTGATTCGCTATGCAAGGGGCAGTAGCAATTATTCTGATTTCCTGAAACGTCATCTTCATCTGAGAAACAGGCTACTGGACCAGGGCTATAAAAAGATTCGCCTTATTCGATCTCTTAAAAAGTTTATATTACGATACCAATATCTTGTCGAAATATATTCCGTCTCTGCAGAAAAAATTATAAGCGATGCATTTTCATATAGTGAAAATGTATAAAGATAAAGAGTCAAATATGTCAAGAATTTTTTTTGTCAATGTGTGACGTAAAAATATTTTTGACATTTACGTCACCGAATATGGTACTGCTTTGACAACTATTTTACCTATTTTGTTCCTGTATTTAAATACTGTTACAGTGACAGCCGGAACCTTTGAACCGTAATGAGAGCGGGAGGTTTGGCGCCTTAAAATCTGATTCAACCCACCATTTCTTTAGAAATGCCTGTACCAAGTCAGGGTCATTACGGTTTTCACAGTTTTCCGGTTGTTGACTGATTTTGTCTGTTTATATAATTATGAGTTTTGACTTTCCCTTTGTAAGATTGTTCGGAGTTCGGTAATTTTGTTATTACCTTTATTTATTATCGTTATGTCCAATAGACCCACACCCTATTTATTCTAGATAACACCGAATACACCCTAACAATCTCATCGTTATGTCCAATAGACCCAGACCCTATTTATTCTAGCTAACACCGGATACACCCTTACAATCTCATTGTTATGCCCAATAGACACAGACCCTATTTATTCTAGCTAACACCGGATACGCGCTAACAATCTCATCGCTATGTCCAATTGGCCCAGACCCTATTTATTCTAGATAACATCGGAATCACCCTAACAATCTCATCGTTATGTCCAATAGACCCAGACCCTATTTATTCTAGTTAACACCGGATACACCCTAACAATCTCATCGTTATATCCAATAGACTCAGACCCTAATTAATCTAGCTAACACCGGATATACCCTAACAATCTCATCGTCATGTGCAATAGATCCAGACCCTATTTTTCTAGTTAACACCGGATACACCCTAACAATCTCATCGTTATGTCCAATAGATCCAGACCCTATTTATTCTAGTTAACACCGGATACACCTTAACAATCTCATTGCTATGTCCAATAGACTCAGACCCTATTTATTCTAGTTAACACCGGATACACCCTAACAATCTCATCGTTATGTCCAATAGACACAGACCCTATTTATTCTAGTTAACCTCGGATACACCCTAACAATCTCATTGCTATTTCCAATAGACTCAGACCCTATTTATTCTAGTTAACACCGGATACACCCTAACAATCTCATTGCTATGTCCAATAGACTCAGACACTATTTATTCTAGTTAACACCGGATACACCTAACAATCTCATTGCTATGTCCAATAGACTCAGACCCTATTTATTCTAGTTAACACCGGATACACCCTAACAATCTCATCGTTATGTCCAATAGACACAGACCCTATTTATTCTAGTTAACACCGGATACACCCTAACAATCTCATTTCTATATCAAATAGACTCAGACCGTATTTATTCTAGTTAACACCGGATACACCTTAACAATCTCATTGCTATGTCCAATAGATTCAGACTCTATTTATTCTAGCTAACAGCAGATACACCCTAACAATCTCATCGTTATGTCCAATTGACCCAGACCCTATTTATTCTAGATAACACCGGATACAGCCTAACAATCTCATCGTTATGTCCAATAGACACAATCCCTATTTATTATAGTTAACACCGGATACACCCTAACAATCCCATCGTTATGTCCAATAGACCCAGACCCTATTTATTCTAGTTAACACCGGATACACCCTAATAATCTCATCGTTATGTCCAATAGACCCAGTTCCTATTTATTCTAGTTAACACCGGATACACCTTAACAATCTCATTGCTATGTCCAATAGACTCAGACCCTATTTATTCTAGTTAACACCGGATACACCCTAACAATCTCATCGTTATGTCCAATAGACACAGACCCTATTTATTCTAGTTAACCTCGGATACACCCTAACAATCTCATTGCTATTTCCAATAGACTCAGACCCTATTTATTCTAGTTAACACCGGATACACCCTAACAATCTCATTGCTATGTCCAATAGACTCAGACACTATTTATTCTAGTTAACACCGGATACACCTAACAATCTCATTGCTATGTCCAATAGACTCAGACCCTATTTATTCTAGTTAACACCGGATACACCCTAACAATCTCATCGTTATGTCCAATAGACACAGACCCTATTTATTCTAGTTAACACCGGATACACCCTAACAATCTCATTTCTATATCAAATAGACTCAGACCGTATTTATTCTAGTTAACACCGGATACACCTTAACAATCTCATTGCTATGTCCAATAGATTCAGACTCTATTTATTCTAGCTAACAGCAGATACACCCTAACAATCTCATCGTTATGTCCAATTGACCCAGACCCTATTTATTCTAGATAACACCGGATACAGCCTAACAATCTCATCGTTATGTCCAATAGACACAATCCCTATTTATTATAGTTAACACCGGATACACCCTAACAATCCCATCGTTATGTCCAATAGACCCAGACCCTATTTATTCTAGTTAACACCGGATACACCCTAATAATCTCATCGTTATGTCCAATAGACCCAGATCCTATTTATTCTAGTAAACACCGGATGCACCCTAACAATCTCATCGTTATGTTCAATAGACCCAGACCCTATTTATTGTAGTTAACACCGGATACACCCTAACAATCTCATCGTTATGTCCAATAGAGCCAGACCCTATTTATTCTAGTTAACACCCTAACAATCTCATCGTTATGTCCAATAGACCCAGACCCTATATAATATAGTTAACACCGGATACACCCTAACAATCCCATCGTTATGTCCAATAGACCCAGACCCTATTTATTCTAGTTAACACCGGATAGACCGTAACAATCTCATCTTTATGTCCAATAGACACAGACCCTATTTATTCTAGCTAACACCGGATACACCCTAATAATCTCATCGTTATGTCCAATAGACCCAAACCTTATTTATTCTAGTTAACACCGGGTACACCCTAACAATCTCATCGTTATGTCCAATAGACCCACACCCTATTTATTCTAGTTAACACCGGATACACCTTAACAATCTCATCGTTATGTCCAATAGACCCAGACCCTATTTATTCTATCTAACACCGGATACGCCCTAACAATTTCATCGCTATGTCCAATTGGCCCAGACCCTATTTATTCTAGATAATATCGGATACACCCTAACAATCTCATCGTTATGTCCAATAGACCCAGACCCTATTTATTCTAGTTAACACCGGATACACCCTAACAATCTCATCGTTATATCCAATAGACTCAGCCCCTAATTATTCTAGTTAACACCGGATATACCCTAACAATCTCATCGTTAATGTCCAATAGACCCAGTCCCTATTTATTCTAGTTAACACCGGATACATCCTAACAATCTCATCGTTATGTCCAATAGACTCAGACCCTATTTATTCTAGTTAACACCGGATACACCCTAACAATCCCATCGTTATGTCCAATAGACCCAGACCCTATTTATTCTAGTTAACACCGGATAGACCGTAACAATCTCATCGTTATGTCCAATAGACAGAGACCCTATTTATTCTAGCTAACACCGGATACACACTAACAATCTCATCGTTATGTCCAATAGACCGAGACCCTATTTATTCTAGTTAACACCGGATATACCCTAATAATCTCATCGTTATGTCCAATAGACCCAAACCTTATTTATTCTAGTTAACACCGGGTACACCCTAACAATCTCATCGTTATGTCCAATAGACCCACACCCTATTTATTCTAGTTAACACCGGATACATCCTAACAATCTCATCGTTATGTCCAATAGACCCAGACCCTATTTATTCTAGCTAACACCGGATACGCCCTAACAATCTCATCGCTATGTCCAATTGGCCCAGACCCTATTTATTCCAGATAACATCGGATACACCCTAACAATCTCATCGTTATGTCCAATAGACCCAGACCCTATTTATTCTAGTTAACACCGGATACACCCTAACAATCTCATCGTTATGTCCAATAGACTCAGACCCTATTTATTCTAGATAACACCGGATACACCCTAACAATCTCATCGTTAATGTCCAATAGACCCAGACCCCATTTATTATAGTTAACACCGGATACACCCTAACAATCTCATCGTTATGTCCAATAGACACAGACCCTATTTATTCTAGTTAACACCGGATACACCCTAACAATCTCATCGTTAATGTCCAATAGACCCAGACCCTATTTATTCTAGTTAACACTGGATACACCCTAACAATTTCATAGTTATGTCCAATAGACTCAGACCCTATTTATTCTAGTTAACATCGGATACACCCTAACAATCTCATCGTTAATGTCCAATAGACCCAGACCCCATTTATTATAGTTAACACCGGATACACCCTTACAATCACATTGTTATGTCCAATAGACACAGACCCTATTTATTCTAGTTAACACCGGATACACCCTAATAATCTCATCGTTATGTCCAATAGACACAGACCATATTTATTCTAGTTAACACCGGATACACCCTAACAATCTCATTGTTATGTCCAATAGACCCAGACCCTATTTATTCTAGTTAACACCGGATACACCCTAACAATCTCATTGGTATGTCCAATAGACACATACCCTATTTATTCTAGTTAAAACCGGATACACCCTAACAATCTCATTACTATGTCCAATAGACCCAGACCCTATTTATTCTAGTTAATACCGGATACACCCTAACAATCTCATTGTTATGTCCAATAGACACAGACCCTATTTATTCTAGTTAACATCGGATACACCCTAACAATCTCATCGTTATGTCCAATAGACACAGACCCTATTTATTCTAGTTAACACCGGATACACCCTAACAATCTCATCGTTATGTCCAATTGACCCAGACCCAATTTATTCTAGATAACACCGGATACACCCTAGGAATCTCATCGTTAAGTCCAATAGACCCAGACCCTATTTATTATAGTTAACACCGGATACACCCTAACAATCTCATCGTTATGTCCAATAGACGCAGACCCTATTTATTCTAGTTTACACCGGATACACCCTAACAATCTCATCGTTAAGTCCAATAGACGCAGACCCTATTTATTCTAGTTTACACCGGATACACCCTAATAATCTCATCGTTATGTCCAATAGACCCAGACCCTATTTATTCTAGTTAACACTGGATACACCCTAACAATTTCATCGTTATGTCCAATAGACTCAGACCCTATTTATTCTAGTTAACATCGGATACACCCTAACAATCTCATCGTTAATGTCCAATAGACCCAGACCCCATTTATTCTAGTTAACACCGGATACACCCTTACAATCACATTGTTATGTCCAATAGACACAGACCCTATTTATTCTAGTTAACACCGGATACACCCTAATAATCTCATCGTTATGTCCAATAGACACAGACCATATGTATTCTAGTTAACACCGGATACACCCTAACAATCTCATTGTTATGTCCAATAGACCCAGACCCTATTTATTCTAGTTAATACCGGATACACCCTAACAATCTCATTGGTATGTCCAATAGACACATACCCTATTTATTCTAGTTAAAACCGGATACACCCTAACAATCTCATTACTATGTCCAATAGACCCAGACCCTATTTATTCTAGTTAATACCGGATACACCCTAACAATCTCATTGTTATGTCCAATAGACCCAGATCCTATTTATTCTAGATAACACCGGATACGCCCTAACAATCTCATCGTTATGTCCAATAGACCCAGACCCTATTTATTCTAGCTAACACCGGATACACCCTAACAATCTCATCGTTATGTCCAATAGACACAGACCCTATTTATTCTAGTTAACATCGGATACACCCTAACAATCTCATCGTTATGTCCAATAGACACAGATCCTATTTATTCTAGTTAACACCGGATACACCCTAACAATCTCATCGTTATGTCCAATTGACCCAGACCCAATTTATTCTAGATAACACCGGATACACCCTAGGAATCTCATCGTTAAGTCCAATAGACCCAGACCCTATTTATTCTAGTTTACACCGGATACACCCTAACAATCTCATCGTTATGTCCAATAGACGCAGACCCTATTTATTCTAGTTTACACCGGATACACCCTAACAATCTCATCGTTAAGTCCAATAGACGCAGACCCTATTTATTCTAGTTTACACCGGATACACCATGCCCATTCTGATATACATATATAGTATGCAGTCATTGTTGACCTTTCATTTGATTAAAATACAAAATAAACATACAAATGACAATTTTACACTTTGATCAGATTAGATTATACCAGAGACTTTCCCTGGAGATTATACATGTAGAATGGTTTATCTTAGCAGTACAGAAGCTGCGTGGGCTTGTAGAATTATGACCCATTGTTATATCGTAGCTGAAGAATCACTATGTGCCCACGAATGATATGAAATGACACTCATGCTCTCGTGTATATAGTACTCGTATCACAAATCTTAAAGGTCAGTAGAAATAGGAAGATATACAAAATAGGACGAGCATCAAATATTACAAAGAGAGATGATAATATTCACTACAGCTGTTGTTGATGACAATATGTTCTATTTACAATATGACGACAATAAAAAAGCTTAAAAATAAAAAATAGAAAAACACACAAATGGAACGGAAGAATCTTGTAAATAATCCAAATCTTTAAAAATAACCTCGGAATAAACAGATTACATTATAAAACATAAACATAAAACATTTCTTTATTAACTTTCCTGTTCCCATTTCAGGTATACAACTTGTCGTCCTGAATTAAGAAATAAATCATGGAAGCCAGAATGTGTTGAGAGTTTTAACATGGATTGGCGGATATTAGTATTTTATCCCGAGCCAGAAGCGAGGGATAAACTAATATCCGCCAATCCATGTTAAAACTCAAAACACATTCTGGCTTCCATGATTTATTTCGATTCTGATATGTCTAAGAGTACAAATACGGTAGTATACTTTGATTGGAAGACGGTAATTTATATTTACGTTTGTAGAAAATGTCGCACACAATTTATGCTGCCATTGGAAAACTTATCAATCAATCAATCAATCAATCAATCAATCAATCAATCAATCAATCAATCAATCAATCAATCAATCAATCAATCAATCAATCAATCAATCAATCAATCAATCAATCAATCAATCAATCAATCAATCAATCAATCAATCAAGCAATCAAGCAATGATAAAAAGATAGACGAAAGCCTCAAGAGATGTAATAATAAAACTAGAGGCTAACTTAAGCAAGTATCGACTTGTATATCTACACAGATAGATATGTCGAAAAAGAGGGGGGTTAGAAAACGACTGTTTGATAAAGAAAGGACTATCGTGTGAAAATATACTAAGCATATCAGTATAACTTATAAAGCAACTGAAATAAATAGCTGAAGCATAAGATACAAATTTTCCATAGTTTGGAAAAGGAGTGTCTGTGGTCAGGAATGGGTGGACATTATATTATTCATAGAAAATTAACAAATGTCGTCAGTCCAAATTAAATGATTTGATTACTATAGAAATTTGCATAAAGTAAAATAAAGAATTATGATAATATGCATGGTACTAAAAAACTGCAGTAATTAATAATTGATGTTTTGGCACCATCCCCTGTATTCACCACTGGCGTTACAATGTACCACAAACTTGGTCAAATGAGGACAATCAAATTATTATTATTAATTTTACAGTTATTGTTTCTCTCTAAATTAACACTTATGAAACACAAGATAAAGTTGAAACTATCGTGTTTGACAGGGAGAAACCTTCAGATCGGAGACAAGGAAGAACGTTGCAAATGGGTCAAAATAGTCGGTAATCAACTCTAAACTGATCCCTATATGTCCAAAGTACAACTTACTCTCTTATAAATAAAGAAGATACAATCGTCACTTTTTGTAGGTTTTCCTTTAATAGAAACTCCTTTATACGTTCTACAGTAAAAGCATGGAGAAACTTAGATACTTCAAAAACCACCCAAAGTTTGTCCTTTTTGAAATATGCCCCCTAATAATGCGCAAAATAATGTTTTTGGTAGTGTTCGAGTTCTATACATTAGAGTGTCTTCAAATTGTTACAACTAGAGTTAGACGGATGACATTCACATCATGTTCGATTTTGAGATATCAGACATTTGTCATTTCCGAGATATACCCTCTTGTGTCAACTGCGAAATCTACGCACAATCCAGTCAAAGTGGAAAACATCACGTCTTTAATATAGAATGCATTTTTGTGTAATAGCTAAATTAAACAGGGGTTGTAGTAAATATTGCTATTTATTGACTAAAAACATACATCAGACAGATTTCAAATTTAACTGTGTTGACATTTAATGATTTGTTTGAATATCACTATTTTCCTTTTTTATGTACAAAAAAGGACCCAAATTGGAAAACTAAGAATAGTAATACATAATCACTTTGAAACTTATTTTAAAAAAAAAGTAAAACATAACAGCATTACGACTTACCTTCTGATCCGAGTTTGAAGTGACCAAGCGTTTACCTGTGTGGTCAGTCTGACGGCTTGACCCAACTTGACCCACACGTATATTACAGCAATTTATGTCTAGATCGACATTAAAAGCCTTTTAATTGCAGATGTTAGCTTTACTCCATCAAAAATATAACCACAAGACAAAAACATATTTTTCTGTCAATATAATTATTTTGGTGCGAAATAAACGACAGTTAATCTATAGGTTTATTTAAGGACGTGGACATTGTTGTCAAAGTGACCTCAACAGTGATTTGTCATCTGGGGTACACTATAATAACTGGGGGGGTTTCAACTGACACTCAAATTTAGAGGACGAAATCGTCTTCACAAGCTACAATAATTGGGTTTTTGTGATTAGACTTTTCAATGATCTAATTGGAAAACTGAGTGTAACGTAATATGTATAAATGATTGATTAATTGACATATAGGTCGACCTGTCTTAATACTTGGGTTCAATCAACGGTCAAGTATGTATATTTATAAACAGTGTAATATACATTCAAGAAATGACCTACATCATAATCCACTGCAAATTACCAATCAAATGAAATAAGAACAATATCTTGATTTTAATTTGAGCTTCTGTTTAATTATTATTTAACACATCTACTGTTTTTGTATTAGATATTCTCTAATAAATATTAACAACAAAATCAATGGTGAAATATTTACATTGATTTCAGTAGAAGAAAGCGTCTCGTTATTTGAGGAATGACTGAGACAGGTAACAAACAGTGTGTTGTAATGAAGTGACACAAAGTCATTTTTGTTTTTTCCCCCCAAATATATTGTCTGTACAACAAAAATCACAATCCCTTGCCTAATGGTTAGTGCCAGAAGGAACGACTTTATTAAGGATTGAATAATCAAACGTTGTATCATTAATAAAAACAATGCTTTCCAATTGTAACAGATATTTTATACGGGGCGTCGACATAACTTCACCCATGTTGTTTCGAGGGTTTCATCTTTCAGCACGTTACAGATACATATCACATTGCTTTTTTCAATTTAATCTGAAACAGAATCTGCTAATAGTGACACTAAATACCAATAACTCTAATAAAACCATTGCTTACACGCTGGAAATTAAAACACATAATTACCTTATACCATATATTAACCCTTTTGCTCTATAATTAGAATAAGATCTCCACGACAGAAATGATTTGCTTATTAACGGAGAGATTTTGGCCAGGGAGCCACATAGCTTACGAATGCAAACAAATATAAATATGTCAACGGGCATTGTTTGAACAATTTATGACGAAAAGAGTCAATTTTAATATTTTGAAAGCATAACTAAGTAATTAGAAGGAAAGGAAATCCTTGTAAAATTTAATTTTTAATTTGACTGGCCGAAGACCAAGCGGAAATTTTGCATCTTTGGACGTCCAGTCGTCTGTTGTACGTCATCCGTCGTCGTTAATCCTTTTGCATTTTCTTCTACTCCATAAATGTGCGAACGAAATGATAAGAAAAAAGGGATGATCCCTACGAAAAGAAGAGTCAGATTTGCACAAATGAAAATGATCCTCCATCTGGCTGGGCTAATGGGAGGCATAAACGGGGGAAGTAAGTAAATCATAAAAATACTTCTCAAGAACAAGAAGTAGAAATATTTGTTGTTGAGCAGCATCATTGGGATATGTAGATGGAAGAATTGTACAAACAAACATTTCGAGGTATAAAGGCCCGAATCCATGTGGTATCGAGTTCCAAATAGCCTGCAAATAAGATCGTCAGAACAAGTAGCAGAAATGCAAATATAAGTGGCACTAATTATTATTTTGATTTACAGATTCCAGCTTGCACAAATGAAGATCGCATTGGACAAATGTCATTTTGTTTGGCATTCATGAACTATCCTTTTGAACGGTGATTCAACTTTGAACAAATGAAAGTGTCAGTTTGGTTCTATTGAGTCCGGGACCTGAGTGTCCTATGTTAACCTTATTCTTAAGAAAGAGTCATATGGGTCCAATTTTCTACATACCGGGAGTCTATAATGGAATCGAAATAGGCAAGTGTAACATATGTATTTAAGCGATTTTTATCTTGGCCAAACAATAAACACTATCCAGTGATATATTCAGGGCTGTTATTATTGTTGACAATGGGAAACCCGTGAAGGGACCCAGGTCGTGATCTTTTAATACCACAGCACCACTGAGTGTGGGAGACGCCATCTTGGTTGTTATTATGTAAATTTCAGTTATTTTCCTTGGCAGAAGTTCGTCTTGTTCTATTTTTCGTCTTCTGGACCTGACCCTTTTGGCCAGGCGAATTTTTTACGTGGTAAGTTTGTATTTTGGTGATTTAGTCGCTTTTTTCGGTCGCGCTCTTACCAACTTTTATCGACCAGCTGTCTTTAATTCAGCTACACTTGTTTTCCCAATTTACTTTATCACCACATACAACACCTCTCGAGCGGTGGCGGTGAGGAGGTGCTTCCGGTTCCATCCTGTGACGGCTTTGAAGCGGAGAATTCTATCAACTTTCTAGGTCAGTCGATATTATTTCATAACTTATTAAGTTTTACATTATGAAACATTTCAGACGGAACTCTTAAATCATTTTGGCAACTGATAAACGATTTCTC
The DNA here is from genome assembly GCA_963680875.1 of Bathymodiolus brooksi. Classification (NCBI taxonomy): domain Eukaryota; kingdom Metazoa; phylum Mollusca; class Bivalvia; order Mytilida; family Modiolidae; genus Bathymodiolus; species Bathymodiolus brooksi. Next base: position 16,985,835 of record OY804576.1, read on the forward strand.
TTCAGAAAATAAGTCCTAGTTTTTTCCAAACACTTCGCGGTAAAGTTAGATGACCACGTCAGTTTTGCCTGTCAGGTCACACAAGTTTAAGTTTTGAAAATGCGTCGGCATTTATTGTATGAAAAGGGGGTCCTGTTTGAGGGTATTCGATATTATTCTTCGGCAAAAGTGAATTAAATGACCAGTAGTATCGTAAATCGACGCGATTCAGCCAAAAGCAATGGGGGTCAATCGGTGGCGGTTGTGGAGGTCTTATCGGTGGTGGTGCAAATTTCATTTGCAATCCTTTTATCTCGTAATTACCGATTAAATACAAGTAATACTTTATGTATATTCAGAGTTATTTATATATTCCCAAAATATACCATATTTTAACTGATTTAATCATACAAAATGACAGATAAGAAAAAAGTTATAGCACATTCCAAGTCAATGGTTTTGAAAAATAAAAAAAGATTTGGTCATTTTTTTTTCAATTCACTAGATGAACTTCAGGGGGACCAACCGGTTAATCGAGAAAAGTCGTTCGTGTACGATTGTTAATCGGGTTTTTTGATTCGTGAACGATTCGGTTACTAGTTCGTGTACGATTAATTTGAGGATCCGAACATGATTCCTTGACGGTGTCGCGCCGCCCGGTTGTGGCTTAGCTCCCAACATTCAGCGCATGTGACCACAGCTAGGTGACGGCATAAACAAGTTTTGTGGGTTCGGGACTTGTATAGGTGTCCAGCCTTTGGAACTATAATTAAGGCCTTAAGTAAGACGAACTATAGTGTTGACATTCAATTATATATTTATTTTAAAACATATCATTTATCAGCATTGAGAACAATACAAAATTGAGCCATGTCTAAATTCATGACAATATCTTGTGATAAAGAGAGATGGTACACAGCTTAATGGAACCAACAAAATACTCTGAAAATCTCAAAGCTTACAAAAATAAAAGCCCTCTATGCTATAATAGCCTATATATTAAAATCAATAAAATAGAGAAATTTAACCAGCACCAGATTTGGTGCAACTTAACCAAAGGTATGGTGTCAACTCAAATCTTGGTTAAAGGGTTTGAGGTGCAGCAAACCAGATCTGGTGTTCTTGCCAATCTTGGTGCAACATAGCTAAAAATTCTGGTGCAAACACCAAGTTCATTAAAAATGGAAGTTCTGAGAATTTATGAAAACTCATAACTTTAGCAGACGAATTATGTCTCATAAACAATGAAATAGAAGTTATCCGACTAAGGGGAACTGCCACTATAACTGAATCATTAGAAAATCAAGATTTGGCAGGGCACCAGCAGTGGTGTCACAGAAACATTCATTTGTTTGATTAAACACTCAATCAGTGCTTAGATCCAAAGAAATGATTAAAATTAACAAAGAAATTTATAAATCGCGTAAATAATCAATATTAATTACCATCGAAATAGCGGAATTTAGTTGAGCTTGAGACATTTTGAAACTAGTCGAAGAGTATAGAAAATAACGTCTGTACTATTCAGCGTCAAACTAAAAAGTGGCCCAGAGTGACGTAATTCACGCTCTGACGTCATAATATTTTTAACCAATCAAATAATTTTAACGTCGACCTTCGGGTAAAAACATGGAAAGAATGCATGGCAGGTCGACTGCTGTGTACTGTGATGGAATTACACTAAATACAAAGTTAAAACATATTAACATGAAGGACCCAGGATATACAACTGGTCCTTGATATCATAGGTAATTATACATTCTATAAATAAGACGTAACAAACTTATTTATTAATAAAAATCAACCCCAGAAGCGATAAGATCGGAGTTCCTCTTTTGGTATCAAGTTCCGAAACGAGTGAAAGAAACGTTATTTATTGAAATAACGCATCAAGTTATCTATAAATAGATGTGTATAATCAACATAATCCCTTTTGTGAAATTGAAATGGTAAATTAGGGCCGATTTCCCTAGCACACAACCGCTAAAATAACGGTAAACAAATTTGCATATTATCGCTTCCGGTTCACATTCCATAAATAAAAAGGTGTAAACACTGAAAGTGAGAGAGTAGGTCATACTATTTTCGTTGTTTACAAAATGTGTTGTTGAACTTAAAATTAGTTATTATTGACGATTTCGACTACACTTATCACCAAAGACTCCCATTTAACACTGAAAGGTTATATATCAGCTTACTCGTGAAATTTCCATGAAGGTTGGCGACAGTGAAGAAAAGGGGTGGCATTACAACGGTAAGCCTCAATTATTACTAATTAAGGAAACAATTATTAATTATCTCTTCGCAGTTCCCTTCCTTTATTGTATATCTTTGATGGTGTATGCTCCAAAACTTTCGTTGATATAAACCTTGCGTGAAATGTGGTCAGAAAGTCTGAAAAGCATTGCATCAAAATGTCACAAGAACTATAATATTCCTATATTCACACATTTACACTTTTTTATGACTGAAACATCACTTTAATGGAAACATTCTTCAATATTGGAGTGGTTAAAAGACCTTTTTCACAAAAAATGCAAAATATGACGGGAAAATTATATTTTTTTCATTTTTTTGTTCGTGTACGAACAGGTTAAAAATTTCTTGTTCGTGATCGATGTTCGTGAACGATTACTCAATATAAGATACTTGCATTTTTCTTAGCAATTTAAATGAATTATTTTCTAATGTTGCTTTTTATAAGTGTGTCTCATGAAATATGAACGCGGCAAGATATAATTTGCGGTGTTTTGCGTCATCGAAAACCTATTTCTAAGTAATTACTAATAGACATTCATGAATATATTTTTATGTACTATTCTTTGTAAGAATCAGGCAACACCAATTGTAAAGACCCTGTTACACGGTAAAGCAAGTATCGCGATACTTGTATCATGCAACTTTTTGTATCATGATCCTTGTCAGTTTACACACTAAATCAAGTAGCATGTTTCATGCAGAGTTTGTTTACAAATTGTTCCCACCAAAATGGAGAATCCTGACAATGAAGACATTATCATACAAATTGAGGAGACTCTCCATCTGTTCCTTTGACCAAATAACATGACTACTTTTTTTCCCTTTCCAGTCATGTTTTATTTACCATGTGCTGACCATGTGCTTTTATTTGTAGATGATGTTGTAACCTCCTGACTTCAAACGAAGATCTCTGATTGGTCAGAGATAAAAATGTATCGTGATCATTGCTGTACAGAATAGAACATGTTCTATCCCAAAGTGTGTATCATGCAACTTCTAAAAGTTGCATAATACAGAGTAATAGCACTGTTTACATTGTATGTTTTGGTTTATGATACAAGTATCATGATACTTGCTTTACCGTGTAACAGGGGCTTAAGTACACATCCATTTTAAGAACATATTATGTTGAGTACTGAAACACATTCGACCTCAAACTAGAACTGTAAGCCAAAGGCTAACTAATACCCCACACACACAGCAAATTCCACGAAAAGGTCAATAACTCCTGCAATACTGGAACAATCATAATAAAGTACGGGAAAATTTTCGCCAAAATGTCTTCCTTATATAAACCAGTCAAAAATTCAAATGTAATTTAAACAAAAAAGATATGAGTGAAATATATTCAGGAGCCCTTACATGTATGTATACGATGCTATGGCTCAAAATGCCTTTTGTAGATATTAACACGCAAATATTTGGTTCCATTATGCAGTAAAAAGTACGTGAAAACTTTCCCGTCATAATGTTCAATTTATAACTACTAAACAATTATTAGTTTTATGAAAATCCGATATAGAAGGAAATGTTTGGATTACCAAATGAACACTTTTAACCAGTTTTAATAAACAATTGATGTACAACTCATTGCCTGACTCTTACATGGAACAGTACTTAAAACGACAATAACTTTTGCATGTGTCCAATCCCATTTGCAACTTTTATGCAAATAAAATATGTTTAAACTAATGTAGAAAAAAAAAACAATCTATACCAATTTTGATATCTTGGATGGCCATTTCGGAAAATAATTCCTCGTCAGCAGAGCTAGACGCCAAAAGTTTGGAAACCCAAATAATAAGTCAAAAATATGAACAAAATATAGCCAAAATTACCAAAAGGTGAAAGCCAAAGAACCGTAGACCTACATAATAAAGTAAGTATGCATAATTTATATGTTTGCAGATAAACCATGACTATACTTCCAAAACCTGTTTCAAGAAGAAAAAAAAAATACCCGAAAAAAACATTACTGGAAAAACTGTCAAGTTTCAGAAAACAGCAAAAATGATATAAGGACAACACCAAATAAACCATATCGTACTAAAAGAGAACTTTCCACGCCGAAATCAAGGTCAACACAAGTGGAACACACAAAAGCCATAGTCTGCAAAAATGTTAATACATCGTACACGACCATATTTTTCAATAACACGTTCGTTCACGAACAACAAAATTGGAAATATGCAAAAAGGAAACTATATCTTTGCTTAAGTTAAGAATTCTCACGAAAAGTAAGTATAAGATAAAGTAACTTTGAAGTTCAAATTTATTTTCTGTCATAAAATGTTAATTTTATTAGAAAATTTGCGTTTTTTGCTAGAAAATGGAAACTCTGAAAACAAAAAATAGAGTGACGTCTATGTTTCTGACCAAATTATTGAAAAATGAAAGTCTGTTATGAAGTTTACTCTTTCGAATTAAATTTATTAATTATTCATTTAAGGAACTACGAAGACTTTTTTTGCTTTATGCTTATATTTACAAAAGAATATTGAAATTTGGTGTCTTACCTTACTTCTAAAAACCGGAAATATCGTACACGAACTAGTAACCGAATCGTTCACGAATAAAAAAAACCCGATTAACAATCGTACACGAACGACTTTTCTCGATTAACCGGTTAGTCCCCCTGAACTTTGGGCTTGCAAATACGATAATTTATATGAGTCTGCGTTATTGAGGAATAGTGGGGGGCTTCACAAGAAGTCGTAAGTGTAAAGAAATCGACATAAGTATTGACGTCATTGTTCCATTGTACTTCATATATAGTCAACAGAATAACGAAGGAACAAGGTAAAGGGATTATTAAAAAAAACGACAGAATCCAAAGACAAGGCAAAATCGAGATAGCACACACGAAAACGACAAAAAGGAGGGGTACAAGAAAAAAAACAGAGCACAGAGGGGAAACAAATACGCCTAAATGAGACGACATAAAAACTGAAGCACTTACAGATTATCCATGCTCGAGAGGTGTTGTACGTGGTGAACTAAACTGATTGCGAATAGTTGCACATGCGAAAGACGACTTTCGAGGTAATATATTAGTTATCTTCAATTACATAATTCGTCTCAAATTTAATATTTTCAGAAAGTAATGATTTATTGAAAATACGACTTTAAACAGAAAAATAAGTGTAAATCACACACACACACAACCATAAGAATCAACTATGAAACAAAGCAAATTACAACTTCTCAGAAGGTATCTTAAGTTTATTAACTTGTCACAGGCTGACATAAAAAAACAAAATTGTGTTTGGTGCAAGCATATTTTATTCCGGAGCATCTGAGTTCATCCCAGGCTTAAATAGTAGAGTTCGTGTTTCTCGTTTTCTGTGTAGTGTTTTGTAGATCGTTGTTTGTACATTTGACCTTTTTCGTTTAACCATTGTGTTGTCTGTCCTTCGATTTACGGATTCTTATTACCCCTTTGGTTTCTTCAAACTCTTCCTATTCCAAAAAACAAACATAATACGAGATTCCATTTGTAAACAAAAAAAGTAAAACAAATGATTCACTATTCAATACTTTATTCACTTAAGATACACATATAATTGTGTTATAAGAGGTCATTGAATAAAACTGTTCAATAACAGACAAACCAGGTTCATATACACTGGGGCGGAGGAGCAAACACTTAGAAGCTGAATTTGTAGCATGGAAACACAAAATGTCTACATTACCAAGAGGTATAAGGGTATGAGTTGATGCCAAGCGCCCCCGTTTATGCTTGTCAGTTTTGAAAAGCTTGTCCCTCTTCCCGGTTCTGTTCTAAAGCTTGTGTCCCCAACTTACCGACACGCTTACAAAGCTTATCGAAGGACAGATAACACAATGGTTAAACGAAAAAGGTCAAATGTACAAACAACGATCTACAAAACACTACACAGAAAACTATTACTTTTAAAGTTTAAGTATGTTTGGTGTATATTTAAATCATACCATACATTGTATTTGAGTAGGTGAAAGTAATGTTATAATGGTACACGGACTAGTTAACCCAAGGACTGCACCGGGCGGTACACGAACTAGTTAACCCAAGGACTGCACCGGGTGGTACACGGACTAATTAACCCAACGACTGCACCGAGCGGTACACGAACTTGTTAACCCAAGGACTGTACCGGGCGGTACACGAACTAGTGAACCCAAGGACTGCACCGGGCGGTACACACTCACACCAAGGACTGCACCGGGCGGTACACACTCCCACCAAGGACTGCACCGGGCGTTACACACTCCCACCAAGGACTGCACCGGGCGGTACACACTCCCACCAAGGACTGCACCGGGCGGTACACACTCACCCCAAGGACTGTACCGGGCGGTACACGGACTAGTTAACCCAAGGACTGCACCGGGCGGTACACGGACTAGTTAACCCAAGGACTGCACCGGGCGGTACACACTCACATCAAGGACTGCACCGGGCGGTACACGGACTAGTTAACACAAGGACTGCATCGGGCGGTACACACTCACACCAATGACTGCACCGGGCGGTACACACTCACACCAAGGACTGCACCGGGCGGTACACACTCCCACCAAGGACTGCACCGGGCGGTACACACTCACCCCAAGGACTGCACCGGGCGGTACACGGACTAGTTAACCCAAGGACTGCACCGGGCGGTACACGGACTAGTTAACACAAGGACTGCACCGGGCGGTACACACTCACACCAAGGACTGCACCGGGCGTTACACACTCACACCTAGGACTGCACCGGGCGGTACACGGACTAGTTAACACAAGGACTGCATCGGGCGGTACACACTCACACCAATGACTGCACCGGGCGGTACACACTCACACCAAGGACTGCACCGGGCGGTACACACTCACACCAAGGACTACACCGGGCGGTACACACTCACACCAAGGACTGCATTGGGTGGTACACGGACTAGTTAACCCAAGGACTGCACCGGGCGGTACACACTCACACTAAACCATTGACCCAAACGTGTTGGTCTAGTGCAAAGCGGACATCATCATCATTTCATCGAATATAATTTGTTATCGCCATGATATAGCTGAAAAATTCCGCATTTGACGTTAATCAACGATCACCCAATCATTCTAAACATTTAACCATATAAAGCTGAATCTGAATTGATATTCAACAGGTCAATTGATTTAGTTCATATTTAATGTAATGCGCATGACAGTTTCTGTATAGTCCGTTTGACTTCTATTAATGTCCAGAAAAAATTCTTAAAAATCCAGTTTTCAAATCAAGATTTTTTTTCTAGATTTACATTAATATGATATATAAGTTACCCATTAGGTCTTTATGTTAATTATATTTTCTGAAGTGTAAACATCTGGATGGAGTGAGTACAAATAACACTGAGACTGTATCATGTGACATAGGACATTTAGATATTAAAGGACAGCAATAACAATTTACTATCACCTTAGTGGTCAGTAAATGAGTAGCCTTTTAATATTTAAATGTCATATGTCCTATGGTACAATGAAATATACATTGAAAGCACATGTCTGTTATTTTGTTTTGATGGTTGGGCTCTTACACTATTTGTACTCACTCCATACAAATTTTTACACTTCAGAAAATATAATTAACATAGAGACCTAATGGGTAACTTTTTTAATAATGGACCAAACATTTTGAAATAAATTGTTAAAGTTCGTATATATCATATATTAATATACATCCAGAAAAAATTGTTGATTTGAAAACTGGATTTTTAACAATTTTTTTCAAAATATTTATAGAAGTCCATAGTCCAAAGATTGGAAAGCCAAATAATTTAAAATTCTCTGTGATCAAGAAAACCAAAGGGCATAAGCAATACAACCAAAATCGACCAAGATTAGCTATGCCCATGGGGTTGGGGATGCGGCTCCTTAAAATAAATTTGGGTACAGTGATGCCGTTGCTGGAGTTTGAAAAAAACAACCCATTCATATATTCTTTCCGTATGAAAAGGATTCAAAATACGAAAACTATGCCAATTTATTGGTGATCCATTCATATATCAGATTTAAATACTGAATAATTACACATCGATCAAATTTGCACCTTATCATGTTAAATTATATAATAATCATAGAAAATATGTCTTGGCAATGAAGAAGATAGACCATTTACAATGAAGAAGATAGACCATTTACAATGAAGAAGATAGACCATTTACAATGAAGAAGATAAACCATTTACAATGAAGAAGATAGACCATTTACAATGAAGAAAATAAACCATTTACAATGAAGAAAATAGACCATTTACGATGAAGAAGATAGACCATTTACAATGAAGAAGATAGACCATTTACAATGAAGAAGATAGACCATTTACGATGAAGAAGATAGACCATTTACGATGAAGAAGATAGACCATTTACAATGAAGAAGATAGACCATTTACAATGAAGAAGATAGACCATTTACAATGAAGAAGATAAACCATTTACAATGAAGAAGATAAACCATTTACAATGAAGAAAATAGACCATTTACAATGAAGAAGATAGACCATTTACAATGAAGAAGATAGACCATTTACAATGAAGAAGATAAACCATTTACAATGAAGAAGATAAACCATTTACAATGAAGAAAATAGACCATTTACGATGAAGAAGATAGACCATTTACAATGAAGAAGATAGACCATTTACAATGAAGAAGATAGACCATTTACAATGAAGAAGATAGACCATTTACAATGAAGAAGATAAACCATTTACAATGAAGAAGATAGACCATTTACAATGAAGAAGATAGACCATTTACAATGAAGAAGATAGACCATTTACAATGAAGAAGATAGACCATTTACAATGAAGAAGATAGACCATTTACAATGAAGAAGATAGACCATTTACAATGAAGAAGATAGACCATTTACAATGAAGAAGATAGACCATTTACAATGAAGAAGGTAGACCATTTACAATGAAGAAGATAGACCATTTACAATGAAGAAGATAGACCATTTACAATGAAGAAGATAGACCATTTACAATGAAGAAGATAGACCATTTACAATGAAGAATATAGACCATTTACAATGAAGAAGATAGACCATTTACAATGAAGAAGATAGACCATTTACAATGAAGAAGATAGACCATTTACAATGAAGAAGATAGACCATTTACAATGAAGAAGATAGACCATTTACAATGAAGAAGATAGACCATTTACAATGAAGAAGATAGACCATTTACAATGAAGAAGATAGACCATTTACAATGAAGAAGATAGACCATTTACAATGAAGAAGATAGACCATTTACAATGAAGAAGATAGACCATTTACAATGAAGAAGATAGACCATTTACAATGAAGAAGATAGACCATTTACGATGAAGAAGATAGACCATTTACGATGAAGAAGATAGACCATTTACAATGAAGAAGATAGACCATTTACAATGAAGAAGATAGACCATTTACAATGAAGAAGATAGACCATTTACAATGAAGAAGATAGACCATTTACAATGAAGAAGATAGACCATTTACAATGAAGAAGATAGACCATTTACAATGAAGAAGACAGACCATTTACAATGAAGAAGATAGACCATTTACAATGAAGAAGATAGACCATTTACAATGAAGAAGATAGACCATTTACGATGAAGAAGATAGACCATTTACGATGAAGAAGATAGACCATTTACGATGAAGAAGATAGACCATTTACAATGAAGAAGATAGACCATTTACAATGAAGAAGATAGACCATTTACAATGAAGAAGATAGACCATTTACAATGAAGAAGATAGACCATTTACAATGAAGAAGATAGACCATTTACAATGAATAAGATAGACCATTTACAATGAAGAAGATAGACCATTTACAATGAAGAAGATAGACCATTTACGATGAAGAAGATAGACCATTTACAATGAAGAAGATAGACCATTTACAATGAAGAAGATAGACCATTTACAATGAAGAAGATAGACCATTTACAATGAAGAAGATAGACCATTTACGATGAAGAAGATAGACCATTTACAATGAAGAAGATAGACCATTTACAATGAAGAAGATAAACCATTTACGATGAAGAAGATAGACCATTTACGATGAAAAAGATAGACCATTTACAATGAAGAAGATAGACCATTTACGATGAAGAAGATAGACCATTTACAATGAAGAAGATAGACCATTTACAATGAAGAAGATAGACCATTTACGATGAAGAAAATAGACCATTTACGATGAAGAAAATAGACCATCTACAATGAAGAAGGTAGACCATTTACAATGAAGAAGATAGACCATTTACAATGAAGAAGATAGACCATTTACAATGAAGAAGATAGACCATTTACAATGAAGAAGATAGACCATTTACGATGAAGAAGATAGACCATTTACAATGAAGAAGATAGACCATTTACAATGAAGAAGATAAACCATTTACGATGAAGAAGATAGACCATTTACAATGAAGAAGATAGACCATTTACAATGAAGAAGATAGACCATTTACAATGAAGAAGATAGACCATTTACGACGAAGAAGATAGACCATTTACAATGAAGAAGATAGACCATTTACAATGAAGAAGATAGACCATTTACAATGAAGAAGATAAACCATTTACGATGAAGAAGATAGACCGTTTACGATGAAAAAGATAGACCATTTACGATGAAGAAGATATACCATTTACAATGAAGAAGATATACCATTTACAATGAAGAAGATATACCATTTACAATGAAGAAGATAGACCATTTACGATGAAGAAGATAGACCATTTACGATGAAGAAAATAGACCATCTACAATGAAGAAGGTAGACCATTTACAATGAAGAAGATAGACCATTTACGATGAAGAAGATAGACCATTTACGATGAAGAAGATAGACCATTTACAGTGAAGAAGATAGACCATTTACAATGAAGAAGATAGACCATTAACAATGAAGAAGATAGACCATTTACAATGAAGAAGATAGACCATTAACAATGAAGAAGATAGACCATTTACGATGAAGAAGATAGACCATTTACAATGAAGAAGATAGACCATTTACGATGAAGAAGATATACCATTTACAATGAAGAAGATAGACCATTTACAATGAAGAAGATAGACCATTTACAATGAAGAAGGTAGACCATTTACAATGAAGAAGATAGACCATTTACAATGAAGAAGATAGACCATTTACAATGAAGAAGATAGACCATTTACAATGAAGAAGATAGACCATTTACAACGAAGAAGATAGACCATTTACAATGAAGAAGATAGACCATTTACAATGAAGAAGATAGACCATTTACGATGAAGAAGATATACCATTTACAATGAAGAAGATAGACCATTTACAATGAAGAAGATAGACCATTTACAATGAAGAAGATAGACCATTTACGATGAAGAAGATAGACCATTTACAATGAAGAAGGTAGACCATTTACAATGAAGAAGATAGACCATTTACAATGAAGAAGATAGACCATTTACAATGAAGAAGATAGACTATTTACAATGAAGAAGATAGACCATTTACAATGAAGAAGATAGACCATTTACAACGAAGAAGATAGACCATTTACGATGAAGAAGATAGACCATTTACAATGAAGAAGATAGACCATTTACAATGAAGAAGATAGACCATTTACAATGAAGAAGATAGACCATTTACAATGAAGAAGATAGACCATTTACAATGAAGAAGATAGACCATTTACAATGAAGAAGATAGACCATTTACAATGAAGAAGATAGACCATTCACAATGAAGAAGATAGACCATTTACAATGAAGAAGATAGACCATTTACAATGAAGAAGATAGACCATTTACGATGAAGAAGATAGACCATTTACGATGAAGAAGATAGACCATTTACAATGAAGAAGATAGACCATTTACAATGAAGAAGATAGACCATTTACAATGAAGAAGATAGACCATTTACAATGAAGAAGATAGACCATTTACAATGAAGAAGATAGACCATTTACAATGAAGAAGATAGACCATTTACAATGAAGAAGATAGACCATTTACGATGAAGAAGATAGACCATTTACAATGAAGAAGATAGACCATTTACAATGAAGAAGATAGACCATTTACAATGAAGAAGATAGACCATTTACAATGAAGAAGATAGACCATTTACAATGAAGAAGATAGACCATTTACAATGAAGAAGATAGACCATTTACAATGAAGAAGATAGACCATTTACAATGAAGAAGATAGACCATTTACAATGAAGAAGATAGACCATTTACAATGAAGAAGATAGACCATTTACGATGAAGAAGATAGACCATTTACAATGAAGAAGATAGACCATTTACAATGAAGAAGATAGACCATTTACAATGAAGAAGATAGACCATTTACAATGAAGAAGATAGACCATTTACAATGAAGAAGATAGACCATTTACAATGAAGAAGATAGACCATTTACAATGAAGAAGATAGACCATTTACAATGAAGAAGATAGACCATTTACAATGAAGAAGATAGACCATTTACGATGAAGAAGATAGACCATTTACAATGAAGAAGATAGACCATTTACAATGAAGAAGATAGACCATTTACAATGAAGAAGATAGACCATTTACAATGAAGAAGATAGACCATTTACGATGAAGAAGATAGACCATTTACAATGAAGAAGATAGACCATTTACAATGATGAAGATAAACCATTTACGATGAAGAAGATAGACCATTTACGATGAAAAAGATAGACCATTTACGATGAAGAGGATAGACCATTTACAATGAAGAAGATAGACCATTTACAATGAAAAAGATAGACCATTTACAATGAAGAAGATAGACCATTTACAATGATGAAAATAGACCATTTACAATGAAGAAGATAGACCATTTACGATGAAGAAGATAGACCATTTACAATGAAGAAGATAGACCATTTACAATGAAGAAGATAGACCATTTACAATGAAGAAGATAGACCATTTACAATGAAGAAGATAGACCATTTACAATGAAGAAGATAGACCATTTACAATGAAGAAGATAGACCATTTACAATGAAGAAGATAGACCATTTACAATGAAGAAGATAGACCATTTACGATGAAGAAGATAGACCATTTACAATGAAGAAGATAGACCATTTACAATGAAGAAGATAAACCATTTACGATGAAGAAGATAGACCATTTACAATGAAGAAGATAGACCATTTACAATGAAGAAGATAGACCATTTACAATGAAGAAGATAGACCATTTACAATGAAGAAGATAGACCATTTACAATGAAGAAGATAAACCATTTACGATGAAGAAGATAGACCATTTACGGTGAAAAAGATAGACCATTTACGATGAAGAAGATAGACCATTTACAATGAAGAAGATAGACCATTTACAATGAAGAAGATATACCATTTACAATGAAGAAGATAGACCATTTACGATGAAGAAGATAGACCATTTACGATGAAGAAAATAGACCATCTACGATGAAGAAGGTAGACCATTTACAATGAAGAAGATAGACCATTTACAATGAAGAAGATAGACCATTTACGATGAAGAAGATAGACCATTTACAATGAAGAAGATAGGCCATTTACAAAAAAGAAGATAGACCATTCACAATGAAGAAGATAGACCATTTACAATGAAGAAGATAGACCATTTACAATGAAGAAGATAGACCATTTACGATGAAGAAGATAGACCATTTACAATGAAGAAGATAGACCATTTACGATGAAGAAGATAGACCATTTACAATGAAGAAGATAGACCATTTACAATGAAGAAGATAGACCATTTACAATGAAGAAGATAGACCATTTACAATGAAGAAGATAGACCATTTACAATGAAGAAGATAGACCATTTACAATGAAGAAGATAGACCATTTACAATGAAGAAGATAAACCATTTACGATGAAGAAGATAGACCATTTACGATGAAAAAGATAGACCATTTACGATGAAGAAGATAGACCATTTACAATGAAGAAGATAGACCATTTACAATGAAGAAGATAGACCATTTACAATGAAGAAGATAGACCATTTACGATGAAGAAGATAGACCATTTACAATGAAGAAGATAGACCATTTACAATGAAGAAGATAAACCATTTACGATGAAGAAGATAGACCATTTACAATGAAGAAGATAGACCATTTACAATGACGAAGATAGACCATTTACAATGAAGAAGATAGACCATTTACGATGAAGAAGATAGACCATTTACAATGAAGAAGATAGACCATTTACAATGAAGAAGATAAACCATTTACGATGAAGAAGATAGACCATTTACGGTGAAAAAGATAGACCATTTACGATGAAGAAGATAGACCATTTACAATGAAGAAGATAGACCATTTACAATGAAGAAGATATACCATTTACAATGAAGAAGATAGACCATTTACGATGAAGAAGATAGACCATTTACGATGAAGAAAATAGACCATCTACAATGAAGAAGGTAGACCATTTACAATGAAGAAGATAGACCATTTACAATGAAGAAGATAGACCATTTACGATGAAGAAGATAGACCATTTACAATAAAGAAGATAGGCCATTTACAATGAAGAAGATAGACCATTCACAATGAAGAAGATAGACCATTTACAATGAAGAAGATAGACCATTTACAATGAAGAAGATAGACCATTTACGATGAAGAAGATAGACCATTTACAATGAAGAAGATAGACCATTTACGATGAAGAAGATAGACCATTTACAATGAAGAAGATAGACCATTTACAATGAAGAAGATAGACCATTTACAATGAAGAAGATAGACCATTTACAATGAAGAAGATAGACCATTTACAATGAAGAAGATAGACCATTTACAATGAAGAAGATAGACCATTTACAATGAAGAAGATAGACCATTTACGATGAAGAAGATAGACCATTTACAATGAAGAAGATAGACCATTTACAATGAAGAAGATAAACCATTTACGATGAAGAAGATAGACCATTTACAATGAAGAAGATAGACCATTTACAATGAAGAAGATAGACCATTTACAATGAAGAAGATAAACCATTTACGATGAAGAAGATAGACCATTTACAATGAAGAAGATAGACCATTTACAATGACGAAGATAGACCATTTACAAATAAGACAAAATATCTCCTCTTTCCAAGTAAATAAGACAAAATAACTCTTCTTTCCAGTAAATAAGACAAAATAACTCTTCTTTCTAGTAAATAAGACAAAATAACTCATCTTTCTGGTAAATAAGACAAAATAACTCTTCTTTCCAGTAAATAAGACAAAATAACTTTTCTTTCCAGTAAATAAGACAAAATAACTCCTCTTTCCAGTAAATAAGACAAAATAACTCTTCTTTCCAGTAAATAAGACAAAATAACTCCTCTTTCCAGTAAATAAGACAAAATAACTCTTCTTTCCAGTAGATAAGACAAAATAACTCCTCTTTCCAGTAAATAAGAAAAAATAACTCCTCTTTCCAGTAAATAAGACAACATAACTCTTCTTTCCAGTAGATAAGACAAAATAACTCCTCTTTCCAGTAAATAAGACAAAATAACTCTTCTTTCCAGTAAATAAGACAAAATAACTCCTCTTTCCAGTAAATAAGACAAAATAACTCTTCTTTCCAGTAAATAAGACAATATAACTCTTCTTTCCAGTAAATAAGACAAAATAACTCCTCTTTCCAGTAAATAAGACAAAATAACTCTTTTTTCCAGTAAATAAGACAAAATAACTCTTCTTTCCAGTAAATAAGACAAAATAACTCCTCTTTCCAGTAAATAAGACAACATAACTCTTTTTTCCAGTAAATAAGACAAAATAACTCTTCTTTCCAGTAAATAAGACAAAATAACTCTTCTTTCCAGTAAATAAGACAAAATAACTCCTCTTTCCAGTAAATAAGACAAAATAACTCCTCTTTCAAGTAAATAAGACAAAATAACTCTTCTTTCTAGTAAATAAGACAAAATAACTCATCTTTCTAGTAAATAAGACAAAATAACTCTTCTTTCCAGTAAATAAGACAAAGTAACTTTTCTTTCCAGTAAATAAGACAAAATAACTCCTCTTTCCAGTAAATAAGACAAAATAACTCTTCTTTCAGGTAAATAAGACAAAAAAACTCCTCTTTCAAGTAAATAAGACAAAATAACTCTTCTTTCCAGTAAATAAGACAAAATAACTCCTCTTTCCAGTAAATAAGACAAAATAACTCATCTTTCCAGTAAATAAGACAAAATAACTCTTCTTTCCAGTAAATAAGACAAAATAACTCTTCTTTCCAGTAAATAAGACAAAAAAACTCCTCTTTCCAGTAAATAAGACAAAATAACTTCTCTTTCCAGTAAATAAGACAAAATAACTCCTCTTTCTAGTAAATAAGACAAAATAACTCCTCTTTCCAGTAAATAAGACAACATAACTCTTCTTTCTATTAAATAAGACAAAATAACTCATCTTTCTGGTAAATAAGACAAAATAACTCTTCTTTCCAGTAAATAAGACAACATAACTCTTCTTTCCAGTAAATAAGACAAAATAACTCCTCTTTCTAGTAAATAAGACAAAATAACTCTTCTTTCTATTAAATAAGACAAAATAACTCATCTTTCTGGTAAATAAGACAAAATAACTCTTCTTTCCAGTAAATAAGACAAAATAACTTTTCTTTCCAGTAAATAAGACAAAATATGTCTTATTTACTTGAAAGAGGAGTTTTTTTGTCTTATTTACCTGAAAGAAGAGTTATTTTGTCTTATTTACTGGAAAGAGGAGTTATTTTGTCTTATTTACTGGAAAGAAGAGTTATTTTGTCTTATTTACCAGAAAGATGAGTTATTTTGTCTTATTTACTGGAAAGAAGAGTTATTTTGTCTTATTTACTGGAAAGAAGAGTTATTTTGTCTTATTTACCAGAAAGATGAGTTATTTTGTCTTATTTAATAGAAAGAAGAGTTATTTTGTCTTATTTACTGGAAAGAGGAGTTATTTTGTCTTATTTACTGGAAAGAAGAGTTATGTTGTCTTATTTACTGGAAAGAGGAGTTATTTTGTCTTATTTATTAGAAAGAGGAGTTATTTTTTCTTATTTACTGGAAAGAGGAGTTATTTTGTCTTATCTACTGGAAAGAAGAGTTATTTTGTCTTATTTACTGGAAAGAGGAGTTATTTTGTCTTATTTACTGGAAAGAAAAGTTACTTTGTCTTATTTACTGGAAAGAAGAGTTATTTTGTCTTATTTACTAGAAAGATGAGTTATTTTGTCTTATTTACTAGAAAGAAGAGTTATTTTGTCTTATTTACTTGAAAGAGGAGTTATTTTGTCTTATTTACTGGAAAGAGGAGTTATTTTGTCTTATTTACTGGAAAGAAGAGTTATTTTGTCTTATTTACTGGAAAGAAGAGTTATTTTGTCTTATTTACTGGAAAAAAGAGTTATGTTGTCTTATTTACTGGAAAGAGGAGTTATTTTGTCTTATTTACTGGAAAGAAGAGTTATTTTGTCTTATTTACTGGAAAAAAGAGTTATTTTGTCTTATTTACTGGAAAGAGGAGTTATTTTGTCTTATTTACTGGAAAGAAGAGTTATATTGTCTTATTTACTGGAAAGAAGAGTTATTTTTTCTTATTTACTGGAAAGAGGAGTTATTTTGTCTTATTTACTGGAAAGAAGAGTTATTTTGTCTTATTTACTGGAAAGAGGAGTTATTTTGTCTTATCTACTGGAAAGAAGAGTTATGTTGTCTTATTTACTGGAAAGAGGAGTTATTTTTTCTTATTTACTGGAAAGAGGAGTTATTTTGTCTTATCTACTGGAAAGAAGAGTTATTTTGTCTTATTTACTGGAAAGAGGAGTTATTTTGTCTTATTTACTGGAAAGAAGAGTTATTTTGTCTTATTTACTGGAAAGAGGAGTTATTTTGTCTTATTTACTGGAAAGAAAAGTTATTTTGTCTTATTTACTGGAAAGAAGAGTTATTTTGTCTTATTTACCAGGGTAAAGACAACATAACTCTTCTTTCCAGTAAATAAGACAAAATAACTCCTCTTTCCAGTAAATAAGACAAAATAACTCTTCTTTCCAGTAAATAAGACAAAATAACTCTTCTTTCCAGTAAATAAGACAAAATAACTCCTCTTTCCAGTAAATAAGACAAAATAACTCTTCTTTCCAGTAAATAAGACAACATACCTCTTCTTTCTAGTAAATAAGACAAAATTACTCCTCTTTCCAGTAAATAAGACAAAATAACTCCTCTTTCCAGTAAATAAGACAAAATATCTCCTCTTTCCAAGTAAATAAGACAAAATAACTCTTCTTTCCAGTAAATAAGACAAAATAACTCTTCTTTCTAGTAAATAAGACAAAATAACTCATCTTTCTGGTAAATAAGACAAAATAACTCTTCTTTCCAGTTAATAAGACAAAATAACTTTTCTTTCCAGTAAATAAGACAAAATAACTCCTCTTTCCAGTAAATAAGACAAAATAACTCTTCTTTCCAGTAAATAAGACAAAATAACTCCTCTTTCCAGTAAATAAGACAAAATAACTCTTCTTTCCAGTAAATAAGACAAAATAACTCTTCTTTCCAGTAAATAAGACAAAATAACTCCTCTTTCCAGTAAATAAGACAAAATAACTCCTCTTTCCAGTAAATAAGACAACATAACTCTTCTTTCCAGTAAATAAGACAAAATAACTCCTCTTTCCAGTAAATAAGACAAAATAACTCTTCCTTCCAGTAAATAAGACAAAATAACTCTTCTTTCCAGTAAATAAGACAAAATAACTCCTCTTTCCAGTAAATAAGACAAAATAACTCTTCTTTCCAGTAAATAAGACAAAATAACTCTTCTTTCCAGTAAATAAGACAAAATAACTCCTCTTTCCAGTAAATAAGACAAAATAACTCTTCTTTCCAGTAAATAAGACAACATAACTCTTCTTTCCAGTAAATAAGACAAAATAACTCCTCTTTCCAGTAAATAAGACAAAATAACTCTTTTTTCCAGTAAATAAGACAAAATAACTCTTCTTTCCAGTAAATAAGACAAAATAACTCCTCTTTCCAGTAAATAAGACAAAATAACTCCTCTTTCCAGTAAATAAGACAACATAACTCTTTTTTCCAGTAAATAAGACAAAATAACTCCTCTTTCCAGTAAATAAGACAAAATAACTCTTCTTTCCAGTAAATAAGACAAAATAACTCCTCTTTCCAGTAAATAAGACAAAATAACTCCTCTTTCAAGTAAATAAGACAATATAACTCTTCTTTCTAGTAAATAAGACAAAATAACTCATCTTTCCAGTAAATAAGACAAAATAACTCTTCTTTCCAGTAAATAAGACAAAATAACTCCTCTTTCCAGTAAATAAGACAAAATAACTCCTCTTTCAAGTAAATAAGACAATATAACTCTTCTTTCTAGTAAATAAGACAAAATAACTCATCTTTCCAGTAGACCACTTGGGGTTTATGTTAAAGGTATTGCCCGGATCTTTAACTGACTTAAGTGCCTGGGTGGGTTTCTGCACCTCAAGCCCACTGCAGGGTGTCAAATATCAACTTTGATATTTGAATTTTGTTCTGTGGAGAGGGGGGGAGGGTCTCTATAAATATCTCATGAAAAATATATTAAAGACGGCAAAGTTCTTGACCACTTGGGGTTTATGTCAAAGGTATTGCCCGGGTCTTTAACTGACTTAAGTGCATGGATGGGTTTCTGCACATCAAGCCCACAGTAGGGTGTCAAATATCAACTTTGATATTTGAAAAAAAAATTATGGAGGGGGGTCTCTATAAATATCCCATGAAAAATATATTAAGGACGGCAAAGTTCTTGACCAATTGGGGCTTAAGTCAAAGGTATTTACCGGGCCTTTAATTGACTTAAGTGCCTGGGTGGGTTTCTGCACCTCAAGCCCACAGCAGGGTGTCAAATATCAACTTTGATATTTGATTTTTTTTTATGGAGGGGGGTCTCTATAAATATCCCATGAACAATATATTAAAGACGGCAAAGTTCTTGACCAATTGGGGTTTACGTCAAAGGTATTGCCCGGGTCTTTAACTGACTTAAGTGCCTGGATGGGTTTCTGCACCTCAAGCCCACAGCAGGGTGTCAAATATCAACTTTGATATTTGAATTTTGTTCTGTGGAGGGGGGTCTCTATAAATATTCCATGAAAAATATATTAAAGACGGCAAAGTTCTTGACCACTTGGTGTTTATGTCAAAGGTATTGCCCTGGTCTTTAACTGACTTAAGTGCCTGGGTGGGTTTCTGCACCTCAAGCCCACTGCAGGGTGTCAAATATCAACTTTGATATTTGAATTTTGTTCTGTGGAGAGGGGTGGAGGGTCTCTATAAATATCTGATGAAAAATATATTAAAGACGCAAAGTTCTTGACCACTTGGGGTTTAAGTCAAAGGTATTGCCCGGGTCTTTAACTGACTTAAGTGCCTGGGTGGGGTTCTGCACCTCAAGCCCACAGCAGGGTGTCAAATATCAACTTTGATATTTGAATTTTGTTCTGTGGAGAGGGGGGGGCTCTCTATAAATATCTCATGAAAAATATATTAAAGACGGCAAAGTTCTTGACCACTTGGGGTTTATGTCAAAGGTATTGCCCGGGTCTTTAACTGACTTAAGTGCCTGGGTGGGTTTCTGCACCTCAAGCCCACTGCAGGGTGTCAAATATCAACTTTGATATTTGAATTTTGTTCTGTGGAGAGGGGGGAGGGGCTCTCTATAAATATCTCATGAAAAATATATTAAAGACGGCAAAGTTCTTGACCACTTGGGGTTTAAGTCAAAGGTATTGCCCGGGTCTTTAACTGACTTAAGTGCATGGATGGGTTTCTGCACCTCAAGCCCACAGTAGGGTGTCAAATATCAACTTTGATATTTGAAAAAAAAATTATGGAGGGGGGTCTCTATAAATATCCCATGAAAAATATATTAAGGACGGCAAAGTTCTTGACCAATTGGGGCTTAAGTCAAAGGTATTTTCCGGGCCTTTAATTGACTTAAGTGCCTGGGTGGGTTTCTGCACCTCAAGCCCACAGCAGGGTGTCAAATATCAACTTTGATATTTGATTTTTTTTATGGAGGGGGGTCTCTATAAATATCCCATGAAAAATATATTAAAGACGGCAAAGTTCTTGACCACTTGGGGTTTACGTCAAAGGTATTGCCCGGGTCTTTAACTGACTTAAGTGCCTGGATGGGTTTCTGCACCTCAAGCCCACAGCAGGGTGTCAAATATCAACTTTGATATTTGAATTTTGTTCTGTGGAGGGGGGGTCTCTATAAATATTCCATGAAAAATATATTAAGGACGGCAAAGTTCTTGCCCACTTGAGGTTTCAATCAAAGGTATTGCCTGGGCCTTTAACTGACTTAAGTGCCTGGGTGGGTTTCTGCACCTCAAGCCCAGAGCAGGGTGTCAAATATCAACATTGATATTTGATTTTATTTTATGGAGGGGGGTCTCTTTAAATATCCCATGAAAAATATATTAAAAACGGCAAAGTTCTTGACCAATTGGGCTTAAGTCAAAGGTATTGCCCGGGCCTTTAATTGACATAAGTGCCTGGGTGGGTTTCTGCACCTCAAGCCCACAGCAGGGTGTCAAATATCAACTTTGATATTTGATTTTTTTTTATGGAGGGCGGGTCTCTATAAATATCCCATGAAAAATATATTAAAGACGGCAAAGTTCTTGACCACTTGGGGTTTATGTCAAAGGTATTGCCCGGGTCTTTAACTGACTTAAGTGCCTGGGTGGGTTTCTGCACCTCAAGCCCACTGCAGGGTGTCAAATATCAATTTTGATATTTGAATTTTGTTCTCTGGAGAGGGGGGAGGGTCGCTATAAATATCTCATGAAAAATATATTAAAGACGCAAAGTTCTTGACCACTTGGGGTTTAAGTCAAAGGTATTGCCCGGATCTTTAACTGACTTAAGTGCATGGATGGGTTTCTGCACCTCAAGCCCACAGTAGGGTGTCAAATATCAACTTTGATATTTGATATTTTTTCATGGAGGGGGTCTCTATAAATATCCCATGAAAAATATATTATAGACGGCAAAGTTCTTGACCACTTGGGGTTTATGTCAAAGGTATTGCCCGGGTCTTTAACTGACTTAAGTGCATGGATGGGTTTCTGCACCTCAAGCCCACAGTAGGGTGTCAAATATTAACTTTGATATTTGATTTTTTTTTATGGATGGGGTCTCTATAAATATCCCATAAAAAATATATTAAAGACGGCAAAGTTCTTGACCACTTGGGGTTTATGTCAAAGGTATTGCCCGGGTCTTTAACTGACTTAAGTGCCTGGGTGGGTTTCTGCACCTCAAGCCTACTGCAGGGTGTCAAATATCAACTTTGATATTTGAATTTTGTTCTGTGGAGGGGGGGTCTCTATAAATATTCCATGAAAAATATATTAAGGACGGCAAAGTTCTTGCCCACTTGAGGTTTCAATCAAAGGTATTGCCTGGGCCTTTAACTGACTTAAGTGCCTGGGTGGGTTTCCTGACCTCAAGCCCAGAGTAGGGTGTCAAATATCAACATTGATATTTGATTTTTTTTTATGGAGGGGGGTCTCTATAAATATCCCATGAAAAATATATTAAAGACGCAAAGTTCTTGACCACTTGGGGTTTAAGTCAAAGGTATTGCCCGGGTCTTTAACTGACTTAAGTGCATGGATGGGTTTCTGCACCTCAAGCCCACAGTAGGGTGTCAAATATCAATTTTGATATTTGATTTTTTTTTATGGATGGGGTCTCTATAAATATCCCATGAAAAATATATTAAAGACGGCAAAGTTCTTGACCACTTGGGGTTTACGTCAAAGGTATTGCCCGGGTCTTTAACTGACTTAAGTGCCTGGATGGGTTTCTGCACCTCAAGCCCACAGCAGGGTGTCAAATATCAACTTTGATATTTGAATTTTGTTCTGTGGAGGGGGGGTCTCTATAAATATTCCATGAAAAATATATTAAGGACGGCAAAGTTCTTGCCCACTTGAGGTTTCAATCAAAGGTATTGCCTGGGCCTTTAACTGACTTAAGTGCCTGGGTGGGTTTCTGCACCTCAAGCCCACAGCAGGGTGTCAAATATCAACTTTGATATTTGATTTTTTTTTATGGAGGGGGGTCTCTATAAATATCCCATGAAAAATATATTAAAGACGGCAAAGTTCTTGACCACTTGGGGTTTACGTCAAAGGTATTGCCCGGGTCTTTAACTGACTTAAGTGCCTGGGTAGGTTTCTGCACCTCAAGCCCACAGCAGGGTGTCAAATATCAACTTTGATATTTGAATTTTGTTCTGTGGAGGGGGGGTCTCTATAAATATTCCATGAAAAATATATTAAGGACGGCAAAGTTCTTTCCCACTTGAGGTTTCAATCAAAGGTATTGCCTGGGCCTTTAACTGACTTAAGTGCCTGGGTGGGTTTCTGCACCTCAAGCCCAGAGTAGGGTGTCAAATATCAACATTGATATTTGATTTTTTTTTATGGAGGGGGGTCTCTTTAAATATCCCATGAAAAATATATTAAAAACGGCAAAGTTCTTGACCACTTGGGGTTTATGTCAAAGGTATTGCCCGGGTCTTTAACTGACTTAAGTGCATGGATGGGTTTCTGCACCTCAAGCCCACAGTAGGGTGTCAAATATCAACTTTGATATTTGATTTTTTTTTATGGATGGTGTCAACTTTGATATTTGAATTTTGTTCTGTGGAGGGAGGTCTCTATAAATATTCCATGAAAAATATATTAAAGACGGTAAAGTTCTTGACCACTTGGGGTTTATGTCAAAGGTATTGCCCGGGTCTTTAACTGACTTAAGTGCCTGGGTGGGTTTCTGCACCTCAAGCCCACTGCAGGGTGTCAAATATCAACTTTGATATTTGAATTTTGTTCTGTGGAGAGGGGGGGAGGGTCTCTATAAATATCTCATGAAAAATATATTAAAGACGCAAAGTTCTTGACCACTTGGGGTTTAAGTCAAAGGTATTGCCCGGGTCTTTAACTGACTTAAGTGCATGGATGGGTTTCTGCACCTCAAGCCCACAGTAGGGTGTCAAATATCAACTTTGATATTTGATTTTTTTTTATGGATGGGGTCTCTATAAATATCCCATAAAAAATATATTAAAAACGGCAAAGTTCTTGACCACTTGGGGATTACGTCAAAGGTATTGCCCGGGTCTTTAACTGACTTAAGTGCCTGGATGGGTTTCTGCACCTCAAGCCCACAGCAGGGTGTCAAATATCAACTTTGATATTTGAATTTTGTTCTGTGGAGGGGGGGTCTCTATAAATATTCCATGAAAAATATATTAAGGACGGCAAAGTTCTTGCCCACTTGAGGTTTCAATCAAAGGTATTGCCTGGGCCTTTAACTGACTTAAGTGCCTGGGTGGGTTTCCTCACCTCAAGCCCAGAGTAGGGTGTCAAATATCAACATTGATATTTGATTTTTTTTTATGGAGGGGGGTCTCTATAAATATCCCATGAAAAATATATTAAAGACGCAAAGTTCTTGACCACTTGGGGTTTAAGTCAAAGGTATTGCCCGGGTCTTTAACTGACTTAAGTGCATGGATGGGTTTCTGCACCTCAAGCCCACAGTAGGGTGTCAAATATCAATTTTGATATTTGATTTTTTTTTATGGATAGGGTCTCTATAAATATCCCATGAAAAATATATTAAAGACGGCAAAGTTCTTGACCACTTGGGGTTTACGTCAAAGGTATTGCCCGGGTCTTTAACTGACTTAAGTGCCTGGATGGGTTTCTGCACCTCAAGCCCACAGCAGGGTGTCAAATATCAACTTTGATATTTGAATTTTGTTCTGTGGAGGGGGGGTCTCTATAAATATTCCATGAAAAATATATTAAGGACGGCAAAGTTCTTGCCCACTTGAGGTTTCAATCAAAGGTATTGCCTGGGCCTTTAACTGACTTAAGTGCCTGGGTGGGTTTCTGCACCTCAAGCCCACAGCAGGGTGTCAAATATCAACTTTGATATTTGATTTTTTTTTATGGAGGGGGGTCTCTATAAATATCCCATGAAAAATATATTAAAGACGGCAAAGTTCTTGACCACTTGGGGTTTACGTCAAAGGTATTGCCCGGGTCTTTAACTGACTTAAGTGCCTGGGTGGGTTTCTGCACCTCAAGCCCACAGCAGGGTGTCAAATATCAACTTTGATATTTGAATTTTGTTCTGTGGAGGGGGGGTCTCTATAAATATTCCATGAAAAATATATTAAGGACGGCAAAGTTCTTTCCCACTTGAGGTTTCAATCAAAGGTATTGCCTGGGCCTTTAACTGACTTAAGTGCCTGGGTGGGTTTCTGCACCTCAAGCCCAGAGTAGGGTGTCAAATATCAACATTGATATTTGATTTTTTTTTATTGAGGGGGGTCTCTTTAAATATCCCATGAAAAATATATTAAAAACGGCAAAGTTCTTGACCACTTGGGGTTTATGTCAAAGGTATTGCCCGGGTCTTTAACTGACTTAATTGCATGGATGGGTTTCTGCACCTCAAGCCCACAGTAGGGTGTCAAATATCAACTTTGATATTTGATTTTTTTTTATGGATGGTGTCTCTATAAATATCCCATAAAAAATATATTAAAGACGGCAAAGTTCTTGACCACTTGGGGATTATGTCAAAGGTATTGCCCGGGTCTTTAACTGACTTAAGTGCCTGGATGGGTTTCTGCACCTCAAGCCCACAGCAGGGTGTCAAATATCAACTTTGATATTTGAATTTTGTTCTGTGGAGGGAGGTCTCTATAAATATTCCATGAAAAATATATTAAAGACGGTAAAGTTCTTGACCACTTGGGGTTTATGTCAAAGGTATTGCCCGGGTCTTTAACTGACTTAAGTGCCTGGGTGGGTTTCTGCACCTCAAGCCCACTGCAGGGTGTCAAATATCAACTTTGATATTTGAATTTTGTTCTGTGGAGAGGGGGGGAGGGTCTCTATAAATATCTCATGAAAAATATATTAAAGACGCAAAGTTCTTGACCACTTGGGGTTTAAGTCAAAGGTATTGCCCGGGTCTTTAACTGACTTAAGTGCATGGATGGGTTTCTGTACCTCAAGCCCACAGTAGGGTGTCAAATATCAACTTTGATATTTGATTTTTTTTATGGATGGGGTCTCTATAAATATCCTATGAAAAATATATTAAAGACGGCAAAGTTCTTGACCACTTGGGGTTTACGTCAAAGGTATTGCCCGGGTCTTTAACTGACTTAAGTGCCTGGATGGGTTTCTGCACCTCAAGCCCACAGCAGGGTGTCAAATATCAACTTTGATATTTGATTTTTTTTTATGGAGGGGGGTCTCTATAAATATCCCATGAAAAATATATTAAAGACGGCAAAGTTCTTGACCACTTGGGGTTTACGTCAAAGGTATTGCCCGGGTCTTTAACTGACATAAGTGCCTGGATGGGTTTCTGCACCTCAAGCCCACAGCAGGGTGTCAAATATCAACTTTGATATTTGAATTTTGTTCTGTGGAGGGGGGGTCTCTATAAATATTCCATGAAAAATATATTAAGGACGGCAAAGTTCTTGCCCACTTGAGGTTTCAATTAAAGGTATTGCCTGGGCCTTTAACTGACTTAAGTGCCTGGATGGGTTTCTGCACCTCAAGCCCACAGCAGGGTGTCAAATATCAACTTTGATATTTGATTTTTTTTTATGGAGGGGGGTCTCTATAAATATCCCATGAAAAATATATTAAAGACGGCAAAGTTCTTGACCACTTGGGGTTTACGTCAAAGGTATTGCCCGGGTCTTTAACTGACATAAGTGCCTGGATGGGTTTCTGCACCTCAAGCCCACAGCAGGGTGTCAAATATCAACTTTGATATTTGAATTTTGTTCTGTGGAGGGGGGGTCTCTATAAATATTCCATGAAAAATATATTAAGGACGGCAAAGTTCTTGCCCACTTGAGGTTTCAATTAAAGGTATTGCCTGGGCCTTTAACTGACTTAAGTGCCTGGATGGGTTTCTGCACCTCAAGCCCACAGCAGGGTGTCAAATATCAACTTTGATATTTGATTTTTTTTTATGGAGGGGGGTCTCTATAAATATCCCATGAAAAATATATTAAAGACGGCAAAGTTCTTGACCACTTGGGGTTTACGTCAAAGGTATTGCCCGGGTCTTTAACTGACATAAGTGCCTGGATGGGTTTCTGCACCTCAAGCCCACAGCAGGGTGTCAAATATCAACTTTGATATTTGAATTTTGTTCTGTGGAGGGGGGGTCTCTATAAATATTCCATGAAAAATATATTAAGGACGGCAAAGTTCTTGCCCACTTGAGGTTTCAATTAAAGGTATTGCCTGGGCCTTTAACTGACTTAAGTGCCTGGGTGGGTTTCTGCACCTCAAGCCCACAGCAGGGTGTCAAATATCAATTTTGATATTTGATTTTTTTTTATGGAGGGGGGTCTCTATAAATATCCCATGAACAATATATTAAAGACGGCAAAGTTCTTGACCACTTGGGGTTTACGTCAAAGGTATTGCCCGGGTCTTTAACTGACATAAGTGCCTGGGTGGGTTTCTGCACCTCAAGCCCACAGCAGGGTGTCAAATATCAACTTTGATATTTCAATTTTGTTCTGTGGAGGGGGAGTCTCTATAAATATTCCATGAAAAATATATTAAGGACGGCAAAGTTCTTTCCCACTTGAGGTTTCAATCAAAGGTATTGCGTGGGCCTTTAACTGACTTAAGTGCCTGGGTGGGTTTCTGCACCTCAAGCCCAGAGTAGGGTGTCAAATATCAACATTGATATTTGATTTTTTTTTATGGAGGGGGGTCTCTTTAAATATCCCATGAAAAATATATTAAAAACGGCAAAGTTCTTGACCAATTGGGGCTTAAGTCAAAGGTATTGCCCGGGCCTTTAATTGACATAAGTGCTTGGGTGGGTTTCTGCACCTCAAGCCTACAGCAGGGTGTCAAATATCAACTTTGATATTTGAATTTTGTTCTGTGGAGAGGTGGGGAGGGTCTCTATAAATATCTCATGAAAAATATATTAAAGACGCAAAGTTCTTGACCACTTGGGGTTTACGTCAAAGGTATTGCCCGGGTCTTTAACTGACTTAAGTGCATGGATGGGTTTCTGCACCTCAAGCCCACAGTAGGGTGTCAAATATCAACTTTGATATTTGATTTTTTTTTATGGATGGGGTCTCTATAAATATCCCATAAAAAATATATTAAAGACGGCAAAGTTCTTGACCACTTGGGGTTTATGTCAAAGGTATTGCCCGGGTCTTTAACTGACTTAAGTGCCTGGGTGGGTTTCTGCACCTCAAGCCCACTGCAGGGTGTCAAATATCAACTTTGATATTTGAATTTTGTTCTGTGGAGAGGGGGGGAGGGTCTCTATAAATATCTCATGAAAAATATATTAAGGACGGCAAAGTTCTTGACCACTTGGGGTTTAAGTCAAAGGTATTGCCCGGGTCTTTAACTG
This sequence comes from Bathymodiolus brooksi, assembly GCA_963680875.1. NCBI lineage: Eukaryota > Metazoa > Mollusca > Bivalvia > Mytilida > Modiolidae > Bathymodiolus > Bathymodiolus brooksi. Next base: position 17,014,662 of record OY804576.1, read on the forward strand.
ACTTAAGTGCCTGGGTGGGTTTCTGCACCTCAAGCCCACAGCAGGGTGTCAAATATCAACTTTGATATTTGATTTTTTTTTATGGAGGGGGGTCTCTATAAATATCCCATGAAAAATATATTAAAGACGGCAAAGTTCTTGACCACTTGGGGTTTACGTCAAAGGTATTGCCCGGGTCTTTAACTGACATAAGTGCCTGGATGGGTTTCTGCACCTCAAGCCCACAGCAGGGTGTCAAATATCAACTTTGATATTTGAAATTTGTTCTGTGGAGGGGGGGTCTCTATAAATATTCCATGAAAAATATATTAAGGACGGCAAAGTTCTTGCCCACTTGAGGTTTCAATCAAAGGTATTGCCTGGGCCTTTAACTGACTTAAGTGCCTGGGTGGGTTTCTGCACCTCAAGCCCAGAGTAGGGTGTCAAATATCAACATTGATATTTGATTTTTTTTTATGGAGGGGGGTCTCTTTAAATATCCCATGAAAAATATATTAAAAACGGCAAAGTTCTTGACCACTTGGGGTTTATGTCAAAGGTATTGCCCGGGTCTTTAACTGACTTAAGTGCATGGATGGGTTTCTGCACCTCAAGCCCACAGTAGGGTGTCAAATATCAACTTTGATATTTGATTTTTTTTTATGGATGGTGTCAACTTTGATATTTGAATTTTGTTCTGTGGAGGGAGGTCTCTATAAATATTCCATGAAAAATATATTAAAGACGGTAAAGTTCTTGACCACTTGGGGTTTATGTCAAAGGTATTGCCCGGGTCTTTAACTGACTTAAGTGCCTGGGTGGGTTTCTGCACCTCAAGCCCACTGCAGGGTGTCAAATATCAACTTTGATATTTGAATTTTGTTCTGTGGAGAGGGGGGGAGGGTCTCTATAAATATCTCATGAAAAATATATTAAAGACGCAAAGTTCTTGACCACTTGGGGTTTAAGTCAAAGGTATTGCCCGGGTCTTTAACTGACTTAAGTGCATGGATGGGTTTCTGCACCTCAAGCCCACAGTAGGGTGTCAAATATCAACTTTGATATTTGATTTTTTTTTATGGATGGGGTCTCTATAAATATCCCATAAAAAATATATTAAAAACGGCAAAGTTCTTGACCACTTGGGGATTACGTCAAAGGTATTGCCCGGGTCTTTAACTGACTTAAGTGCCTGGATGGGTTTCTGCACCTCAAGCCCACAGCAGGGTGTCAAATATCAACTTTGATATTTGAATTTTGTTCTGTGGAGGGGGTTCTCTATAAATATTCCATGAAAAATATATTAAGGACGGCAAAGTTCTTGCCCACTTGAGGTTTCAATCAAAGGTATTGCCTGGGCCTTTAACTGACTTAAGTGCCTGGGTGGGTTTCTGCACCTCAAGCCCACAGCAGGGTGTCAAATATCAACTTTGATATTTGATTTTTTTTTATGGAGGGGGGTCTCTATAAATATCCCATGAAAAATATATTAAAGACGGCAAAGTTCTTGACCACTTGGGGTTTACGTCAAAGGTATTGCCCGGGTCTTTAACTGACTTAAGTGCCTGGGTGGGTTTCTGCACCTCAAGCCCACAGCAGGGTGTCAAATATCAACTTTGATATTTGAATTTTGTTCTGTGGAGGGGGGGTCTCTATAAATATTCCATGAAAAATATATTAAGGACGGCAAAGTTCTTTCCCACTTGAGGTTTCAATCAAAGGTATTGCCTGGGCCTTTAACTGACTTAAGTGCCTGGGTGGGTTTCTGCACCTCAAGCCCAGAGTAGGGTGTCAAATATCAACATTGATATTTGATTTTTTTTTATGGAGGGGGGTCTCTTTAAATATCCCATGAAAAATATATTAAAAACGGCAAAGTTCTTGACCACTTGGGGTTTATGTCAAAGGTATTGCCCGGGTCTTTAACTGACTTAATTGCATGGATGGGTTTCTGCACCTCAAGCCCACAGTAGGGTGTCAAATATCAACTTTGATATTTGATTTTTTTTTATGGATGGTGTCTCTATAAATATCCCATAAAAAATATATTAAAGACGGCAAAGTTCTTGACCACTTGGGGATTATGTCAAAGGTATTGCCCGGGTCTTTAACTGACTTAAGTGCCTGGATGGGTTTCTGCACCTCAAGCCCACAGCAGGGTGTCAAATATCAACTTTGATATTTGAATTTTGTTCTGTGGAGGGAGGTCTCTATAAATATTCCATGAAAAATATATTAAAGACGGTAAAGTTCTTGACCACTTGGGGTTTATGTCAAAGGTATTGCCCGGGTCTTTAACTGACTTAAGTGCCTGGGTGGGTTTCTGCACCTCAAGCCCACTGCAGGGTGTCAAATATCAACTTTGATATTTGAATTTTGTTCTGTGGAGAGGGGGGGAGGGTCTCTATAAATATCTCATGAAAAATATATTAAAGACGCAAAGTTCTTGACCACTTGGGGTTTAAGTCAAAGGTATTGCCCGGGTCTTTAACTGACTTAAGTGCATGGATGGGTTTCTGTACCTCAAGCCCACAGTAGGGTGTCAAATATCAACTTTGATATTTGATTTTTTTTATGGATGGGGTCTCTATAAATATCCTATGAAAAATATATTAAAGACGGCAAAGTTCTTGACCACTTGGGGTTTACGTCAAAGGTATTGCCCGGGTCTTTAACTGACTTAAGTGCCTGGATGGGTTTCTGCACCTCAAGCCCACAGCAGGGTGTCAAATATCAACTTTGATATTTGATTTTTTTTTATGGAGGGGGGTCTCTATAAATATCCCATGAAAAATATATTAAAGACGGCAAAGTTCTTGACCACTTGGGGTTTACGTCAAAGGTATTGCCCGGGTCTTTAACTGACATAAGTGCCTGGATGGGTTTCTGCACCTCAAGCCCACAGCAGGGTGTCAAATATCAACTTTGATATTTGAATTTTGTTCTGTGGAGGGGGGGTCTCTATAAATATTCCATGAAAAATATATTAAGGACGGCAAAGTTCTTGCCCACTTGAGGTTTCAATTAAAGGTATTGCCTGGGCCTTTAACTGACTTAAGTGCCTGGATGGGTTTCTGCACCTCAAGCCCACAGCAGGGTGTCAAATATCAACTTTGATATTTGATTTTTTTTTATGGAGGGGGGTCTCTATAAATATCCCATGAAAAATATATTAAAGACGGCAAAGTTCTTGACCACTTGGGGTTTACGTCAAAGGTATTGCCCGGGTCTTTAACTGACATAAGTGCCTGGATGGGTTTCTGCACCTCAAGCCCACAGCAGGGTGTCAAATATCAACTTTGATATTTGAATTTTGTTCTGTGGAGGAGGGGTCTCTATAAATATTCCATGAAAAATATATTAAGGACGGCAAAGTTCTTGCCCACTTGAGGTTTCAATTAAAGGTATTGCCTGGGCCTTTAACTGACTTAAGTGCCTGGGTGGGTTTCTGCACCTCAAGCCCACAGCAGGGTGTCAAATATCAATTTTGATATTTGATTTTTTTTTATGGAGGGGGGTCTCTATAAATATCCCATGAACAATATATTAAAGACGGCAAAGTTCTTGACCACTTGGGGTTTACGTCAAAGGTATTGCCCGGGTCTTTAACTGACATAAGTGCCTGGGTGGGTTTCTGCACCTCAAGCCCACAGCAGGGTGTCAAATATCAACTTTGATATTTCAATTTTGTTCTGTGGAGGGGGAGTCTCTATAAATATTCCATGAAAAATATATTAAGGACGGCAAAGTTCTTTCCCACTTGAGGTTTCAATCAAAGGTATTGCGTGGGCCTTTAACTGACTTAAGTGCCTGGGTGGGTTTCTGCACCTCAAGCCCAGAGTAGGGTGTCAAATATCAACATTGATATTTGATTTTTTTTTATGGAGGGGGGTCTCTTTAAATATCCCATGAAAAATATATTAAAAACGGCAAAGTTCTTGACCAATTGGGGCTTAAGTCAAAGGTATTGCCCGGGCCTTTAATTGACATAAGTGCTTGGGTGGGTTTCTGCACCTCAAGCCCACAGCAGGGTGTCAAATATCAACTTTGATATTTGAATTTTGTTCTGTGGAGAGGTGGGGAGGGTCTCTATAAATATCTCATGAAAAATATATTAAAGACGCAAAGTTCTTGACCACTTGGGGTTTACGTCAAAGGTATTGCCCGGGTCTTTAACTGACTTAAGTGCATGGATGGGTTTCTGCACCTCAAGCCCACAGTAGGGTGTCAAATATCAACTTTGATATTTGATTTTTTTTTATGGATGGGGTCTCTATAAATATCCCATAAAAAATATATTAAAGACGGCAAAGTTCTTGACCACTTGGGGTTTATGTCAAAGGTATTGCCCGGGTCTTTAACTGACTTAAGTGCCTGGGTGGGTTTCTGCACCTCAAGCCCACTGCAGGGTGTCAAATATCAACTTTGATATTTGAATTTTGTTCTGTGGAGAGGGGGGGAGGGTCTCTATAAATATCTCATGAAAAATATATTAAGGACGGCAAAGTTCTTGACCACTTGGGGTTTAAGTCAAAGGTATTGCCCGGGTCTTTAACTGACTTAAGTGCCTGGGTGGGTTTCTGCACCTCAAGCCCACAGCAGGGTGTCAAATATCAACTTTGATATTTGATTTTTTTTTATGGAGGGGGGTCTCTATAAATATCCCATGAAAAATATATTAAAGACGGCAAAGTTCTTGACCACTTGGGGTTTACGTCAAAGGTATTGCCCGGGTCTTTAACTGACTTAAGTGCCTGGATGGGTTTCTGCACCTCAAGCCCACAGCAGGGTGTCAAATATCAACTTTGATATTTGAAATTTGTTCTGTGGAGGGGGGGTCTCTATAAATATTCCATGAAAAATATATTAAGGACGGCAAAGTTCTTGCCCACTTGAGGTTTCAATCAAAGGTATTGCCTGGGCCTTTAACTGACTTAAGTGCCTGGGTGGGTTTCTGCACCTCAAGCCCACAGCAGGGTGTCAAATATCAACTTTGATATTTGATTTTTTTTTATGGAGGGGGGTCTCTATAAATATCCCATGAAAAATATATTAAAGACGGCAAAGTTCTTGACCACTTGGGGTTTACGTTAAAGGTATTGCCCGGGTCTTTAACTGACTTAAGTGCCTGGGTGGGTTTCTGCACCTCAAGCCCACAGCAGGGTGTCAAATATCAACTTTGATATTTCAATTTTGTTCTGTGGAGGGGGGGTCTCTATAAATATTCCATGAACAATATATTAAGGACGGCAAAGTTCTTTCCCACTTGAGGTTTCAATCAAAGGTATTGCGTGGGCCTTTAACTGACTTAAGTGCCTGGGTGGGTTTCTGCACCTCAAGCCCAGAGTAGGGTGTCAAATATCAACATTGATATTTGATTTTTTTTTATGGAGGGGGGTCTCTTTAAATATCCAATGAAAAATATATTAAAAACGGCAAAGTTCTTGACCAATTGGAGGTTTACGTCAAAGGTATTGCCCGGGCCTTTAATTGACATAAGTGCCTGGGTGGGTTTCTGCACCTCAAGCCCACAGCAGGGTGTCAAATATCAACTTTGATATTTGATTTTTTTTTATGGAGGGGGTCTCTATAAATATCCCATGAAAAATATATTAAAGACGGTAAAGTTCTTGACCACTTGGGGTTTATGTCAAAGGTATTGCCCAGGTCTTTAACTGACTTAAGTGCCTGGGTGGGTTTCTGCACCTCAAGCCCACTGCAGGGTGTCAAATATCAACTTTGATATTTGAATTTTGTTCTGTGGAGAGGGGGGGAGGGTCTCTATAAATATGTCATGAAAAATATATTAACGACGCAAAGTTCTTGACCACTTGGGGTTTACGTCAAAGGTATTGCCCGGGTCTTTAACTGACTTAAGTGCATGGATGGATTTCTGCACCTCAAGCCCACAGTAGGGTGTCAAATATCAACTTTGATATTTGAATTTTGTTCTGTGGAGAGGGGGGGAGGGTCTCTATAAATATCTCATGAAAAATATATTAAGGACGGCAAAGTTCTTGACCACTTGGGGTTTAAGTCAAAGGTATTGCCCGGGTCTTTAACTGACTTAAGTGCCTGGGTGGGTTTCTGCACCTCAAGCCCACAGCAGGGTGTCAAATATCAACTTTGATATTTGATTTTTTTTTATGGAGGGGGGTCTCTATAAATATCCCATGAAAAATATATTAAAGACGGCAAAGTTCTTGACCACTTGGGGTTTACGTCAAAGGTATTGCCCGGGTCTTTAACTGACTTAAGTGCCTGGATGGGTTTCTGCACCTCAAGCCCACAGCAGGGTGTCAAATATCAACTTTGATATTTGAAATTTGTTCTGTGGAGGGGGGGTCTCTATAAATATTCCATGAAAAATATATTAAGGACGGCAAAGTTCTTGCCCACTTGAGGTTTCAATCAAAGGTATTGCCTGGGCCTTTAACTGCCTTAAGTGCCTGGGTGGGTTTCTGCACCTCAAGCCCACAGCAGGGTGTCAAATATCAACTTTGATATTTGATTTTTTTTTATGGAGGGGGGTCTCTATAAATATCCCATGAAAAATATATTAAAGACGGCAAAGTTCTTGACCACTTGGGGTTTACGTCAAAGGTATTGCCCGGGTCTTTAACTGACTTAAGTGCCTGGGTGGGTTTCTGCACCTCAAGCCCACAGCAGGGTGTCAAATATCAACTTTGATATTTCAATTTTGTTCTGTGGAGGGGGGGTCTCTATAAATATTCCATGAAAAATATATTAAGGACGGCAAAGTTCTTTCCCACTTGAGGTTTCAATCAAAGGTATTGCCTGGGCCTTTAACTGACTTAAGTGCCTGGGTGGGTTTCTGCACCTCAAGCCCAGAGTAGGGTGTCAAATATCAACATTGATATTTGATTTTTTTTTATGGAGGGGGGTCTCTTTAAATATCCAATGAAAAATATATTAAAAACGGCAAAGTTCTTGACCAATTGGAGCTTAAGTCAAAGGTATTGCCCGGGCCTTTAATTGACATAAGTGCCTGGGTGGGTTTCTGCACCTCAAGCCCACAGCAGGGTGTCAAATATCAACTTTGATATTTGATTTTTTTTTATGGAGGGGGTCTCTATAAATATCCCATGAAAAATATATTAAAGACGGCAAAGTTCTTGACCACTTGGGGTTTATGTCAAAGGTATTGCCCGGGTCTTTAACTGACTTAAGTGCCTGGGTGGGTTTCTGCACCTCAAGCCCACTGCAGGGTGTCAAATATCAACTTTGATATTTGAATTTTGTTCTGTGGAGAGGGGGGGAGGGTCTCTATAAATATCTCATGAAAAATATATTAACGACGCAAAGTTCTTGACCACTTGGGGTTTACGTCAAAGGTATTGCCCGGGTCTTTAACTGACTTAAGTGCATGGATGGGTTTCTGCACCTCAAGCCCACAGTAGGGTGTCAAATATCAACTTTGATATTTGATTTTTTTTTATGGATGGGGTCTCTATAAATATCCCATAAAAAATATATTAAAGACGGCAAAGTTCTTGACCACTTGGGGTTTATGTCAAAGGTATTGCCCGGGTCTTTAACTGACTTAAGTGCCTGGGTGGGTTTCTGCACCTCAAGCCCACTGCAGGGTGTCAAATATCAACTTTGATATTTGAATTTTGTTCTGTGGAGAGGGGGGGAGGGTCTCTATAAATATCTCATGAAAAATATATTAAAGACGGCAAAGTTCTTGACCACTTGGGGTTTAAGTCAAAGGTATTGCCCGGGTCTTTAACTGACTTAAGTGCATGGATGGGTTTCTGCACCTCAAGCCCACAGTAGGGTGTCAAATATCAACTTTGATATTTGAAAAAAAAATTATGGAGGGGGGTCTCTATAAATATCCCATGAAAAATATATTAAGGACGGCAAAGTTCTTGACCAATTGGGGCTTAAGTCAACGGTATTTTCCGGGCCTTTAATTGACTTAAGTGCCTGGGTGGGTTTCTGCACCTCAAGCCCACAGCAGGGTGTCAAATATCAACTTTGATATTTGATTCTTTTTTATGGAGGGGGGTCTCTATAAATATCCCATGAAAAATATATTAAAGACGGCAAAGTTCTTGACCACTTGGGGTTTACGTCAAAGGTATTGCCCGGGTCTTTAACTGACTTAAGTGCCTGGATGGGTTTCTGCACCTCAAGCCCACAGCAGGGTGTCAAATATCAACTTTGATATTTGAATTTTGTTCTGTGGAGGGGGTCTCTATAAATATTCCATGAAAAATATATTAAAGACGGCAAAGTTCTTGACCACTTGGGGTTTATGTCAAAGGTATTGCCCGGGTCTTTAACTGACTTAAGTGCCTGGGTGGGTTTCTGCACCTCAAGCCCACTGCAGGGTGTCAAATATCAACTTTGATATTTGAATTTTGTTCTGTGGAGAGGGGGGGGAGGGTCTCTATAAATATCTCATGAAAAATATATTAAAGACGCAAAGTTCTTGACCACTTGGGGTTTAAGTCAAAGGTATTGCACGGGTCTTTAACTGACTTAAGTGCATGGATGGGTTTCTGCACCTCAAGCCCACAGTAGGGTGTCAAATATCAACTTTGATATTTGAAAAAAAAATTATGGAGGGGGGTCTCTATAAATATCCCATGAAAAATATATTAAAGACGGCAAAGTTCTTGACCAATTGGGGCTTAAGTCAAAGGTATTTTCCGGGCCTTTATTTGACTTAAGTGCCTGGGTGGGTTTCTGCACCTCAAGCCCACAGCAGGGTGTCAAATATCAACTTTGATATTTGATTTTTTTTTATGGAGGGGGGTCTCTATAAATATCCCATGAAAAATATATTAAAGACGGCAAAGTTCTTGACCACTTGGGGTTTACGTCAATGGTATTGCCCGGGTCTTTAACTGACTTAAGTGCCTGGATGGGTTTCTGCACCTCAAGCCCACAGCAGGGTGTCAAATATCAACTTTGATATTTGAATTTTGTTCTGTGGAGGGGGGGTCTCTATAAATATTCCATGAAAAATATATTAAGGACAGCAAAGTTCTTGCCCACTTGAGGTTTCAATCAAAGGTATTGCCTGGGCCTTTAACTGACTTAAGTGCCAGGGTGGGTGTCTGCACCTCAAGCCCAGAGTAGGGTGTCAAATATCAACATTGATATTTGATTTTTTTTTATGGAGGGGGGTCTCTTTAAATATCCCATGAAAAATATATTAAAAACGGCAAAGTTCTTGACCAATTGGGGCTTAAGTCAAAGGTATTTCCCGGGCCTTTAATTGACATAAGTGCCTGGGTGGGTTTCTGCACCTCAAGCCCACAGCAGGGTTTCAAATATCAACTTTGATATTTGAATTTTGTTCTGTGGAGAGGGGGGGAGGGTCTCTATAAATATCTCATGAAAAATATATTAAAGACGGCAAAGTTCTTGACCACTTGGGGTTTAAGTCAAAGGTATTGCCCGGGTCTTTAACTGACTTAAGTGCATGGATGGGTTTCTGCACCTCAAGCCCACAGTAGGGTGTCAAATATCAACTTTGATATTTGAAAAAAAAATTATGGAGGGGGGTCTCTATAAATATCCCATGAAAAATATATTAAGGACGGCAAAGTTCTTGACCAATTGGGGCTTAAGTCAAAGGTAATTTCCGGGCCTTTAATTGACTTAAGTGCCTGGGTGGGTTTCTGCACCTCAAGCCCACAGCAGGGTGTCAAATATCAACTTTGATATTTGATTTTTTTTTATGGAGGTGGGTCTCTATAAATATCCCATGAAAAATATATTAAAGACGGCAAAGTTCTTGACCACTTGGGGTTTACGTCAAAGGTATTGCCCGGGTCTTTAACTGACTTAAGTGCCTGGATGGGTTTCTGCACCTCAAGCCCACAGCAGGGTGTCAAATATCAACTTTGATATTTGAATTTTGTTCTGTGGAGAGGGGTCTCTATAAATATTCCATGAAAAATATATTAAAGACGGCAAAGTTCTTGACCACTTGGGGTTTATGTCAAAGGTATTGCCCGGGTCTTTAACTGACTTAAGTGCCTGGGTGGGTTTCTGCACCTCAAGCCCACTGCAGGGTGTCAAATATCAACTTTGATATTTGAATTTTGTTCTGTGGAGAGGGGGGAGGGTCTCTATAAATATCTCATGAAAAATATATTAAAGACGCAAAGTTCTTGACCACTTGGGGTTTAAGTCAAAGGTATTGCCCGGGTCTTTAACTGACTTAAGTGCATGGATGGGTTTCTGCACCTCAAGCCCACAGTAGGGTGTCAAATATCAACTTTGATATTTGAAAAAAAAATTATGGAGGGGGGTCTCTATAAATATCCCATGAAAAATATATTAAGGACGGCAAAGTTCTTGACCAATTGGGGCTTAAGTCAAAGGTATTTTCCGGGCCTTTATTTGACTTAAGTGCCTGGGTGGGTTTCTGCACCTCAAGCCCACAGCAGGGTGTCAAATATCAACTATGATATTTGATTTTTTTTTATGGAGGGGGGTCTCTATAAATATCCCATGAAAAATATATTAAAGACGGCAAAGTTCTTGACCACTTGGAGTTTACGTCAATGGTATTGCCCGGGTCTTTAACTGACTTAAGTGCCTGGATGGGTTTCTGCACCTCAAGTCCACAGCAGGGTGTCAAATATCAACTTTGATATTTGAATTTTGTTCTGTGGAGGGGGGGTCTCTATAAATATTCCATGAAAAATATATTAAGGACGGCAAAGTTCTTGCCCACTTGAGGTTTCAATCAAAGGTATTGCCTGGGCCTTTAACTGACTTAAGTGCCAGGGTGGGTGTCTGCACCTCAAGCCCAGAGTAGGGTGTCAAATATCAACATTGATATTTGATTTTTTTTTATGGAGGGGGGTCTCTATAACTATCCCATGAAAAATATATTAAAAACGGCAAAGTTCTTGACCAATTTGGGGTTTAAGTCAAAGGTATTTTCCGGGTCTTTAACTGACTTAAGTGCCTGGGTGGGTTTCTGCACCTCAAGCCCACAGCAGGGTGTCAAATATCAACTTTGATATTTGAATTTTGTTCTATGGAGGGGGGGTCTCTATAAATATTCCATGAAAAATATATTAAGGACGGCAAAGTTCTTGCCCACTTGAGGTTTCAATCAAAGGTATTGCCTGGGCCTTTAACTGACTTAAGTGCCTGGGTGGGTTTCTGCACCTCAAGCCCAGAGTAGGGTGTCAAATATCAACATTGATATTTGATTTTTTTTTATGGAGGGGGGTCTCTATAAATATCCCATGAAAAATATATTAAAAACGGCAAAGTTCTTGACCAATTGGGGCTTAAGTCAAAGGTATTGCCCGGGCCTTTAATTGACATAAGTGCCTGGGTGGGTTTCTGCACCTCAAGCCCACAGCAGGGTGTCAAATATCAACTTTGATATTTGATTTTTTTTTATGGAGGGGGTCTCTATAAATATCCCATGAAAAATATATTAAAGAGTGCAAAGTTCTTGACCACTTGGGGTTTATGTCAAAGGTATTGCCCGGGTCTTTAACTGACTTAAGTGCCTGGGTGGGTTTCTGCACCTCAAGCCCACTGCAGGGTGTCAAATATCAACTTTGATATTTGAATTTTGTTCTGTGGAGAGGGGGGGAGGGTCTCTATAAATATCTCATGAAAAATATATTAAAGACGGCAAAGTTCTTGACCACTTGGGGTTTACGTCAAATGTATTGCCCGGGTCTTTAACTGACTTAAGTGCATGGATGGGTTTCTGCACCTCAAGCCCACAGTAGGGTGTCAAATATCAACTTTGATATTTGAAAAAAAAAAAAATGGAGGGGGGTCTCTATAAATATCCCATGAAAAATATATTAAGGACGGCAAAGTTCTTGACCAATTGGGGCTTAAGTCAAAGGTATTTTCCGGGCCTTTAATTGACTGAAGTGCCTGGGTGGGTTTCTGCACCTCAAGCCCACAGCAGGGTGTCAAATATCAACTTTGATATTTGATTTTTTTTTATGGAGGAGGGTCTCTATAAATATCCCATGAAAAATATATTAAAGACGGCAAAATTCTTGACCACTTGGGGTTTACGTCAAAGGTATTGCCCGGGTCTTTAACTGACTTAAGTGCCTGGATGGGTTTCTGCACCTCAAGCCCACAGCAGGGTGTCAAATATCAACTTTGATATTTGAATTTTGTTCTGTGGAGGGGGGGTCTCTATAAATATTCCATGAAAAATATATTAAGGACGGCAAAGTTCTTGCCCACTTGAGGTTTCAATCAAAGGTATTGCCCGGGCCTTTAATTGACATAAGTGCCTGGGTGGGTTTCTGCACCTCAAGCCCACAGCAGGGTGTCAAATATCAACTTTGATATTTGATTTTTTTTTATGGATGGGGTCTCTATAAATATCCCATGAAAAATATATTAAAGACGGCAAAGTTCTTGACCACTTGGGGTTTATGTCAAAGGTATTGCCCGGGTCTTTAACTGACTTAAGTGCCTGGGTGGGTTTCTGCACCTCAAGCCCACTGCAGGGTGTCAAATATCAACTTTGATATTTGAATTTTGTTCTGTGGAGAGGGGGGAGGGTCGCTATAAATATCTCATGAAAAATATATTAAAGACGCAAAGTTCTTGACCACTTGGGGTTTACGTCAAAGGTATTGCCCGGGTCTTTAACTGACTTAAGTGCATGGATGGATTTCTGCACCTCAAGCCCACAGTAGGGTGTCAAATATGATATTTGATTTTTTTTATGGAGGGGGTCTCTATAAATATCCCATGAAAAATATATTAAAGACGGCAAAGTTCTTGACCACTTGGGGTTTATGTCAAAGGTATTGCTCGGGTCTTTAACTGACTTAAGTGCCTGGGTGGGTTTCTGCACTTCAAGCCCACAGCAGGGTGTCAAATATCAACTTTGATATTTGAATTTTGTTCTGTGGAGAGGGGGGAAGGGTCTCTATAAATATCTCATGAAAAATATATTAAAGACGGCAAAGTTCCTGACCACTTGGGATTTAAGTCAAAGGTATTGCCCGGGTCTTTAACTGACTTAAGTGCCTGGATGGGTTTCTGCACCTCAAGCCCACAGTAGGGTGTCAAATATCATCTTTGATATTTGAAAAAAAAATTATGGAGGGGGGTCTCTATAAATATCCCATGAAAAATATATTAAGGACGGCAAAGTTCTTGACCACTTGGGGTGTCAATCAAAGGTATTTCCCGGGCCTTTAACTGACTGAAGTGCCTGGGTGGGTTTCTGCACCTCAAGCCCACAGCAGGATGTCAAATATCAGCTTTGATATTTGATTTTTTTTTTATGGAGGGGGGTCTCTATTAATACCCCATGAAAAATATATTAAGGACGGCAATATTCTTGACCACTTGGGGATTAAGTCAAAGGTATTGCCCGGGTCTTTAACTGACCTTAGTGCCTGGGTGGGTTTCTGCACCTCAAGCCCACAGCTGGGTGTCAAATATCAACTTTGATATTTGATTTTTTTTTTATGGAGGGGGGTCTCTATAAATATCCCATGACAAATATATTAAGGACGGCAAAGTTCTTGCCCACTTGGAGTTTAAGTCAAAGGTATTACCCGGGTCTTTAACTGACTTAAGTGCCTGGGTGGGTTTCTGCACCTCAAGCCCACAGCAGGGTGTCAAATATCAACTTTGATATTTGAATTTTGTTCTGTGGAGGGTGGGGTGTCTCTATAGATATCTCATGAAAAATATATCAAGGACGGCAAAGTTCTTGCCACTTGGGGTTTAAATCAAAGATATTGCCCAGGTCTTTAACTGACTTAAGTGCCTGGATGGGTTTCTGCACCTCAAGCCCACAGTAGGGTGTCAAATATCAACTTTAATATTTGAAAAAAAATTTATGGAGGGGGGGGTCTCTATAAATATCCCATGAAAAATATATTAAGAACGGCAAAGTTCTTGACCACTTGGGGTGTCAATCAAAGGTATTTCCCGGGCCTTTAACTGACTGAAGTGCCTGGGTGGGTTTCTGCACCTCAAGCCCACAGCAGGATGTCAAATATCAACTTTGATATTTGATTTTTTTTTATGGAAGGGGGTCTCTATAAATATCCCATGAAAAATATATTAAGGACGGCAAAGTTCTTGACCACTTGGGGATTAAGTCAAAGGTATTGCCCGGGCCTTTAACTGACCTTAGTGCCTGTGTGGGTTTCTGCACCTCAAGCCCACAGCTGGGTGTCAAATATCAACTTTGATATTTGATTTTTTTTTTTATGGAGGGGGGGTCTCTATAAATATCCCATGACAAATATATTAAGGACGGCAAAGTTCTTGCCCACTTGGGGTTTAAGTCAAAGGTATTACCCGGGTCTTTAAGTGACTTAAGTGCCTGGGTGGGTTTCTGCACCTCAAGCCCACAGCAGGGTGTCAAATATCAACTTTGATATTTGAATTTTGTTCTGTGGAGGGGGGGGGGTCTCTATAAATATCTCATGAAAAATATATCAAGGACGGCAAAGTTCTTGCCACTTGGGGTTTAAATCAAAGTTATTGCCCAGGTCTTTAACTGATTTAAATGCCTGGGTGGGTTTCCGCATCTCAAACCCACAGCAGGGTGTCAAATATCAACTTTGATATGCAGTGAAGTACCATGCTCTGGGATATTCCCTACTCTACAAATAATAACGTCATTCCCGGAATTTCCGTATTGATGGGTCATTCATGAAGACCTCCAGAAAGGATTCCAATACAACTAAATGTAGCCAAATTTGGGTTCCAAATAATCCTTACATATTTACCTGCAACTACCAATGTTTATACCTTTCCATTTAGATTTTGTTTATTTTTTCAGAAAACTTACTGTTATATGTTTCTAATGTTCTATAATTACACTATATTTAGATTGATGAGATGTCTTCATGTGAACCGGAATCTTATAACTTTATATTGCTTGACAAAACGCTGTCTAAATCATCTACCGGTTTAAAACATTAAAGTAAATGATTTTTTATTCTGTGTTTATTTAAAGTGGTAAGCTCGCCATCCGAAAAAAATATTTTATGTCTTCGTTATTTTGTATTGTGTGGGCGGGGGGATCTAGATATATTTACTCTATGCCCTGATGTCGATTTATTGTGTTGGCTATGCATTTACAGTAATATATTTGTTATTGGACGCTAGAAATCTTTAAAAGTACATGTTGCTCTTATTTATTTTTTTGGTTTTGAGACATATCGCCTTATTGCTCGCTAGCTTAATGCTCGCTAGAAATTGCTCGCTAGCTTGAGCCTGGTATGTTTATTTCATGTTTAATTGCTGTAGAAAATCTGTAATTTATGGTGCGTTTCGATTGTTAGTGTTCGGCAAGCTGCGTTACACACCATATGTACACTAACGCACACACATAGTTTGTATTTTCGTACATTTTAACTTAGACATGTATTTAGAGTTGTCCTTCCTGTCCCTCTAGCTGTCAAATTTGTCGAAAACATGTATACAAGTTAATGTGAATTAACGGACATCCAACATTATATCATTTTGTATGAAAACAAGTATAGAATTGATGATTGATTTATTATTGTAATTGGATTTGTTTTATCCCAAAATTGGATATATATTTGAAATTCAAGTTTCATATTATCACGAAAATAGTATATATTTGAAGCACAAATTCATATTTCCAAGGTATTGATCCTATTTCTATGCATGGGGCAGCGGCGAAGGAGTGGTCTGGAATATGTATGTGAGTGGGGGAGGGGGGGGGGGGGGGGGGGGTGTTAGGACTGGTACGAAGAGGTGAACTTTCATAGCTGACAAGCAAAACGAGTCCTTTGAATCCAAAGACTACCTTTATACCTCTTGGTAACTGAGCATTTTTAATTCCATGATTCAAAAAGCAGTTTTTTAAAATAAATTTACCAAATCTGAAGCCCATGTGGGGAATAGCTTTCACTAACCCTGCTTTTACTTATCTTTACGTTGGCCTCATTTCTATTTGGTCTACTGAGTGGAAAGACATCTTACTAAGTTTTAAAATTATGTCCGTTTGGCCATTGGATATCTAGATTTGGGAGATATGGGTAAAAGGGAAATATGATCTTATATTACGAATTTAGTTTGTTACACATATTTTCATTGGTTCTTCAACCCTGAATGTCAGCATATATTCGGAAAACAGACGGAGTATATATTTCAGTCCTCAAAAACGATTAAAACATGGACGACAAACCATTACGCTTCACTGAATCAATGGTATAATACGAAATAATAAATGTATTTTTACCAAATTAAATGCTGTCTTTATACTCAAAACGGCTGCATGAACAAAAAAATATTACAACAGTTAATTCCGTCACAAATACCTGATCGATTCAGCAAACTCCTATGTTCCACGGCTGTACCATAACATATAAACAAAATGTTGAGCCTTGAAAACTTTCGACGTCATGAGGCCACACCAAGGTTGTATTTACATGTTGTTAACATTTAAATTATTGAAGCTGTTTCGCAAACCCGTTGTTTTGTTGTGTGATATATTAATGTTATATTTATAAAGTTTATAAAATTTATTACACATGAAACTGTATTGATTTAGAAATTTAGTACAGTAATTTCCTTCATGAGACACCCTATACATGAAATATGACGTGACACATATTTTGACGTCATTGAAGAATGACGTCAAAGATACGGAAACGGACATCTAGAGATACGAAAAATGAAAATAAAGAGGCAAATTTATTTAATACAGTTGGAAGTTGTATTTAAAAAAAAATGGTTAAATCCGTAATATATCTGTTATTCAGCTATCAGACAGGGTATATAATGTGACATTCCCGGCTTATGCTATATATTCTCTTCGGCTGCACCTCAGGGAATATAGATCCTAAGCCGGGAATGTCACATTATATACCCTGTCTGTATTAGCTGAATAACATATAATATTATGAATTTAGTTTGTTACACATATTTTCATTGGTTCTTCAACCCTGAATGTCAGCATATATTCGGAAAACAGACGGAGTATATATTTCAGTCCACAAAAACGATTAAAACATGGACGACAACACATTACGCTTCACTGAATCAATGGTATAATACGGAATAATAAATGTATTTTTACCAAATTAAATGCTGTCTATATACTCAAAACGGCTGCATGAACAAAAAAATATTACAACGGTTAATTCCGTCACAAATACCTGATCGATTCAGCAAACTCCTATGTTCCACGGCTGTACCATAACAAATAAACAAAACGTTGAGCCTTGAAAACTTTCGACGTCATGAGGCCACACCAAGGTTTTATTTACATGTTGTTAACATTTAAATTATTGAAGCTGTTTCGCAAACCCGTTGTTTTGTTGTGTGATATATTAATGTTATATGTATAAAGTTTATAAAATTTATTACACATGAAACTGTATTGATTTAGAAATTTAGTACAGTAATTTCCTTCGTGAGACACCCTATACATGAAATATGACGTGACACATATTTTGACGTCATTGAAGAATGACGTCAAAGATACGAAACGGACATCTAGAGATACGAAAAATGAAAATAAAGAGGCAAATTTATTTAATACAGTTGGAAGTTGTATTTAAAAAAAAATGGTTAAATCCGTAATATATCTGTTATTCAGCTATCAGACAGGGTATATAATGTGACATTCCCGGCTTATGATATAAATTCCCTTCGGCTGCGCCTCAGGAAATATAGATCCTAAGCCGGGAATGTCACATTATATACCCTGTCTGATAGCTGAATAACATATAATGTACCAACTGAACCCTATCATATTTGGGTGCATGTCCCAGGACAGAACCTAAATGTCAACCAGGCTCTTTTGTTTGATGGTTAACTGTGCTTGGTAATCCGATGTGCCGTTTTACGTTATATTGATTCAAATGTTACTACGTTTCTGCAGGGCAGTACGATAACATTTAAAAGAAATAAACAATGATGGTAGGAAACATGATAACACCGGAACAACACTAACACTATACTCGCTGATTTAATTTTGACCAAGATTCTACATCCCTTTCATCAGCACAATACTCTCAATATTGACCATGAATATACATGTCTGTTCAACAACACCATATTCATTGATTAAATTTTTCACAAGATACTGCATGGGTATTACATGACAATATACTCGCTAATTCATTTTTACGAAGATTCTGCAAGACTGATCTACGACGTTCTCACCAATTCAACGTTGACAAATATTCTGCGCGATTGTGCCATGACAGTATACATGTATTCATTGATTTAATGTACAATGTATATGAAATTCTACATGGCTGTTCCATGCTGGTATACTCGCTGATTCAATGTTCATCAATATTCTGCATGGCCGTTCCATGACAGCATATTCACTGATTCAATGTTCATCAATATTCAGCATGGCCGTTCCATGACAGCATACTCATGGATTCAATGTTCATCAATATTCTGCATGGCTGTTCCATGACAGCATACTCACTGATGCAATACAACCAAGGTTTTGCATGGCTGTTCCATAGCACTATACTCACTGATTCAATGCTTACCGCGATTTTGCATGGCTGTTCCATGCCAATATACTCAATGATTCAATGCTTACCAATATTCTTCAAGGCTGTTACATGCTGGTATGCTCACTGATTCAATGTTTACCAATATTCTGCATGGCCGTTCCATGACAGCATACTCACCGATGCAATGCAACCAAGATTCTGCATGGCTGTTCCATGCCAATATACTCACTGATTCAATGCTTACCAATATTCATCAAGGCTGTTACATGCCGGTATACTCACTGATTCAATGTTTACCAATATTCTGCATGGCCGTTCCATGACAGCATACCCACCGATGCAATGCAACCAAGATTATGCATGGCTGTTCCATGCCAATATACTCAATGATTCAATGCTTACCAATATTCTTCAAGGCTGTTACATGCCGGTATACTCACTGATTCAATGTTTACCAATATTCTGCATGGCCGTTCCATGACAGCATACCCACCGATGCAATGCAACCAAGATTATGCATGGCTGTTCTATAACAATATACAGATTGAACTGTTACTGAGATTTTGCGTTGATTAAAGCGTTTATTGCGTTTCTAACTACTTGGCATGCGATCAACCCACACTATTTATTTCTTCTAGCTCATCGTACCACCGGCGTACGCCGGGTACGCTTTTTGAAAATTTGTCGTAAACGGCGCAAAGATGGCTGATCAAGTTTAAAATGAACGAGATTGAAATGCAGAAAATAAAAGTTGTTACAAATTTACCCAATACTAGCTAGTATGTTATTTCTGTATCATAAGCTGATGTTTTAGTAAGGTATAAAAGTTCCCATCAGCAGGGAAACATTAATAGAGTTATCCGAAGTGTCATTTTAGTTATTTTTAAAACTATTCTGACATTCATATACTTGAATGATACTAATCGGTCAGTCATTGTATAAAAGTACATGTAACTGTATTAGTTATGATCAGGATATTATTTTTTGTCATATTTCAGATTGATACTATTTCCTTCAAAAGACTGAATAAACCGATTAAAAATACACACATGTAGTCAGGGCCTATGAGAGGGGGGTTCAGCCGGTACATTGGTCCGCGGCCCAGAGAGCCAAGAAGGGGCCTGTGAATCTCTGATGGGCCCCGGGCCATAGACGTTTTATTTTGAATTTTTCTTTTTTGAGGAGTATTTTCCAACTATTTTTGTATATTTATACAAATAATTTGGTAAAATTCACTTAGACTTTGTCATAGCTTTGCTATCTGGACATTCTGATGCACAGGAAATAAATCATTTATGAAAACCTATAGCTTGACTTCTATAAATCTTCAGAAAAAAAATCTTAAAAATCCAGTTTTCAAATCAACAATTTTTTTTCTAGATGTTTGTTAATATATGATATATACGAACTCTGACAATTAATTAAAAAATTTTGGTCTATTATTAAAAAAATTACCCATTAGGTCTCTATGTTAATTATATTTACTAAAGTGTAAAAATCTGGATGGAGTGAGTACACATAACAGACTGTACCATGTGACATCGGACATTTAAATATTAAAGTACATCAATAACAATTGACTATCACCTATGGTCAGTTAATGAGTAGCCTTTTGCTATTTAAATGTAATATGTCGCATGGTACAATGAAATATACATTGAAAGCCCATTTCTATTATTTTGTTTTCATAGCTTGGCTATTACACTATTTGTACTCACTCCATTCAGATTTTTACACTTCAGAAAATATAATTAACATAGAGACCTAATGGGTAACTTTTCTAGAATTGTTGTACACTTGTTTTTCCTTGGGATAAAACATAACTGACAGTGTATCTTAAGTTGTATAGTGTGCATGGCCAATGTATTTCACTAGGTCATCTCAAATACATGTAATATACCGAAGAATTAAGCACAGTTCTGTAGCATTCTGCTACTCTTGTGCTTTGTTTTCCTTCTTTTTTTTCGGTCGTGCACTGTGAGTTGACATTAGGTTTTGAATATAATTGTTCGTTCATATAAATGTGTATTTGATAACTATTAAGTTTCTTTGTATAAGTAAAACAAAAATATCAGTGGAACTCTTTAAAGTTTTAAATTGCAAAGGAAGCCTGAATCTATCACAAATTCAGCTTCAGATGAGTGATACTCCATAGCTTTAGAGTTGTGATCTCGAACCCCATTCATGGCGAGGTGTACTCGATACAACAACGTGTGTTAGTGGCTTGCGACAAGTCGGTGGTTTTCTCCGGTTTCCACCACCGCCACTGACCGCCACGATATAACTGAAATATTCTTGAAAGTGGCGTTAAGCACCACAACCCAACTCATAGCTTTAGCCTTTCATCACAACAGTATTAAACTTAAGAAAGTTGAATGGTTTTTACAGTATACTGACACGGTCATTACAGAAGGAATCCTCAGGTATCTGTTATTTTTTCTGACAAAATGATTTTGTCATGTTTTATTGGTAAGCATTAAGCAATTCCCATACTTCATGTATTTTATTTAATGTTGATAGTTTAATAATACAAGATGTCACTACATTTTATCTTGATGCAGCAGTTTTTAGTTTTTTTTAAGCAAGAATCTGGATATCCAATTATCAAGAGGGTGCAAGAATCCCATTAACGGAATTAATCCTAGCACAAGTTTGTGTACGTCCCAAGACAGGACCTAGATTTCTAACGTGATTATGCCGTGGTATTTTGTATGTTTAATGCTTTGATGTGAGAGGCGATTCATGGTCGTTTTATTAATATTGGCAGCATTGTTGACCACCACTGTTTAAACGTGATGATATTGGCGGAATTGTTGACCATCACTGCTTAAGCTTAATGATATTGGCGGAATTGTTGACCATCACTGTTTAAACGTGATGATATTGGCAGTATTGTTGACCATCACTGTTTAAACGTGATGATATTGGCAGAATTGTTGACCATCACTGTTTAAACGTGATGATATTGGCGGAATTGTTGCCCATCACTGTTTAAACGTGATGATATTGGCAGAATTGTTGACCATCACTGTTTAAGCGTGATGATATTGGCAGAATTGTTGACCATCACTGTTTAAACGTGATGATATTGGCGGAATTGTTGCCCATCACTGTTTAAACGTGATGATATTGGCAGAATTGTTGACCATCACTGTTTAAGCGTGATGATATTGGCAGAATTGTTGACGATCAGTTTAAATGTGATGATATTGGCGAAATTGTTGACCATCACTGTTTAAACGTGATGATATTGGCGGAATTGTTGACCATCACTGTTTAA
This sequence comes from Bathymodiolus brooksi, assembly GCA_963680875.1. Lineage (NCBI taxonomy): Eukaryota > Metazoa > Mollusca > Bivalvia > Mytilida > Modiolidae > Bathymodiolus > Bathymodiolus brooksi. The sequence continues at coordinate 17,036,394 of OY804576.1, forward strand.
ATGTGATGATATTGGCGGAATTGTTGACCATCACTGTTTAAACGTGATGATATTGGCGGAATTGTTGACCATCACTGTTTTAGCTTGATGATATTGGCGGAATTGTTGACCATCACTGTTTAAACTTGATGCTATTGGCGGAATTGTTGACCATCACTGTTTAAACTTGATGATATTGGCGGAATTGTTGACCATCACCGTTTAACTTGATGCTATTGGCGGAATTGTTGACCATCACTGTTTAAACTTGATGATATTGGCGGAATTGTTGACCATCACTGTTTAATCTTTCTGTGCATATTTCATCGCTGTTATGCCTTATGTCACAATATACAAAGATGTCGTTGATGAAGAATCTAGCTCAATTGGTTTGGTAAGTGCATAGAGTGGTCTACTATAAACATGCTTAGGCATTGATATTGGTATATGTTAGTGCATTGGTGTAACCTTTGTGAGAGAAAATTAACAATAGTATGGACATATAGTTTTTGTGAGCAAGATATCTGTGACGTGATAAAATTTGAAATTTAGCATATATCTATGTAAAACATCAACTGTGTTGTCAACTTGACTTCCATTTTGAAATTGCGCCTGATAATTCGTTTCTAGCTTCTTGACGGCATACACAGACCATAAGGGTGATAACAAAATTACCGAACTCCGAACAATCTTACAAAGGGAAAGTCAAAACTCATAAGTATATAAACAGACAAAATCAATCAACAACCGGAAACAAGTGATCGCCGAGCTTCCATAAACAAATTCACCCAATATTTGTAATGTGGGAAGTTCAATATTTCTCTTTGAGATAATTTCTGTTGTCAAAATTAATGTTATCTTTCCATGGAATCAATAACTAAGCATAGACCGTTTAGGTACAACAAAGTGAAATGAAAACCTGGTATGCCGTGTTAAATTCTATATTGTTAACTTGACCTCACAGCTATGTCAAAGTTGCATACCCTTGGAAACCAGTCGATATATTTTGGAATCTAAACCGACAAAGGTTGTCCAAAATAATTGTTCGAGTATAATTGAAATATCGGGACCGAAGCATCAACTGTCGTAACAATGATTTGTGCTTAGCATCAACTTTGCTGCGATCAATCGTGGCGTCCACAAAAATGAAAACATACTCACAGACAACAATACATATAACAAAGGTTATATTTTAATATAATTTTAATATAAATATTTTAAGATTTGTTAATGAAATTAAAACCTATTTTGTTGATATTCATTCACGATTATTGCAACTGTTCTATTTGTAAAACAAAATGATTATTGCATGGGAAATACGACTATCCAGTAGTAAAAGTAAAACCAGTATTTGTTGACAATGGCCAACCAAAGTTTCCGGCAAATGACGAAATGGCGTCTTGTCCAAATGATGCAGCGCCATTCGTAGTCAATGGAAAGCCACTATTTGCTAGATTAATAATCCCACCATTTCCGCCTGACACTACATTCCCTAGACCCCCGACTCCTCCAACATTGTTTACACTTACAATATTACTTCCTATAGAGCCAGACCCTAAACCATCAATTCCGGAACCAAACCCTATAGTGCCAGAACCGAGTCCACCACCTCCTGAACCTAGTCCTATCCCACTACCACCTGGACTAATACTTACAACATTACCTCCTACAGTACCCCCTGGACCGAATCCTATTCCACCACCCACTGAATCTATTCCTATTCCACCATTTCCTAAACCAATACCTACACCACCACTTCCTGGACTAATACCAAACCCACCACTTCCTGTGCCAATACCGAATACACTACTACCTGGGCTAATACCTAACCCACCACCTCCTGTGCCAATACCGAGTCCACCACTTCCTGGACTAATACCAAACCCACCACTTCCTGTGCCAATACCGAGTCCACCACTACCTGGGCTAATACCTAACCCACCACCTCCTGTGCCAATACCTAGCCCATCTGGACTAATACTTACAACATTACCTCCTACAGTACCCCCTGGACCGAAACCTATTCCACCACCCACTGAATCTAATCCTATCCCACCACTTGCTGGGCCAATACCGAATCCACCACTAGCTGGGCTAATACCTAACCCACCACCTCCTGTACCAATACCTAGCCCACCATCTACTGGTCCAATACCTAGCCCACCACTTCCTGGGCCAAACCCAAACCCCCCATTTCCTTGAACAACACCAATACCACCATCTACTGGTCCAATACCTAGCCCACCACTTCCTGGGCCAATACCAAACCCACTACCTCCTGGACCATATCCACCAATGCCTAAACTTCCACTTCCAGGACTAAATATTCCACCATCTCCCGTACCAATTCCTATATTACCACCACCCCCAAAAGGACCAACACTTACTCCGCCACTTCCTGGTCCGTATATCCCACCTCCAAACGGTCCAGTACCGCCCAATCCACCACTGTTTAGTCCAAGAGGTCCGCCACTACTTCCCCAGCTTCCACCTCCCCATCCACCACTACCAAGACCCCCGTCACCTCCAAATCCACCACTGCCGAAACCCCCACCGCTTCCCAGTCCACTTCCACCGCCACCAAATGCTCCAAAATCTCCACCACCACCGTTTCCAAAACCACCACTGCCGAAACCCCCACCGCTTCCCAGTCCACTTCCACCGCCACCAAATGCTCCAAAATCTCCACCACCACCGTTTCCAAAACCACCGCCACCAAATCCTCCAAAACCGCCACCACCACCGAGTCCACCGCTTCCAACACCTCCACTTCCAAACAGACCACCACTACCACCTAGTAGATTACCACCGCCCCCCAAAAGACCACCGTTTCCAAAACCCAAAGGACCACCGCTTCCAAAACCGAAAAGACCACCGTTTCCAAAACCCAAAGGACCACCGCTTCCAAAACCGAAAAGACCACCGTTTCCAAAACCGAGAAGACCACCGTTTCCAAGACCTCCAAGAGCACCACTTGCCCATACGGCTGCTAGATATGGTATCATCAACCCCCATAACCCACCTCCACCGGATCCAAAAAGACCACCAAGTGAAGTGAAGCTTGATGCTGTAGTAACTGCAAAGAAAATGATAAATTTAGTAATGGTATAAGTGGTAAGTCAGAAATATACATTAATTGCTTTTCAACATTTTAATTCACATTGTATTCACTATCAGTAATTTAACTACATTTTGTACTTCTTTTTTCGAATTAAAATTGTGGAAGAAAATTGTATAACAAATATAAAAAATAAGATACAAACACGAAGGACAGTCCGTTATGGCTGTGATTTTATGGTAGTTACATGTATAACAAACACGAAGGACGAAGTGTTATGGCTGTGATTATATGGTAGTTATATGTGTCTAACAAACACGACGGAAGGCCCCGTTTTGACTGTGATCGTATGGTAGTTAGATATATAACAAACACGAAAGGACGGTCCGTTGTGAATGTTATCGTATGGTAGTTAGATATATAACAAACACGAAAGGACGGCCCGTTGTGACTGTTATCGTATGGTAGTTAAATATATAACAAACATGAAGGTCGGTCGGTTGTGACTGTGATCGTATGGTAGTTAGATGTGTATAACAAACACGAAGGACGGACCGTTGTGTTTGTGATCGTATGGCAGTTAGATGTGAAAAACAGACACGAAGGACAGATTGTTGTGACTGTATCATATGGTAGTTAGATGTGTATAACAAATACGAAGGACGGACCATTGTGACTGCATCGTATGGTAGTTAGATGTGTATCACAAACATGAAGGACGGCCCCGTTGTGACTGTATCGTACGGTAGTTAGATGTGTATAACAAACACGAAGGACGGACCGTTGTGACTGTATCGTATGGTAGTTATATGTGTATAACAAACATGAAGGACGGCCCCGTTGTGACTGTATCGTATGGTAGTTAGATGTGTATAACAAACATGAAGAAAGGACCGTTGTGACTGTATCGTATGGTAGTTAGATGTGTATAGCAAACACGAAGGACGACCGTTGTGACTGTATCGTATGGTAGTTAGATGTGTATAACAAACATGAAGGACGGCCCCGTTGTGACTGCATCGTGTGGTAGTTAGATGTGTATAACAAACACGAAGGACGGACCTTTGTGACTGCATCGTATGGTAGTTAGATGTGTATAACAAACATGAAGGACGGGTCGTTGTGACTGTATCGTATGGTAGTTAGATGTGTAAAGCAAACATGAAGGACGGACCGTGTTGACTGTATCGTATGGTAGTTGGATGTGTATAACAAACATGAAGGACGGGCCCGTTGTGACTGTATCGTATGGTAGTTAGATGTGTATAACAAACATGAAGGACGGCCCCGTTGTGACTGTATCGTGTGGTAGTTAGATGTGTATAACAAACACGAAGGACGGACCTTTGTGACTGCATCTTATGGTAGTTAGATGTGTATAACAAACATGAAGGACGGCCCGTGCTCGTATGGTAGTTAGATGTGTATAACAAACACGAAATACGGGCCGTGTTGACTGTATCGTATGGTAGTTAGATGTGTATAACAAACATGAAGGACGGGTCGTTGCGACTGTATCGTATGGTAGTTAGATGTGTATAACAAACACGAAGGACGGCCCGTGATCGTATGGTAGTTAGATATGTATAACAAACACGAAATACGGGCCGTGTTGACTGTATCGTATGGTAGTTAGATGTCCATAACAAACATGAAGGACGGCCCCGTTGTGACTGTATCGTATGGTAATTAGATGTGTATAACAAACATGAAGGACGGATCGTTGTGACTGCATCGTGTGGTAGTTAGATGTGTATAACAAACACGAAGGACGGACCTTTGTGACTGCATCTTATGGTAGTTAGATGTGTATAATAAACATGAAGGACGGCCCGTGATCGTATGGTAGTTAGATGTGTATAACAAACACGAAATACGGGCCGTGTTGACTGTATCGTATGGTAGTTAGATGTGTATAACAAACACGAAGGACGGCCCGTGATCGTATGGTAGATAGATATGTATAACAAACACGAAATACGGGCCGTGTTGACTGTATCGTATGGTAGTTAGATGTGCATAACAAACATGAAGGACGGCCCCGTTGTGACTGTATCGTATGGTAATTAGATGTGTATAACAAACATGAAGGACGGACCGTTGTGACTGCATCGTGTGGTAGTTAGATGTGTATAACAAACACGAAGGACGGACCATTGTGACTGCATCTTATGGTAGTTAGATGTGTATAACAAACATGAAGGACGGCCCGTGATCGTATGGTAGTTAGATGTGTATAACAAACACGAAATACGGGCCGTGTTGACTGTATCGTATGGTAGTTAGATGTGTATAACAAACATGAAGGACGGACCGTTGTGACTGTATCGTACGGTAGTTGGATGTGTATAACAAACATGAAGGACGGCCCCATTGTGACTGTATCGTATGGTAGTTAGATGTGTATAACAAACATGAAGGACGGACCGTTGTGACTGCATCGTGTGGTAGTTAGATGTGTATAACAAACACGAAGGACGGCTCGTGATCGTATGGTAGTTAGATATGTATAACAAACACGAAATACGGGCCGTGTTGACTGTATCGTATGGTAGTTAGATGTGTATAATAAACATGAAGGACGGACCGTTGTGACTGCATCGTGTGGTAGTTAGATGTGTATAACAAACACGAAGGACGGACCTTTGTGACTGCATCTTATGGTAGTTAGATGTGTATAACAAACATGAAGGACGGCCCGTGATCGTATGGTAGTTAGATGTGTATAACAAATACGAAATACGGGCCGTGTTGACTGTATCGTATGGTAGTTAGATGTGTATAACAAACATGAAGGACGGGTCGTTGTGACTGTATCGTATGATAGTTAGATGTGTATAACAAACACGAAGGACGGCCCGTGATCGTATGGTAGTTAGATATGTATAACAAACACGAAATACGGGCCGTGTTGACTGTGATCGTATGGTAGTTAGATGTGTATAGCAAACACGAAGGACGGACCGTTGTGACTGTATCGTATGGTAGATAGATGTGTATAACAAACATGAAGGAAGGACCGTTGTGACTGCATCGTATGGTAGTTAGATGTGTATAACAAACATGAAGGACGGCCCCGTTGTGACTGTATCGTATGGTAGTTAGATGTGTATAACAAACATGAAGGACGGCCCCGTTGTGACTGTATCGTATGGTAGTTAGATGTGTATAACAAACATGAAGGACGGCCCGTGATCGTATTGTAGTTAGATATAAAAAAAAAACACGAAATACGGGCCGTGTTGACTGTATCGTATGGTAGTTAGATATGTATAACAAAAACGAAGGACGGACCGTTGTGACTGTATCGTATGGTAGTTAGATATGCATAACAAACATGAAGGAAGGACCTTTGTGACTGCATCGTATGGTAGTTAGATGTGTATAACAAACATGAAGGACGGACCGTTGTGACTGCATCGTGTGGTAGTTAGATGTGTATAACAAACACGAAGGACGGACCTTTGTGACTGCATCTTATGATAGTTAGATGTGTATAACAAACATGAAGGACGGACCGTGATCGTATGGTAGTTAGATTTGTATAACAAACACGAAGGACGGACCTTTGTGACTGCATCTTATGGTAGTTAGATGTGTATAACAAACCTGAAGGACGGCCCGTGATCGTATGGTAGTTAGATGTGTATAACAAACACGAAGGACGGAACTTTGTGACTGCATCTTATGGTAGTTAAATGTGTATAACAAACATGAAGGACGGCCCGTGATCGTATGGTAGTTAGATGTGTATAACAAACACGAAATACGGGCCGTGTTGACTGTATCGTATGGTAGTTAGATGTGTATAACAAACATGAAGGACGGGTCGTTGTGACTGTATCGTATGGTAGTTAGATGTGTATAACAAACACGAAGGACGGTCCGTGATCGTATGGTAGTTAGATATGTATAGCAAACACGAAATACGGGCCGTGTTGACTGTATCGCATGGTAGATAGATGTGTATAACAAACATGAAGGACGGACCTTTGTGACTGTGATCGTATGTTAGTTAGATGTGTATTGCAAACACGAAGGACGGACCGTTGTGACTGTATCGTATGGTAGATAGATGTGTATAACAAACATGAAGGAAGGACGGCCCGTTGTGACTGCATCGTATGGTAGTTAGATGTATATAACAAACATGAAGGACGGACCTTTGTGACTCTGATCGTATGGTAGTTAGATGTGTATAACAAACACGAAGGACGGACTTTTGTGACTGCATCGTATGGTAGTTAGATGTGTATAACAAACACGAAATACGGGTCGTTGTGATTGTGGTCGTATGGTAGTTAGAGGTGTATATCAAACACGAAGGACGGACCGTTGTGACTGCATCGTATGATAGTTAGATGTGTCCAACAAACATGAAGGACCGCCTGTTGTGACTGTGATGGAATGGTAGTTAGATGTGCATAGCAAACACGAAGGACGGCCCCGTTGTGACTGTGATCGTATGGTAGTAAGATGTGTATAACAAACACGAAATACGGGCCGTTGTGACTGTATCGTATGGTAGTTAGATGTGTATAACAAACACGAAATACGGGCCGTTGTGACTGTATCGTATGGTAGTTAGATGTGTATAACAAACACGAAGGAAGGACATGCATACCTAGCGACGGTCTTAATTCAACTTAGCCTTACCTGTCAATGAATTGCACCGATTGATGAAGCTATATTTAGCCTCTGGGGTTAAACAGTTTATCATTATGCTGGAAAAATTGGTGTTGGAGTGTACCGCTGAGGGAAGAACAAATAATTGTCATTTAAAAATCTAACTCGAACACTGTTGGGTTGGGTGTTCAGACATATAGTTTATATATATTATCTTATATATCTTTTTTGTTATAAAAACAGAAATTAATCCATTTTCAGATTAGCACACACAGTTATTAATCAATCTATAAAGGTTTAGTAGTACATATGTTTCAGTAATCCAAAATTTAATTACCGCAGTTGGCATCGTATAGAAATGTGGCAGCTGCAACCGTTGCCCCTGCATTGTCTAGACATTCTCCATTTATTGTAACTCCTGCATCGAGTGCAACTTGACCAGGCCAATCACAACATCTAATTGATGAACTTCCAATGTTACTATTAATAAAAATAAAACAACGATTTGTTAATAGTTTTTGGTAATATTTTCTAAGGGTGAAATTCCAAGTAAATATTTAAAAAAGAGCAAGTTTAAATTCATTGAAAAAATAAACAAACAAAGGTTTGGCAAGAGCAGTGAAAGGACCCGACTCTTAAAACGGAAGTAATATGTACCAATGACGTAAGAAATAATGATAATTGTATGGAACACGAAAACCATCAGAAATACAAATTATAAATTCAACAAACAAAAATCCCATGAATTAAACAACATTTATAAAAATAAACAATTCATTTGTCAAAGAAAGCAAAGCTTATTTTAAAATGGAACAAACTATTCAAGCAGTTTGGCAGTTTCCGCGTTCCATACAAACGTATTACCTTCAAAATGATCCCACGGTCAAAAGCCAGATTCCTTTCTTGTAAATATAAGTACCGAGCGACCGTATATGTTAGAACCTGTTGTTGTTTTCAACCAAAAGATGGTATTTCCGGTTGCTTGACTCTACCAAAATATTCATATGACCACTTTGTGAGATCAGAAGCCACATTGATATGAGTTGAACCAAACTAATCAACAGTACTGACGTGTACCTCCAATTACCATGTAATAGGTAGACACGCTATCGTTTTGAGCAGAGCAATTTTTAAAACTTCAGAAAGAATTCGATAAATTAGTTATTAGTTGTCTATATGTATACATTATCTGTTTTTTTATATTTCATACTGATATATATATCCATTACATACAAAGTGTGTTGGTACCAGACATTGTATCAGGTAGAGGCTGTTGGTAAACCCAGTATTACGACGAGTCGCGATATAGCTACGAGTGGTGATGCGGTTAATTCACACGACGAGTCGCGATAATGCTACTAGTGGTGATATAGCTACGAGTGGTGATATAGCTACGAGTCGCGATATAGCTACGAGTGGTGATATAGCTACGAGTGGTGATATAGCTACGAGTCGCGATATAGCTACGAGTGCTGATATAGCTACGAGTGGTGATATAGCTACGAGTAGCGATATAGCTACGAGTGGTGATATAGCTACGAGTGGTGATGCGGTTAATTCACACGACGAGTCGCGATAATGCTACGAGTGGTGATATAGCTACGAGTCGCGATATAGCTACGAGTGGTGATATAGCTACGAGTGGTGATATAGCTACGAGTCGCGATATAGCTACGAGTGCTAATATAGCTACGAGTGGTGATATAGCTACGAGTCGCGATATAGCTACGAGTGGTGATATAGCTACGAGTGGTGATGCGGTTAATTCACACGACAGGCGACCTCATTTGTTGCCGTTCATTCATTAATGACACGTTCACCGTTCATTTACTTTCAGTATCACTAAATAATCGTTGGACTATACTTCTTTTTGAGACACGTGGAATGAATGCTTATATACAGTTGTCGGAAATATTGAAACCATGTTCTTGGAAATGTGATTATGACTGAATTCGTAATGTATTAATCTGTCGAATTGATGAACATAGAACATTCGCTGTTTATTTACGTTGTAACATTGGTATACCTTTTCTCGCATTCCAATACTATGACTATAAAAATGAAATAGAGTCCCTTAATCATTTGTTTTACAGGTGCCATACAATTATACATGTCTTAGATGAAGTAAAACACATACTTGATATCATTTTTGAAAAGAATATAGCCCACGTGTTGAAGAAATGAGGAAGACTTGCTATTATTGAATTTGTAATTTATATATTAAAATAGGTAATTTGGAAAACAAGAAATTATATAAAATATAATTAAGATATTTACAGGGAAGTAAAAGCTATAACAATTTCAATTTAAAAAATGAACTCGGAAGTAACATACACATGATGATTAAAAATCCAGAAATTTATATGATATTATGAAATTATAGTTATTATTGGGTACCTTATGATTTTAGTTGTATGCATAGTTCCTTTCATGTTTTACTGTGTAATAATAAAAACATATATCATGATGTTGTTAATGGAATATGAGAGATAAAATATGGTTTTAGCTGATTATATTATTATGTGATTTATGAAGGTAATGAACAAAAAACATCTTAAATCCCTCTCCAGACACTGGCGGCCATTCCCGAGCAGCACAACAATATGACCTTTGTCACGGACCATCCAATAAGCAGTCTTGCACAGATTGGTTTTAATTGGTTTTGTGGTTTTAGAAAAGAGGAGTTTAAAACATCCCTTAATATCCCATCTTCATCTTGGTTTTATATAAAAATACAAATAAGAGTTAGAAGAGAACCATCCAATTAACATTCCTGTACAGTTTGGTTTCAATAATGTTTGTGCTTATGAGATGAAGGGATTTCAAAACTGTTCATAGGTTCTAATGTAAATCCTGCAATGTATACTACATCTTGGATTTCCAATCGGAGCAAAAACAAAGGACCATCTATTAAAGTTTCCTGCACGGTTGGGTGTTAATGCGATTTCTTGTTTCAGAGAAGTCTTTTTAAACATTTCTCCCATAGGGTAATGTGTTAAACTATAGTGGCTTCCGATTGGACCAACACAAAAAACAAAAACAAAAAACCAAGCAAACAAACAAAAAACCATACACGTAGAAAGCTATCTGTATAACGGAAAGCTATGAGAAATAATGTTGAAATACATGTGGCGATTGTTAGCTAACTTACTAGATAATACTTTACTGAGTGAAATAAACAATATCCTCTCCAATTTATAAAATGCGTCCTTACTCTTATGTTTTACACTTCAACTTTTCGATTGTACTGGCGTTTATTTTGCCCTTGATTCCCGGTCGCCATCGTAAAAAAAGTAAAATTGAATAACATAGATGAAGCAAAAAGTGAGGTTTTGTGATAAATGATCTGTGGATTAAATATGTTTGCTATACAAACTTACTTACATTCCAGTTAAGGCTGGCACCTGAGTGAATGCTGTAGCACCGATCGAACTAAGTGGATTACTCCCAATATCTCTGTCAATGAGAAATCATAAATAATTATTACATCATGTAAATTTAAATGTAGCCTCTAATCGTTAACATTAATGCACCCACATTTTCCAATTAAGTTAGAAATAATATTTGTTTTTATACCAATAATATAACTATTAAGTTTTTTTTTATGAAAATTACACATTCTTAATAGTGGATCTGACATATTTAATTTTTCGATCCCAATTGGATTCGTAAAAGCATGTATGTTAGCTATCATGTGATTTATCTTCATCCTTTACAGCATGTATGTTAGCTATCATGTGATTTATCTTCATCCTTTACAGCATGTATGTTAGCTATCATGTGATTTATCTTCATCCTTTACAGCATGTATGTTAGCTATCATGTGATTTATCTTCATTCTTTACAGCATGTATGTTAGCTATCATGTGATTTATCTTCATCCTTTACAGCATGTATGTTAGCTATCATGTGATTTATCTTCATCCTTTACAGCATGTATGTTAGCTATCGTGTGATTTATCTTCATTCTTTATCTGATCAACTTGTTATGTTAATGGACTTCTAACAAACAGATTCGCCTGTTCATAAGCATCTCTGTTGATTAGTGAGAATATTTCCAGGTAGACAAATGTATAGTAAAATGACAATGATTCTAAGCTGCTACATGTGTATATTATTCTCAATGCTATTGGTATACAATAGGTCACACGATTTTCCGTTTATTATAATATTGCACTTTGGAAATCACAGTTTCAGTTCAGCACATTATCATTTTGGACTCTAGCGCTGCCATTAGCTTACATGAAAACGTAGATATCAAATTTAGTGCGCACAAATATCTGAAAGGTTTGACCTCACCACTTTGGAGTCGGGAATTCCGTAAATTGACAAATGAGTCCAATCCGTAGCTCTACGGTAAAGGTTTGGCTTGGTTTATGATGTTTAACACCATTTTCAACAATATTTTTTCAGAGTGGCGTTAAACACCATACACCAAACCAAACCTTGACCATAGAGTTACGGTCAAATAAAAAACTTTGACCATAGAGCTACGGTCAAATAAAAACCAAACCTTGACCGTAGAGCTACGGTCAAATAAAAACAAAACCTTGACCATAGAGCTACGGTCAAATAAAAACAACACTTTGACCATAGAGCTACGGTCAAATAAAAACCAAACCTTGACCATAGAGGTACGGTCAAAAACCAAACCTTGACCATAGAGTTACGGTCAAATAAAAACCAAACCTTGACCATAGAGATACGGTCAAATAAAAAACCTTGACCATAGAGCTACGGTCATATTAAAAACCTTGACCATAGAGCTACGGTCAAATAAAAACCAAACCTTGACCATAGAGTTACGGTCAAATAAAAAACCTTGACCATAGAGCTACGGTCAAATAAAAAACCTTGACCATAGAGCTACGGTCAAATAAAAACCAAACCTTGACCATAGAGCTACGGTCAAATAAAAACCAAATCTTGGCCATAGAGTTACTGTCAAATAAAAACTAAACCTTGACCATAGAGCTACGGTCAAATAAAAACCAAACCTTGACCATAGAGTTACTGTCAAATAAAAACCAAACCTTGACCATAGAGCTACGGTCAAATAAAAACCAAACCTTGACCATAGAGCTACGGTTAAATAAAAACCAAACCTTGACCATAGAGCTACGGTCAAATAAAAACCAAACCTTGACCATAGAGCTAAGGTCAAAAAAACAACCTTGACCATAGAGCTACGGTCAAATAAAAATAGCTAGTAACACATTAGTTAGTAACTTGGATAGTCTCTGGTGTTATCAGAACAACAAAAATGTCCAGATGTAGCATTTATCTGCAGAAGTAAAGAGTACCACTCAGCTGCAGACTAGGGGCCATGTCACACTGAGATAGTTGTTTGATTCTCAGAAGTAAAGAGTACCACTCAACGGTAGACTAGGGGGCCATGTCACACTGAGATAGTTGTTTGATTCTCGGAAGTAAAGAGTACCACTCAGCTGCAGACTAGGGGGCCATGTCACACTGAGATAGTTGTTTGATTCTCAGAAGTAAAGAGTACCACCCAGCTGCAGACTAGGGGCCATGTCACACTGAGATAGTTGTTTGATTCTCAGAAGTAAAGAGTACCACTCAGCTGCAGACTAGGGGAACATATCACACTGAGATAGTTGTTTGATTCTCAGAAGAAACGAGTACCACTCAGCTGCAGACTAGGGGAACATATCACACTGAGATAGTTGTTTGATTCTCAGAAGTAAAGAGTACCACTCAGCTGCAGACTAGGGGTCATGTCACACTGAGATAGTTGTTTGATTCTCAGAAGTAAAGAGTACCACCCAACTGTAGACTAGGGGGCCATGTCACACTGAGATAGTTGTTTGATTCTCAGAAGTAAAGAGTACCACTCAGCTGCAGACTAGGGGACCATGTCACACTGAGATAGTTGTTTTGATTCTCAGAAGTAAAGAGTACCACTCAGCTGCAGACTAGGGGGCATGTCACACTGAGATAGTTGTTTGATTCTCAGAAGTAAAGAGTACCACTCAGCTGCAGACTAGGGGAACATGTCACACTGAGATAGTTGTTTGATTCTCAGAAGTAAAGAGTACCACCCAGCTGCAGACTAGGGGCATGTCACACTGAGATAGTTGTTTGATTCTCAGAAGTAAAGAGTACCACTCAGCTGCAGACTAGGGGCATGTCACACTGAGATAGTTGTTTGATTCTCAGAAGTAACGAGTACCACTCAGCTGCAGACTAGGGGCCATGTCACACTGAGATAGTTGTTTGATTCTCAGAAGTAAAGAGTACCACTCAGCTGCAGACTAGGGGCCATGTCACACTGAGATAGTTGTTTGATTCTCAGAAGTAAAGAGTACCACTCAGCTGCAGACTAGGGGGCATGTCACACTGAGATAGTTGTTTGATTCTCAGAAGTAAAGAGTACCACTCAGCTGCAGACTAGGGGAACATGTCACACTGAGATAGTTGTTTGATTCTCAGAAGTAAAGAGTACCACCCAGCTGCAGACTAGGGGCATGTCACACTGAGATAGTTGTTTGATTCTCAGAAGGAACGAGTACCACTCAGCTGCAGACTAGGGGCCATGTCACACTGAGATAGTTGTTTGATTCTCAGAAGTAAAGTATACCACTCAGCTGCAGACTAGGGGCCATGTCACACTGAGATAGTTGTTTGATTCTCAGAAGTAAAGAGTACCACTCAGCTGTAGACTAGGGGGCCATGTCACACTGAGATAGTTGTTTGATTCTCAGAAGTAAAGAGTACCACTCAGCTGCAGACTAGGGGCCATGTCACACTGAGATAGTTGTTTGATTCTCAGAAGTAAAGAGTACCACTCAGCTGCAGACTAGGGGCCATGTCACACTGAGATAGTTGTTTGATTCTCAGAAGTAAAGAGTACCACTCAGCTGCAGACTAGGGGGCCATGTCACACTGAGATAGTTGTTTCATTGTCAGAAGTAAAGAGTACCACTCAGCTGCAGACTAGGGGCCATGTCACACTGAGATAGTTGTTTCATTCTCAGAAGTAAAGAGTACCACTCAGCTGCAGACTAGGGGGCCATGTCACACTGAGATAGTTGTTTGATTCTCAGAAGTAAAGAGTACCACTCAGCTGCAGACTAGGGGCCATGTCACACTGAGATAGTTGTTTGATTCTCAGAAGTAAAGAGTACCACTCAGCTGCAGACTAGGGGTCATGCCACACTGAGATAATTGTTTGATTCTCAGAAGTAAAGAATACCACTCAGCTGCAGACTAGGGGCCATGTCACACTGAGATAGTTGTTTGATTCTCAGAAGTAAAGCGTACCACTCAGCTGCAGACTAGGGGCCATCTCACACTGAGATAGTTGTTTGATTCTCAGAAGTAAAGAGTACCATCCAGCTGCAGACTAGGGGCATGTCACACTGAGATAGTTGTTTGATTCTCAGAAGTAAAGAGTACCACTCAGCTGCAGACTAGGGGCATGTCACACTGAGATAGTTGTTTGATTCTCAGAAGTAACGAGTACCACTCAGCTGCAGACTAGGGGCCATGTCACACTGAGATAGTTGTTTGATTCTCAGAAGTAAAGAGTACCACTCAGATGCAGACTAGGGGCCATGTCACACTGAGATAGTTGTTTGATTCTCAGAAGTAAAGAGTACCACTCAGCTGCAGACTAAGGTGCATGTCACACTGAGATAGTTGTTTGATTCTCAGAAGTAAAGAGTACCACTCAGCTGCAGACTAGGGGCCATGTCACACTGAGATAGTTGTTTGATTCTCAGAAGTAAAGAGTACCACTCAACTGCAGACTAGGGGGCATGTCACACTGAGATAGTTGTTTGATTCTCAGAAGTAAAGAGTACCACTCAGCTGCAGACTAGGGGGTCATGTCACACTGCGATAGTTGTTTGATTCTCAGAAGTAAAGAGTACCACTCAGCTGTAGACTAGGGGGCATGTCACACTCATTTTAGGGTATGAGTTTTGCTCATTGTTGAAGACCAAACTGTGACTGTGAAGCACTGAACAGCAATAAAAGCGCTGACCCTTTACTTGAATTTATGTCTAAGTGTAACGTTGGATAGTCTCTCATATTCATTTACATTCATATCCTTCAAAATGTTCAAAATAAGATAAGAAATCAGATGACACACAGGTCCACAAAGCTTGTTCAAATTAGGATAACTTACAAATTCGTCAGGGCTGTAAGACCAGTAAGTCCATCACTGCCAATTGTTGTCAAACCAGCATTGTTCATAAAACTAAAATAAAATAAGACAGGTAATTAATAGTATATTTAGAGCTACGTATTTTATTATATTATTTGTGTTACATTTATATAATACCGACTAAAAACTATATATTTCAAGACGTGTCCCTTGTAAACAACTACAGGATACAGATTTCAATAGTCGGTTGTAAGTTTATTTAAGAGCAGGTGCGACCTGAGAAGCCATCGATAGACTGGCTAGTCATAGTATCATAAGACTTTCGTTTTTACCGAAATGTAATGCACATGTAATATATAGACACTGAAAGGAACATGAAAATATTTTTCTTTCCAAAATTTATGTTAATTGCCATGTATAAGAAAGCTTTTCATGATATCCCAAGAATTCCGTTTTCATTTTGGGGGTAAACTTTGAATAAAACTGAATCATTTAAAAACTGTAGCCATCACAAAAATAAATTGTTTTGATTGTAACAATGACGTGATTTGTCTAGAACCAGCATAAAGTTAAAATCCACGAAATATATATGTCTAATATGATATTTTCCCCACGTTTAACGTCAATGGTAAAGGCATGACGTCATAATAGACATTACGTCACATACTTGCTTCCAAAGTATATTTCCGATTCAAATATAGAATCGGTTTGTCAAAAATGTCAACGATTTTTTAAAAATAATTTATTAAAAATAATTAAGTAAAAACTTTTTATTTTTATTGCTTTTTTAGAAGCGGAAGCAATCCTGATTATTCTTGGGCATAACCTAAATGACGGATAACACATTTTGCCTTTCGTTTCCGGTTTAGACGAAAAATGTTTTACATAGTTTTCAACTCTTTCTTCATTATATTTTATTTTTTCCCACATTTCTACTGTTGAATGCGAGATATCGCTCGCTTATTAGGAGCAGGTGCGACATGAGAAGCGAGCGATCTACGGATAAATGCAATGTATATTCAATGTGTGGACACTGAAAGGAACATGTAACTACATTTGTTTCTAAAATTTCTGTTAATCGTGTAGCAAAAAAAAAAAAGAAAAAAAAAGAAAAAAAGAAATTAAAAAAAAAAAAACAAAAAAAAACTCACATTGCCATGTATAATAAAAAGTTTCATTATATTACAAGAATTCCGTTTTAATTTTTTCAGGCAAAATCTGAACAAAACTGAATAATAAAAAACTTAATATTAAAAAAAAAATTGTTTCGATTGTGATAATGAATTGATTGGCATAAACGTAAACCCCGCGAAATGCATACGATACTTTTATAGCGTAAACGTCAATAATAAAGACATGACGTCATAATAGACATGCCGTCATAATAGACATGACGTTATAATAGACATGACGTCATAATAGACCTGACGTTATTGTAAAAACAATACATCACATATTTGCTTCCAGAGTACATTTCCGATTCAAATATAGAATCGATTTGCCAAAAATACTTCAGAATACACCTAGCAAAATTAAATATTTTATTTCAAATAATCAAGTGCAAACTTTGTTATTTATTTATTTTTTTACATAGTATTTAACGCTTTTTTCATAATATTTATTTTACCACATTTTTACCGTTAAGAGCGAGCTACCGCTCGCTTATTACTTTTTCAAGCCCGATGTTTGGTCTGATCAACACGTGATCAACATGTCATACTTTTGTCCAGTGTCTTAAGATTAACTATATCTTGCCAAAATGCCTGACAATACCATTACTTACAGCTGATTAAGACCTTCCCATCCTTTACCAGAGAATGCAGTGCTATCAAAAGACGCTGGAAAACCAGTATTTCCATTAAAGGTTCTGAAAAAAGTAGATTAAAAAGATGATGCGTTAATATATATAATCTGTAATAGAAATTAAGGTTAGTTAATTTATAAATGCATGCCCTATGTCATAACAAGAATAAATTCTGCAGAATACAAAATACTACCTACCGGACATTTTCGTGACCTTCACATTTCTCGGGTAAGTTTTCAATTAGCTATATATAAGTTGACAAGACATGTTTGCTTTTTGTAATTTGTTTTCTCTCGAAATAAGTAAATGTGTTGACCAGGAAGTGAAAATAGCGCCCAGAACTGAAGATATGCAGATGCACCTTCAACTTGAATGGATTTATATTTCTTTTTCGTCCCAAAATTCACTCTTTAGATTTAAATGCATGGAATCTCAGTTCTAAATGTTCAATTTTCCATTATGTAGGTACCGCTGCTATTTTCACTTCTGGTCAACTCAGTAGCATTGACTGAAACATTGATACTGCCTGAGCCGCAGACAGTCTATAAATCACGATAATGCCCTATACATAAGTAACTATTATAAGCTATTTACGTTCCTATCTGTAGACGGCCGGTAGATATGGAGATTTTAACACCCAGAAGTACATCCTCCATCTATACGGATAGGAACGTAAATAACGAATTTATCTCCGGTTATAGTAAAAAAATATAAGACACTTTGGACACCAGCGGTCCACGTAAAAGTGACGTTCTCGTTTTTGATGGAAAGAATAAGCAAAAAATATGGAAGTTTCGAGTGTTTTTACCTGGTGTAGGTTACTACCTTTGGTTGATGAAATTAACAGCTTTATATTCAAGATATGACAAAAATCAACTAATTTTGATTTTGGCGTGCTACGTCGCGAGCTTTAACGTAATAGTTTGTTATCTTCTTCTTTCCAACATCAAAGAAAACGACACTTCTACGTAGCCCGCCGGGGTCCAAAATGTCTTATTTTTTGCTATAACCGGAGATTAATTCGTTATTTACGTTCCTAGTGTCTATCCGTGGGCATTGAGATTGTACCACCCTGAAGCACTTCTGCAAAGCCTGAGGCGAAACCGAAGGATGTACAGTAGTGATGTAGGGTGGTACAATCTCAATGCCCACGGGTAGACACGTAGATAACGATTAACGATTCTATTCCCGGTTTGAAAGCAAAAACTGTTTTTAGTGGATTTTCTTGATAATTTTGTAACGTAATCATAACGTTTTTGGTTGATTTTGTTTGGTGTTTAACGCCACTTTCAGCAATATTTCAGCTATATCATGGCGACCAGTTTTAGTGATGGAAGAAGCCGGAGTATCCGGAGAGAACCACAGACCATGGGCAAGCAACTGGTAAACTTTATCACTGGCGGTTGCGAGTCGAGTGCACCCTTTTTGTAATTTACAAAGCCGGGCACGAATCCACGCCGTATTGGTGATAGGCTTGTATGGGTTGTTAGGTAATCCAACTACCTAACTCATTGAGCCACCCGGGCCCTTAACGTTTTTGGACTTGTGGACCAAAATAGTGGAGATACAGTTAACTAATTTTTAACATTTTTCAGTCTTGTTTTGTTGTGATTTAGTTTGCTTTGTATTTGTCGCGTATTGTCACGTGGATAGCTTTACAATATTAATGATGTCATCAGAAATAGGTTCAAGAAATCTATTAATAAAATACAAATGTGTCATACACTTATAGTACGATAAGTTTGTTTCTTTGTTTGTTTAGTGGTGCTTAACGCCACTTTCAACAATATTTCAGTTACCCGGTATATCGTGGCAGTGAGCTTTATTGGTGGAGGAAACTGGAGGACCCGGAGAAAACCACCGACCTGTCGCAAGTCACTGACAAACATTATCACATATTATTACATAGATAGTTCAAATAAAGTCATTTTTGTATGATCAATATGACCGGAAGTAAACTGTCCATATTTTCACACCCCGGGAAAATAACCGGTTATTGGATTACTACAAGATCATTTCCATATCGAGGCCCATATAGGCACGGGCCAATATGGGCCTCGACTTCGTCTCAGGCCAATATGGGTGTCTCTTTTCTAAATGTCGGAAGTATGTAATAAATAGTTTAATACATGGGCATTTCCATATTGGCCTGGTTATCATCCCTCAACCCATATTGGCCCTCGACTGCGTCTCGGGCCAATATGGGGGTCTCAGGATGATAACCAGGCCAATATGGAAATGCCCATGTATTAATCTGTAATTATTATATTTATGGTTTTATACAGTATTATAAAATCATATAATTCGTTTTTTATGATAATGCGTCATATTGCACGCAGAATTTCATATTGAACGATCCATTTAGCGGTGGGCGAAATCCCGACAAAATTTTAAAATTTACTAGCCAAACGTTTTCTACGTCCGTTGCAAAGACGTCACACAAACACAAACAGAAAGTGGCACATAAGTTTTACAAACGCAAGCAGAATGCAAATATAAATTTGTACACATCGAATTAGTAATATAAATTTGTACACATTGAATTAGTACATGTGTCTATGATATCAAATGGATCAGTTCATGTGTTTTTGAATTTGAATAAAAGCAACAAACAATCCCTAAAAATATTTATCCAGGTACAAAAAAAAAAAAATTGGGAATGTTAAATGTAATAAAACAATTACAGCACTTCATTTTGTGCAATGTGATGTGCTATGGAGCACTGAAAAGCAATATTGACCAAGGCCTTCGGCCTTGGTCAATATTGCTTTTTCAGTGATCCATAACATATCATATCGCACTCAATGACGTGCAATAATTGTATATTATGGAGCACTGAAAAGCAATATTGACCGCGGCCTTCGGCCTTGGTCAATGTTGCTTTTCAGTGCTCCATAGCACATCATATCGCACTCAATGAAGTGCAAAAATTGTATAATATAAAGCGAATGAAGAATTCATGTGGTAACAATAATGCAATATCATTTTGAAATGTTTGTATTCAAAGAACTTTACCATTTCTATGAAGACACAAATTTGTAATAACATAAGAATCAATGTTTCACGTACAGCGCGAATCAACAAATGTTACACTACCCTGTAAACATGGCCGTCAATACAGTAGGAATATTAAATAATTTGCTGCATTATTGTTTTTGTTTGTTTGTATTTATAAGGATGTTTTTCATATTTTTCTCTCAAGAATTCCGTCCTCCCTTCTCCGTGTGGGATGCAAAGCGCTTTGATATTATAAGTTTGACATACATACGTAGAGAACTCGTGACATTACATGACTACAAGACGGTGCATGTTGAATGCAAAACGCTTTGAGATTCGTTAAGGTTTACATCATCTTTACATCATGTATAGCAGCGTAAAAACACCAGTGACGTTACGTAACTACCAGCCGGTGGCATGGGTTTTGTATGGACGGGTCATTGACCAATCAAAAGCCGACATTTTAATAAAGCCGGTCACATTCACCGGCGCATGTGCGAATTAGATTATACCATCGATAAATCGCTCGTTTGTCTACAAAACGAAAGAAGGACGTCATGTTAGAATATAAATTATCTACGTGTCTACCCGTGGGCACTGAGATTGCACCACCCTTCAGCACCACTGTACAACCTTCGGCTTCTCCTCAGGATATACAGAATTGCTTCAGGGTGGTACAATCTCAATACCCACGGGTAGACACGTAGATAACTTATATTCTAACATGTAGTCCTTCTTTCGCTTTGTACATAGCGATTTTACATCCGCGGTTTGGAAACAAAAACTGGTTTTTAATGGATTTCCTCGTTCTTTTTGTAACGTAATCATAACGTTTTTGTGCTTGCGGACTAAAATGGCATAGCTCAGGTGAAGATTTGGGTGCATTTTGACAAAGTGTAGGGAGGTACCTTTGACATCACCCTACAGTTAACTAATTTTTGATTTGTTGTAATTTGATTTCTTGTATATGGCGCGTATTGTCACGTGGATAGCGTTACAGTATTCATGAGGCCACTGATTATAGGGCCGAGAATTCTATTGATAAACAATATGTGTCGTACATGTTGTGGGTGGTATTATAGTACGATAAAACAAATGAAGAACTGATGTGAAAACAATAATGAGAAATGATTTTAAAATGATTGTATTTAAACAATTGACCATTTCTAATATGAAACAGGCACGGCCATGAATGCTCGCGACTCCGAAAATTATCTGCCAATTTCACGCTCATCCAGTGATTTAAAATAGTGTCGAGATTTTTTTGGGCCGAGATATATCGGGGACGACTTTTTATTAGGGTTGAATCTAGTCTCATTCAATCGAACTCTCGTTGTTCCTTACGATATCTCAAAAGTTAGCTTCCACGCAGAAAATAAAATTCTTGTCAGTATGTCAGAAGAGATTTAATAAAATTTGAAAATATCAATATTATAAATAGAACAAGCTAACAAAATGACTTTTATTACACACGGGTTCCGGGTTTCAGTGATATCTGACGTACGAGAGAGGGTCCGAGATTTAGCATCACCTTTGCGCTTTATGTTAAGAAGATCTTCATTAGTAGAGTGTGTAAGTGTGTTACACGAACGTGTTTACAATGAGAAGAAAAAAAATATATCCATCAGTATGTGAGGCCATGTGAAGAAAATCCTAGGTACACATTTTTAACCATAAAGAGCTCGTTTCGCTCGCATATAAAGAGACAAAATGACAACAAAATCAGAGTTTCATGTAGCGCGAATCAACAAAACGTTACACTACATGTTAAACATGACCATCAATACAGTAGGAGCTTTAAATCTCTCAACAATCTTGGTGCATTGCTTGTTTTTTCTGCATTTATTGAGACGCTTGAATTTTCTTTTCAAGAAAAGCGTCCTCCGTTCTCCATGTTAAATGCAAAGCGCTTTGAGATTGTTTAGGTTTTACACCATCTTTACATCATGTATAGCAACGTAAAGACCCCAATGACGTTACGTAACTATCAGTCGGTAGCATGGCTTTTGTACCAACGGGTCATCGACCAATCAAAAGCCGACATTTTTATCAAGCCGGGGATATAATTAATACATTTATATTGTTCTGTTAGTGGATTATTTTAAGACTTGTGTTGTTACATATATGAACTTTAACCCTTTACCATTCTTTCCGAATATTAAAACTGTCAAAATATAAAATAAAAACACTTCTGCAGATGGAAATGTATTACACTCCAACTTGTTTATTCTCCATGATCTTGAAATACTGAAACCTTATCATTGAGTTATATACACGACTGAGGCGAACAAAGTTTTGATAAATAAGGAGCTTTAGCAACTTTCCGTAAGAAATTGGTTTACAGAATAAAAAAATGTTCCTTAATGCATTTTGATATATAAAAATACAACACCGTCTTATATTTTTCTTCTTGACTTCAGTATAAAAGTTTCACAGTTTCATAGTGTCTTGTAAGGATCAACTTTGTAATAAACAAAATGCATTATTCTTATCGAGTTTGCAGAGGCGTAAGTAAAAAGTCTCGCAAAAACATATTAAAAATTTTGGGGGAAATCATTGGCAGAGAGATATAAAATAAACGCTACAATATACAATTACGGCCCTCGGAAGAGGTGAATATCCAAAATTGTCAACCCCACTAGGGTTATTTCCCGGAGGGCTTTCGCCCGGTGAATATCCATAATTGTCAACCCCACTAGGGTTATTTCCCCGAGGGCTTTAGCCCGAGGGAAATAACCCTAGTGGGGTTGACAATATACAATTATGGCCTTCATGAGAAGTTAATATCCATAATTATTAAATTGAGAAAGGGTTATTTTCCCTCGGTCCTTCGCACCTCGGGGAAAAAAAACCTTTTTCGGACCTCGGGGAAAAAAACCCTTTCTCAATTTAATAATTATGGATATTAACTTCTCATGAAGGACATAACTGTATTATTATACTGAACTAATATGAGGGAAATAACTAGTTATTGGTTCGACGTATGAGGGAAATAACTAGTTATTGGTTCGACGTGCAAAAGCGCGCCAATTTGTGCTACGTGCAGATTCCCTCACAGTTATTTGACCTACGTGCAGTTTGCCGCGGGAATAATGAGTTATTTCTTGTTCCATGGAATACAACTTTAAAATATGTTAATTATTTCTTGGTTGGTTTCTATAGTAAAGTATAATAATTTTTGATATTCACCGATTCAGAGGGCCGAAGCTGTTTTATTATACCGAACAAACAGTTGAAATATACTGTTTAATATTTGAATTGTTAAAGTATTATTTCATTAGGGTTATTCACTGGACGTTGTAATTTTCGAGGGTTATTCACCGTTGAATAATAGGGTTATTCAATGGACGTGTGTAATTCTTGAGGTTATTCACCGTTGGCGGCGATTAGAAGCAAAAATATCCAGATTATTTTATGTCATGTGATTATCTTTTAACCAATAACCAATAGAATTGATTCTTTATTATGTGAGGTATAAAAATAAATATTTATTTGTTTCCACATTGACAAAGAGATATAAAATAACTGCTACAAGAAATATTTATTTGTTTCCACATTAAGGAAATTATGAAAAAAGCCTTTAATATGTTTTTATAGTCAAATAAGTAGAATGAAATAATCTGAAGTAATATACGTAACGTTATAAAACCATGAGGTAAATTCCATTCATCGCACATAGAATTGTCAAATAAAAGGATGAAAGTTAATGTTTTCAATGTTTAAATATTTAAGCCCCTTGGAAAATATGCCTATAAGTATACACAAAAAACTGTTTGAATCACTTGTTCAACCAATACTATTAACCTATCAACTAATCTAAAACGCGTCGCCAGTAAACTCAATTTGCGACCGTCAAAACTCCAATTGATGCCGTGAAATTTTCAAATACAATACAGTTATCTCCTAATTCGCATCTTTAGATACTAGTTATGTGGAAACGGTTATCTAAGAATGTTGTAAATATATTTATTAGGACTTGAGGAAAAATCAGTAAATATAGCATCCAGGCAGAAGCTGTCAAGTATCCAGTAGATCTCATCATAAAATGCCAAGCATTTAAATATTTAGCTAGAATTTCAGATACAAATAATAACCCATTATTATAGAAATTCATGTGAAAGAAGTAGAGGGTGTAGATTAAAAAAAAGTAGTGCTTCGTTAAAATAGTTACAATAAATTAAAGGAATATTATGAAAAGTTGTTTTTCAATCAATTACACTCAGTAGATGAAAACAGCAATTAAATTATACATTTATAGTAAATAGAAAAAAAAGTATCATAATTATGATATTGACCCTTATATTTCGTTCACAAAAAATAAACTGAAGACAGAAAAATAATATGTAAGATGAGAACAAGCGATCATTTATTAGAAACTGAAAAGGGGAGATAAAAAATATTAAAGTAGAAGAACATATTTGTGGTCATTGTTCTTTAAATGAAATAGAAGATGGAATTCATTTCTTTTTTAATTGTCCCCTGAATTTGGCCATGAATTATTGCTAAAATTGAACAAATCGGCCAAGAATTAAAGTATTTGAATAATGTTATTAAGATAGTAATAGTGTTGTCATCGGAAAGACTCGCGCAGTTCGTTGTCCGTTTTGCTAAGAAGTCTTGGTCACTGAAGAAAGTGGACCCACCCTCTGCATAAAACTTTTGTTCATATTAATTTTTAGTCTTTGGAGAATTATTGATTTTTATTTGCTGTTGCCTTTATATTGAACCTTATTTTTTATTGCATATTTGTATTGTATTATGTTGTGTTGTATGCCTTTATCCCCATTTGCGGTAAAACTGTGCAGAAACAAAGACTAATTGATGACTAAACCCAGCTGTCATGTTAAATGATGATATACTGCATTCGGAAACGTTTTTATTTATATAAATGACATGTATAAACAGAACAACAGCTAATAAACAATAGAATTCAGAAACAGTTGTTTTTTTAACCCGTTTCCGTAGAACTAGTTTTAGGCACGGAATCAATGGAAAGTAAAGAACTTATTATAGTATTCAGAACCTGTATGTAAGGAGTAAATGCTGTAAATGCCAAGTTTCCAACTTTAAAAGATATCCATATAGTGTTTAGATATGTAAATGTACAGTACTTACAAACTTGTTACTGCACCACCTGCTCCAGTGAATGAAGCACGTGTAGGTATAGTGGTAAAGGCTGTTCCTGTACAAACAATACTTCCAGGTGTAGTACAATCACATGTTCCTGTAGCAGGAGCACAATTGTCCTGTGCCAATGTTAATTTTATCACAACAAGAATTACAATCCATAATGACAGAATATTCATCCTTTATCTGAAAAATAAAATTGTGTCGTTCTATGTAATACATTTTTATAATAGGTTTTATATATCTGTCAATTGATGAATCTGTTAATGATACATTTCAATACTTTTCTATTAATCTGCAATGATATGTTAAAAGAACATTTGAAAATATAGGTCTATGGTTTATTTCCCTATTCCAATTTTAACATAAAATTACAATTTATGCGTTTTTTTTTTTTTATATTACAAAATTACCCAAAATTATGATTTCATAAATTATAACAAAAAATTCCAAACCCTATACATGTACCTTTAATATGAGGAAGGCCTTCTGCAAAAGTCATTTCAGTCCGTTATGGTTTTTATACTAGACGTCCGTGCCCATGGCAACGATTGGAACCTGTTAGATAATAAAGCATGTCACTTTCGATTGGTACATTAAACAAACCAGAGGCTCCTATAAGAGATGTCTCACAGACTAACCATACAGTACATTACTCTACATTAGCTATAGGCATTACTTCTCGTAACTCGACTTGTGTCCATTGCGCATTATACGGGGGATTATAAATTTATAAGCTATTGTAATTTATCATATGTCAATGCAAATTTAAGTGAATTCAAGTTTTTATTGATATGTCTCTATTAGGCCTGCAGAAATCGGAAGTATACATTATATATAGTTGTCAACTCCATTGCAGACATTTTAAAAGGTTGTCTGACGATTATGAACACCAGATCGACAAGAAAACATGTTCGGTGCATTAAATAAATAGGACACACGAATTATGAATCTATTGTCGTACAGAGATGAGGATGGTATTCAGACTTTTGATTTTAGCCAAACATAGTCTCTTTCCGGAAACTTTATACATAAACATAAATTAAACAAACAATAATCTGGAATGATTGAAGCTTTGTCTTCTCGTGACGAACATTGATATGTTCCCATTGTCCTAATCACAATCCCGTCCTCAGATACTCTTTGGGAGCACCTGAGTTCATTCCCTGTTTTCCATGAGGTTAGTGTTCTTCATGTCGTCCATGTCCTCATGTCTTCAGTTCCGTGTTGTGTTGTCCACTACGGTTTCCGCGTAAAAGGATGTGCGTTCGTACTTCCAATTGCTTTGTAGGGGGTTCATGTTCTTTTTATGTTATTTATATTTATCTACGTATACTATGTTATTTGTATTTATCTACGTATACTATGTTATTTATATTTATCTACGTATACTATGTTATTTGTATTTATCTACGTATACTATGTTATTTGTATTTATCTACGTATACTATGTTATTTGTATTTATCTACGTATACTATGTTATTTGTATTTATCTACGTATACTATGTTATTTGTATTTATCTACGTATACTATGTTATTTGTATTTATCTACGTATACTATGTTATTTGTATTTATCTACGTATACTATGTTATTTGTATTTATCTACGTATACTATGTTATTTGTATTTATCTACGTATACTATGTTATTTGTATTTATCTACGTATACTATGTTATTTGTATTTATCTACGTATACTATGTTCCAACACGATTTTCAGATAACGATGTTCGTGTAGTTTAATAGCAACACGACGGCTAACACTAGTGGCACAATTTCTTTGCTTATCCACATAGCACACAGCATCAATGAGAAAGAGCAAAGACTGGTTGGCTGTTGACTGGTTGATGTGCACTAGTGAAGCATCCGTGGATTGTTGCTCTAGTGAGCTAGCACTATGAAAGTCTAACTAAATTTGTTCGTCTAGTACAAAGTGTACATCGTTATCATTTCATTGAATATAACTGGTTCGCATCATGGCATAGCTGCAACATTACTCATTTGACATAAACAAGTAATCAATCGCAAGTGGAGCAGGAGATGCTTACGTATCCGAAGCACCCGGGTTCACCACAGGTTTTTAGTGAGTTTCGTGTTGCTCAGTCTTCAGTTTTCTGAGTAGTGTTTTGCAGATCATTGTTTGTCTATTTGGTCTACAGATCATTGTATGTCTATTTGGTCTGCAGATCATTGTTTATCTATTTGGTCTACAGATCATTGTTTGTCTATTTGGTCTTCAGATCATTGTTTGTCTATTTGGTCTACAAATCATTGTTTGTCTTTTTGGTCTACAGATCATTGTTTGTTTATTTCGTCTACAGATCATTGTTTATCTATTTGGTCTACAGATCATTGTTTGTCTATTTGGTCTACAGATCATTGTTTGTCTATTTGGTCTACAGATCATTGTTTGTCTATTTGGTCTGCAGATCATTGTTTGTCTATTTGTTCTACAGATCATTGTTTATATATATGGTCTACAGATCATTGTTTGTCTATTTGGTCTGCAGATTATTGTTTGTCAATTTGGTCTACAGACCATTGTTTGTCTATTTGGTCTACATATAATTGTTTGTCTATTTGGTCTACAGATCATTGTATGTCTATTTGGTCTACAGATCATTGTTTGTCTATTTGGTCTACAGATCATTGTTTGTCTATTTGGTCTACAGATCATTGTTTGTCTATTTGGTCTACAGATCATAGTTTATCTATTTGGTCTACAGATCATTGTTTGTCTATTTGGTCTACAGATCATTGTTTGTCTATTTGGTCTGCAGATCATTGTTTGTCTATTTGGTCTACAAATCATTGTTTGTCTTTTTGGTCTACAGATCATTGTTTGTTTATTTGGTCTACAGATCATTGTTTATCTATTTGGTCTACAGATCATTGTTTGTCTATTTGGTCTACAGATCATTGTTTGTCTATTTGGTCTACAGATCATTGTTTGTCTATTTGGTCTGCAGATCATTGTTTGTCTATTTGTTCTACAGATCATTGTTTATATATATGGTCTACAGATCATTGTTTGTCTATTTGGTCTGCAGATCATTGTTTGTCTATTTGGTCTACAGACCATTGTTTGTCTATTTGGTCTACATATCATTGTTTGTCTATTTGGTCTACAGATCATTGTATGTCTATTTGGTCTACAGATCATTGTTTGTCTATTTGGTCTACAGATCATTGTTTGTCTATTTGGTCTACAGATCATAGTTTATCTATTTGGTCTACAGACCATTGTTTGTCTATTTGGTCTACAGATCATTGTATATCTATTTGGTCTACAGATCATTGTTTGTCTATTTGGTCTACAGATCATAGTTTATCTATTTGGTCTACAGACCATTGTTTGTCTATTTGGTCTACAGATCATTGTATATCTATTTGGTCTACAGATCATTGTTTGTCTATTTGGTCTACAGATCATTGTTTGTCTATTTGGTCTACAGATCATTGTTTATCTATTTAGTCTACAGATAATTGTTTGTCTATTTGGTCTACAGATCATTGTTTGTCTATTTGGTCTACAGATAATTGTTTGTCTATTTAGTCTACAGATCATTGTTTATCTATTTGGTCTACAGATCATTGTTTGTCTATTTGGTCTACAGATCATTTTTTGTCTATTTGGTCTACAGTTCATTGTTTGTCTATTTGGTCTACAGATTATATTTTATCTATTTGGTCTACAGATCATTGTTTGTCTATTTGGTCTACAGATCATTTTTTGTCTATTTGGTCTACAGTTCATTGTTTGTCTATTTGGTCTACAGATTATATTTTATCTATTTGGTCTACAGATCATTGTTTGTCTATTTGGTCTACATATCATTGTTTGTCTATTTGGTCTACATATCATTGTTTATCTATTTGGTCTTCAGATCATTGTTTATCTATTTGGTCTACAGATCATTGTTTATCTATTTGGTCTACAGAACATTGTTTGTCTATTTGGTCTACAGATCATTGTTTGTCTAATTTGTCTACATATCATTGTTTGTCTATTTGTTCTACAGATCATTGTTTATATATATGGTCTACAGATCATTGTTTGTCTATTTGGTCTGCAGATCATTGTTTGTCTATTTGGTCTACAGACCATTGTTTGTCTATTTGGTCTACATATCATTGTTTGTCTATTTGGTCTACAGATCATTGTATGTGTATTTGGTCTACAGATCATTGTTTGTCTATTTGGTCTACAGATCATTGTATGTCTATTTGGTCTACGGATCATTGTATATCTATTTGGTCTACAGATCTTTGTTTGTCTATTTGGTCTACAGATCATTGTTTGTCTATTTGGTCTACAGATCATTGTTTATATATTTAGTCTACAGATAATTGATTGTCTATTTGGTCTACAGATCATTGTTTGTCTATTTGGTCTACAGATATTTGTTTGTCTATTTAGTCTACAGATCATTGTTTATCTATTTGGTCTACAGATCATTGTTTGTCTATTTGGTCTACAGATCATTGTTTGTCTATTTGGTCTACAGATCATTGTTTGTCTATTTGGTCTACAGATCATTGTTTGTCTATTTGGTCTACAGATCATTGTATGTCTATTTGGTCTACAGATCATTTTTTGTCTATTTGGTCTACAGATCATTGTTTTTCTATTTGGTCTACAGATCATTGCTTCTCTATTTGGTCTACAGATCATTGTTTGTCTGTTTGGTCTATAGATCATTGTTTGTCTATTTGGTCTACAGATCAGTGTTTGTCTATTTGGTCTACAGATCATTGTTTGTCTATTTGGTCTACAGATCATTGTTTATCTATTTGGTCTACAGATCATTGTTTGTCTATTTGGTCTACAGATCATTGTTTGACTATTTGGTCAACAGATCATTGTTTATCTATTTGGTCTACAGATCATTGTTTGTCTATTTGGTCTACAGATCATTGTTTGTCTTTTGGTCTACAGATCATTGCTTATCTATTTGGTCTACAGATCATTGTTTGTCTATTTGGTCTACAGATCATTGTTTATCTATTTGGTCTTCAGATCATTGTTTATCTATTTGGTCTACAGATCATTGTTTGTCTATTTGGTCTACATATCATTGTCTGTCTATTTGGTCTACAGATCATTGTTTGTCTATTTGGTCTACAGATCATTGTTTGTCTATTTGGTCTTCAGATCATTGTTTGTAGATTTGGTCTACATATCATTGTTTGTCTATTTGGTTTACAGATCATCGTTTGTCTATTTGGTCTACATATCATTGTTTGTCTATTTGGTCTTCAGATCATTGTTTGTCTATTTGGTCTACAGATCATTGTTTATCTATTTGGTCTTCAGATCATTGTTTGTCTATTTGGTCTACATATCATTGTTTGTCTATTTGGTCTACAGAACATTGTTTATCTATTTGGTCTACAGATCATTGTTTATCTATTTGGTCTTCAGATCATTGTTTGTCTATTTGGTCTACATATCATTGTTTATCTATTTGGTCTACAGATCATTGTTTGTCTATTTGGTCTACATATCATTGTTTGTCTAATTTGTCTACATATCATTGTTTGTCTATTTGGTCTACAGATCATTGTTTGTCTATTTGGTCTGCATATCATTGTTTGTCGATTTGGTCTACATATCATTGTTTGTCTATTTGGTCTACAGATCATTGTTTGTCTATTTGGTCTACAGATCATTGTTTGTCTATTTGGTCTACAGATCATTGTTTATCTATTTGGTCTTCAGATCATTGTTTGTCTATTTGGTCTACATATCATTGTTTATCTATTTGGTCTACAGATCAGTGTTTGTCTATTTGGTCTACATATCATTGTTTGTCTATTTGGTCTACAGATCATTGTTTATCTATTTGGTCTTCAGATCATTGTTTATCTATTTGGTCTACAGATCATTGTTTATCTATTTGGTCTACAGAACATTGTTTGTCTATTTGGTCTACAGATCATTGTTTGTCTATTTTGTCTACATATCATTGTTTGTCGATTTGGTCTACATATCATTGTTTGTCTATTTGGTCTACATATCATTGTTTGTCTATTTTGGTCTACAGATCATTGTTTATCTATTTGGTCTACAGATCATCGTTTGTCTATTTGGTCTACAGATCATTGTTTGTCTATTTGGTCTACAGATCATTGTTTGTCTATTTCGTCTACAAATCGTTGTTAATCTATTTGGTCTTCAGATCATTGTTTGTCTATTTGGTCTACAGATCATTGTTTGTCTATTTGGTCTTCAGATCATTGTTTGTCTATTTGTTCTACAGATCATTGTTTGTCTATTTGGTCTACAGATCATTGTTTGTCTATTTGGTCTACAGATCATTGCTTGTCTATTTGGTCTACATATCATCGTTTGTCTATTTGATCTTCAGATAATTGTTTGTCTATTTGGTCTACAGATCATTGTTTGTCTATTTGGTCTACAGATCATTGTTTGTCTATTTGGTCTACAGATCATTGTTTGTCTATTTGGTCTTCAGATCATTGTTTGTCTATTTGGTCTACTGATCATTGTTTATCTATTTGGTCTACAGTCCATTGTTTGTCTATTTGGTCTACAGATCATTGTTTGTCTATTTGGTCTACAGATCATTGTTTGTCTATTTGGTCTGCAGATCATTGTTTGTCTATTTGTTCTACAGATCATTGTTTATATACATGGTCTACAGATCATTGTTTGTCTATTTGGTCTGCAGATTATTGTTTGTCAATTTGGTCTACAGACCATTGTTTGTCTATTTGGTCTACATATCATTGTTTGTCTATTTGGTCTACAGATCATTGTATGTCTATTTGGTCTACAGATCATTGTTTGTCTATTTGGTCTACAGATCATTGTTTGTCTATTTGGTCTACAGATCATTGTTTGTCTATTTGGTCTACAGATCATAGTTTATCTATTTGGTCTACAGATCATTGTTTGTCTATTTGGTCTGCAGATCATTGTTTGTCTATTTGGTCTACAAATCATTGTTTGTCTTTTTGGTCTACAGATCATTGTTTGTTTATTTGGTCTACAGATCATTGTTTATCTATTTGGTCTACAGATCATTGTTTGTCTATTTGGTCTACAGATCATTGTTTGTCTATTTGGTCTACAGATCATTGTTTGTCTATTTGGTCTGCAGATCATTGTTTGTCTATTTGTTCTACAGATCATTGTTTATATATATGGTCTACAGATCATTGTTTGTCTATTTGGTCTGCAGATCATTGTTTGTCTATTTGGTCTACAGACCATTGTTTGTCTATTTGGTCTACATATCATTGTTTGTCTATTTGGTCTACAGATCATTGTATGTCTATTTGGTCTACAGATCATTGTTTGTCTATTTGGTCTACAGATCATTGTTTGTCTATTTGGTCTACAGATCATAGTTTATCTATTTGGTCTACAGACCATTGTTTGTCTATTTGGTCTACAGATCATTGTATATCTATTTGGTCTACAGATCATTGTTTGTCTATTTGGTCTACAGATCATAGTTTATCTATTTGGTCTACAGACCATTGTTTGTCTATTTGGTCTACAGATCATTGTATATCTATTTGGTCTACAGATCATTGTTTGTCTATTTGGTCTACAGATCATTGTTTGTCTATTTGGTCTACAGATAATTGTTTATCTATTTAGTCTACAGATAATTGTTTGTCTATTTGGTCTACAGATCATTGTTTGTCTATTTGGTCTACAGATAATTGTTTGTCTATTTAGTCTACAGATCATTGTTTATCTATTTGGTCTACAGATCATTGTTTGTCTATTTGGTCTACAGATCATTTTTTGTCTATTTGGTCTACAGTTCATTGTTTGTCTATTTGGTCTACAGATTATATTTTATCTATTTGGTCTACAGATCATTGTTTGTCTATTTGGTCTACAGATCATTTTTTGTCTATTTGGTCTACAGTTCATTGTTTGTCTATTTGGTCTACAGATTATATTTTATCTATTTGGTCTACAGATCATTGTTTGTCTATTTGGTCTACATATCATTGTTTGTCTATTTGGTCTACATATCATTGTTTATCTATTTGGTCTTCAGATCATTGTTTATCTATTTGGTCTACAGATCATTGTTTATCTATTTGGTCTACAGAACATTGTTTGTCTATTTGGTCTACAGATCATTGTTTGTCTAATTTGTCTACATATCATTGTTTGTCTATTTGTTCTACAGATCATTGTTTATATATATGGTCTACAGATCATTGTTTGTCTATTTGGTCTGCAGATCATTGTTTGTCTATTTGGTCTACAGATCATTGTTTGTCTATTTGGTCTACATATCATTGTTTGTCTATTTGGTCTACAGATCATTGTATGTGTATTTGGTCTACAGATCATTGTTTGTCTATTTGGTCTACAGATCATTGTATGTCTATTTGGTCTACGGATCATTGTATATCTATTTGGTCTACAGATCTTTGTTTGTCTATTTGGTCTACAGATCATTGTTTGTCTATTTGGTCTACAGATCATTGTTTATATATTTAGTCTACAGATAATTGATTGTCTATTTGGTCTACAGATCATTGTTTGTCTATTTGGTCTACAGATATTTGTTTGTCTATTTAGTCTACAGATCATTGTTTATCTATTTGGTCTACAGATCATTGTTTGTCTATTTGGTCTACAGATCATTGTTTGTCTATTTGGTCTACAGATCATTGTTTGTCTATTTGGTCTACAGATCATTGTTTGTCTATTTGGTCTACATATCATTGTATGTCTATTTGGTCTACAGATCATTTTTTGTCTATTTGGTCTACAGATCATTGTTTTTCTATTTGGTCTACAGATCATTGCTTCTCTATTTGGTCTACAGATCATTGTTTGTCTGTTTGGTCTATAGATCATTGTTTGTCTATTTGGTCTACAGATCAGTGTTTGTCTATTTGGTCTACAGATCATTGTTTGTCTATTTGGTCTACAGATCATTGTTTATCTATTTGGTCTACAGATCATTGTTTGTCTATTTGGTCTACAGATCATTGTTTGACTATTTGGTCAACAGATCATTGTTTATCTATTTGGTCTACAGATCATTGTTTGTCTATTTGGTCTACAGATCATTGTTTGTCTTTTGGTCTACAGATCATTGCTTATCTATTTGGTCTACAGATCATTGTTTGTCTATTTGGTCTACAGATCATTGTTTGTCTATTTGGTCTACAGATCATTGTTTATCTATTTGGTCTTCAGATCATTGTTTATCTATTTGGTCTACAGATCATCGTTTGTCTATTTGGTCTACATATCATTGTCTGTCTATTTGGTCTACAGATCATTGTTTGTCTATTTGGTCTACAGATCATTGTTTGTCTATTTGGTCTTCAGATCATTGTTTGTAGATTTGGTCTACATATCATTGTTTGTCTATTTGGTTTACAGATCATCGTTTGTCTATTTGGTCTACATATCATTGTTTGTCTATTTGGTCTTCAGATCATTGTTTGTCTATTTGGTCTACAGATCATTGTTTATCTATTTGGTCTTCAGATCATTGTTTGTCTATTTGGTCTACATATCATTGTTTGTCTATTTGGTCTACAGAACATTGTTTATCTATTTGGTCTACAGATCATTGTTTATCTATTTGGTCTTCAGATCATTGTTTGTCTATTTGGTCTACATATCATTGTTTATCTATTTGGTCTACAGATCATTGTTTGTCTATTTGGTCTACATATCATTGTTTGTCTAATTTGTCTACATATCATTGTTTGTCTATTTGGTCTACAGATCATTGTTTGTCTATTTGGTCTGCATATCATTGTTTGTCGATTTGGTCTACATATCATTGTTTGTCTATTTGGTCTACAGATCATTGTTTGACTATTTGGTCTACAGATCATTGTTTGTCTATTTGGTCTACAGATCATTGTTTATCTATTTGGTCTTCAGATCATTGTTTGTCTATTTGGTCTACATATCATTGTTTATCTATTTGGTCTACAGATCAGTGTTTGTCTATTTGGTCTACATATCATTGTTTGTCTATTTGGTCTACAGATCATTGTTTATCTATTTGGTCTTCAGATCATTGTTTATCTATTTGGTCTACAGATCATTGTTTATCTATTTGGTCTACAGAACATTGTTTGTCTATTTGGTCTACAGATCATTGTTTGTCTATTTTGTCTGCATATCATTGTTTGTCGATTTGGTCTACATATCATTGTTTGTCTATTTGGTCTACATATCATTGTTTGTCTATTTTGGTCTACAGATCATTGTTTATCTATTTGGTCTACAGATCATCGTTTGTCTATTTGGTCTACAGATCATTGTTTGTCTATTTGGTCTACAGATCATTGTTTGTCTATTTCGTCTACAAATCGTTGTTAATCTATTTGGTCTTCAGATCATTGTTTGTCTATTTGGTCTACAGATCATTGTTTGTCTATTTGGTCTTCAGATCATTGTTTGTCTATTTGTTCTACAGATCATTGTTTGTCTATTTGGTCTACAGATCATTGTTTGTCTATTTGGTCTACAGATCATTGCTTGTCTATTTGGTCTACATATCATCGTTTGTCTATTTGATCTTCAGATAATTGTTTGTCTATTTGGTCTACAGATCATTGTTTGTCTATTTGGTCTACAGATCATTGTTTGTCTATTTGGTCTACAGATCATTGTTTGTCTATTTGGTCTTCAGATCATTGTTTGTCTATTTGGTCTACTGATCATTGTTTATCTATTTGGTCTACAGTCCATTGTTTGTCTATTTGGTCTACAGATCATTGTTTGTCTATTTGGTCTACAGATCATTGTTTATCTATCTGGTCTACAGATCATTGCTTGTCTATTTGATCTACAGATCATTGTTTGTCTATTTGGTCTACAGATCATTGTTTGTCTATTTGATCTTCAGATCATTGTTTGTCGATTTGGTCTACATATCATTGTTTGTCTATTTGGTTTACAGATCATCGTTTGTCTATTTGGTCTACAGATCATTGTTTGTCTATTTGGTTTACAGATCATTGTTTGTCTATTTGGTCTACAGATCATTGTTTATCTATTTGGTCTTCAGATCATTGTTTGTCTATTTGGTCTACATATCATTGTTTGTCTATTTGGTCTACAGATCATTGTTTATCTATTTGGTCTTCAGATCATTGTTTATCTAGTTGGTCTACAGATCATTGTTTATCTATTTGGTCTACAGATCATTGTTTGTCTATTTGGTCTACAGATCATTGTTTGTCTATTTTGTCTACATATCATTGTTTGTTTATTTGGTCTACAGATCATTGTTTGTCTATTTGGTCTGCATATCATTGTTTGTCGATTTGGTCTACATATCATTGTTTGTCTATTTGGTCTACAGATCATTGTTTTTCTATTTGGTCTACAAATCGCTGTTAATCTATTTGGTCTTCAGATCATTGTTTGTCTATTTGGTCTACAGATCATTGTTTGTCTATTTGGTCTACAGATCATTGTTTGTCTATTTGGTCTTCAGATCATTGTTTGTCTATTTGTTCTACAGATCATTGTTTGTCTATTTGGTCTACAGATCATTGTTTGTCTATTTGGTCTACAGTTCATTGTTTGTCTATTTGGTCTACAGATCATTGTTTGTCTAATTGGTCTACAGATCAGTGTTTGTCTAATTGGTCTTCAGATCATTGTTTGTCTATTTGGTCTACAGATCATTGTTTGTCTATTTGGTCTACAGATCATTGTTTGTCTAATTGGTCTACGATCATTGTTTATCTATTTGGTCTACAGATCATTGTTTGTCTATTTGGTCTACATATCATTGTCTGTCTATTTGGTCTACAGATCATTGTTTGTCTATTTGGTCTACAGATCATTGTTTGTCTATTTGGTCTTCAGATCATTGTTTGTAGATTTGGTCTACATATCATTGTTTGTCTATTTGGTTTACAGATCATCGTTTGTCTATTTGGTCTACATATCATTGTTTGTCTATTTGGTCTTCAGATCATTGTTTGTCTATTTGGTCTACAGATCATTGTTTATCTATTTGGTCTTCAGATCATTGTTTGTCTATTTGGTCTACATATCATTGTTTGTCTATTTGGTCTACAGAACATTGTTTATCTATTTGGTCTACAGATCATTGTTTATCTATTTGGTCTTCAGATCATTGTTTGTCTATTTGGTCTACATATCATTGTTTATCTATTTGGTCTACAGATCATTGTTTGTCTATTTGGTCTACATATCATTGTTTGTCTAATTTGTCTACATATCATTGTTTGTCTATTTGGTCTACAGATCATTGTTTGTCTATTTGGTCTGCATATCATTGTTTGTCGATTTGGTCTACATATCATTGTTTGTCTATTTGGTCTACAGATCATTGTTTGACTATTTGGTCTACAGATCATTGTTTGTCTATTTGGTCTACAGATCATTGTTTATCTATTTGGTCTTCAGATCATTGTTTGTCTATTTGGTCTACATATCATTGTTTATCTATTTGGTCTACAGATCAGTGTTTGTCTATTTGGTCTACATATCATTGTTTGTCTATTTGGTCTACAGATCATTGTTTATCTATTTGGTCTTCAGATCATTGTTTATCTATTTGGTCTACAGATCATTGTTTATCTATTTGGTCTACAGAACATTGTTTGTCTATTTGGTCTACAGATCATTGTTTGTCTATTTTGTCTACATATCATTGTTTGTCGATTTGGTCTACATATCATTGTTTGTCTATTTGGTCTACATATCATTGTTTGTCTATTTTGGTCTACAGATCATTGTTTATCTATTTGGTCTACAGATCATCGTTTGTCTATTTGGTCTACAGATCATTGTTTGTCTATTTGGTCTACAGATCATTGTTTGTCTATTTCGTCTACAAATCGTTGTTAATCTATTTGGTCTTCAGATCATTGTTTGTCTATTTGGTCTACAGATCATTGTTTGTCTATTTGGTCTTCAGATCATTGTTTGTCTATTTGTTCTACAGATCATTGTTTGTCTATTTGGTCTACAGATCATTGTTTGTCTATTTGGTCTACAGATCATTGCTTGTCTATTTGGTCTACATATCATCGTTTGTCTATTTGATCTTCAGATAATTGTTTGTCTATTTGGTCTACAGATCATTGTTTATCTATTTGGTCTTCAGATCATTGTTTGTCTATTTGGTCTACATATCATTGTTTGTCTATTTGGTCTACAGATCATTGTTTATCTATTTGGTCTTCAGATCATTGTTTATCTAGTTGGTCTACAGATCATTGTTTATCTATTTGGTCTACAGATCATTGTTTGTCTATTTGGTCTACAGATCATTGTTTGTCTATTTTGTCTACATATCATTGTTTGTTTATTTGGTCTACAGATCATTGTTTGTCTATTTGGTCTGCATATCATTGTTTGTCGATTTGGTCTACATATCATTGTTTGTCTATTTGGTCTACAGATCATTGTTTTTCTATTTGGTCTACAAATCGCTGTTAATCTATTTGGTCTTCAGATCATTGTTTGTCTATTTGGTCTACAGATCATTGTTTGTCTATTTGGTCTACAGATCATTGTTTGTCTATTTGGTCTTCAGATCATTGTTTGTCTATTTGTTCTACAGATCATTGTTTGTCTATTTGGTCTACAGATCATTGTTTGTCTATTTGGTCTACAGTTCATTGTTTGTCTATTTGGTCTACAGATCATTGTTTGTCTAATTGGTCTACAGATCAGTGTTTGTCTAATTGGTCTTCAGATCATTGTTTGTCTATTTGGTCTACAGATCATTGTTTGTCTATTTGGTCTACAGATCATTGTTTGTCTAATTGGTCTACAGATCATTGTTTGTCTATTTGGTCTACAGATCATTGTTTGTCTATTTGGTCTACAGATCATTGTTTGTCTATTTGGTCTACAGATCACTGTTTATCTATTTGATCTACAGATCATTGCTTGTTTCAGAGGAATAGCGCACCTCTCTAAAACGATCAGCTGTCGATAGTCTTCTTAAATTAGACGATACTATTTTCTTTTTAATTACTTGTATCCTCTAATTTTTACAGGGGACACCGTCCACACCAGGTGTTGGACTGGACCCGCTGGGGGACCTTAGATACTTGATCTACATAATACAAAATAACATAAAATCATGCATTCTCTCCTGGCTTGTCCATAGTGACCACACCTTTTGCTCGTTTGACATGATGATTGTTTTTGTTGAGACCTCGAATACATTATGTGTAAGGGGCCCGGGTGGCTCAATGAGTTAGGTCGTTGGATCTAACAACTCATACAAGCCTATCACCAATACGACGTTGGTTCGCGCCCGGATTTGTAAATTGCAAAATAGGGTGCACTCGACTCGCAGCCGCATGTGATAAAGTTTTCCAGTTTCTTGCCCATGGTCGGTGGTTCTCTCCGGGTACTCCGGCTTCCTCTACCACGAAAACTGGTCGCCATGATATAGTTGAAATATTGTTGAAAGTGGCGTTAAAGCACCAAAAAATCAAATAATTATTTGTACCATCTAACAAATCCTATGTACTTGTAGTTTCAGAAAAGATTGTTTAAAATCTAAAAATCAGAAACAAATTCCCCGTTGCAGTCATCTGTTATTTTTTGCCGGATAAAGAGGAAATGAGGGATTTTGTCACAAGGCTTCCGTATACATTTATTTGTAACAACTAACAAATCTTTTGGACTTGTAATTTC
The DNA here is from genome assembly GCA_963680875.1 of Bathymodiolus brooksi. Taxonomy (NCBI): domain Eukaryota; kingdom Metazoa; phylum Mollusca; class Bivalvia; order Mytilida; family Modiolidae; genus Bathymodiolus; species Bathymodiolus brooksi. Next base: position 17,076,789 of record OY804576.1, read on the forward strand.
AGATAGGAAGATTTTCAGCCAATCAGAAACAAAGACTGTTATTTTCCGCCCGATCAAGAAGCCTTAAGGGATGCTTTTTGTAGCTCACAAAACAATCACTGCAAAGTGTCGGTTAATAATAAAAGTTAACGGACGGACAGACGGATGGCAAAAGCTCATATGACCTTTTTCAACATAAAAGTGTTACTGAAAATGAAATAACAATATTTATTTATATTTGAGGAAAAAATTATCGGACTTATAATATTTTTATGGTTGCCATATTGATTACACATCGTCTTAAGGTGAAATGTACAAGTTATACAATAATTTTCTATTTCGGGACTTATTTTGTCATTTCAATATAAGTAGTCGCCTTGAAATGTGTATTTCGTGTGCCTGGCGGCTTTTACAGATAGCCTTTCATGTAGTCACGAAATTATTAACAATAATGGATGGTACATTATTATTATTATTATTATTCTTACGAAAAGAACAGAGAATTAATGATAAAACAAGAATCATGATTTTAAAAGATGGTGGTATCACAAAAGTCCATGTTGGAATAAGAGTGAGTGATTGATTGTTGTTTAACGCCAACTCAGCAATTTTTCAGCTATATCATGGCGAGAGCGAGTCCTTTAATCTATTAACACAAAATGAATGAATATTTATGGCTAAGAATTGACCATGAAAATGTTTTATTTGATACCATGCACAGTAACATATATTTAATTGAAAAGGTACATTTTTTGTCTTAATAAAAACAAGGAATATTTTTCAGAGTTCACCCCCGTTGTTTAGTGGGATTCGGGTTACTCGATCTTTAGTTTTATGTGTATGTTTTGTAGATTTGTTGTGTTGTTTGTTTTTCTTTTATTCACGACTTCTGATTACCCCTTTGGTATCTTATGGCCATTGTATTGGCTGTCCTTCTATTTACGGCTTCTGATTACCCCTTTGGTATCTTGTGGCCATTGTATTGGCTGTCCTTCTATTTACGGCTTCTGATTACCCCTTTGGTATCTTATGGCCATTGTATTGGCTGTCCTTCTATTTACGGCTTCTGATTACCCCTTTGGTATCTTGTGGCCATTGTATTGGCTGTCCTTCTATTTACGGCTTCTGATTACCCCTTTGGTATCTTGTGGCCATTGTATTGGCTGTCCTTCTATTTACGGCTTCTGATTACCACTTTGGTATCTTATGACCATTGTATTGTCTGTCCTATTTACGGCTTCTGACTACCACTTTGGTATCTTATGCCCATTGTATTGTCTGTCCTTCTATTTACGGCTTCTGATTACCCCTTTGGTATCTTATGCCCATTGTATTGTCTGTCCTTCTATTTACGGCTTCTGACTACCCCTTTGGTATCTTATGCCCATTGTATTGTTTGTCCTTCTATTTACGGCTTCTGATTACCCCTTTGGTATCTTATGCCCATTGTATTGTCTGTCCTTCTATTTACGGCTTCTGATTACCCCTTTGGTATCTTATGCCCATTGTATTGTCTGTCCTTCTATTTACGGCTTCTGATTACCCCTTTGGTATCTTATGCCCATTGTATTGTCTGTCCTTCTATTTACGGCTTCTGATTACCCCTTTGGTATCTTGTAGCCATTGTATTGTCTGTCCTTCTATTTACGGCTTCTGACTACCCCTTTGGTATCTTATGCTCATTGTATTGTTTGTCCTTCTATTTACGGCTTCTGATTACCCCTTTGGTATCTTATGCCCATTGTATTGTCTGTCCTTCTATTTACGGCTTCTGATTACCACTTTGGTATCTTGTAGCCATTGTATTGTCTGTCCTTCTATTTACGGCTTCCGATCACCCCTTTGGTATCTTGTGACCATTGTATTGTCTGTCCTTCTATTTACGGCTTCTGATTACCCCTTTGGTATCTTGTTACCACAGTATTGTCTGTCCTTCTATTTACAGCTTCTGAATACCACTTTTGCATCTTGTCGCCATTGTATTGTTTGTCCTTCTATTTACGGCTTCTGATTACCCCTTTGGTATCTTGTGGCCATTGTATTGTCTGTCCTTCTATTTACGGCTTCTGATTACCACTTTGGTATCTTGTGGCCATTGTATTGTCTGTCCTTCTATTTACAGCTTCTGATTACCCTTTTGGTATCTTGTTACCCCTGTATTGTCTGTCCTTCTATTTACAGCTTCTGAATACCAATTTTGCATCTTGTGGCCATTGTATTGTTTGTCCTTCTATTTACGGCTTCTGATTACCCCTTTGGTATCTTGTGGCCATTGTATTGTCTGTCCTTCTAGTTAAGGCTTCTGATTACCACTTTGGTATCTTGTGGCCATTGTATTGTCTGTCCTTTTATTTACAGCTTCTGATTACCCCTTTGGTATCTTGTGGCCATTGTATTGTCTGTCCTTCTATTTAAGGCTTCTGATTACCACTTTGGTATCTTGTGGCCATTGTATTGTCTGTCCTTCTATTTACAGCTTCTGATTACCCCTTTGGTATCTTGTGGCCATTGTATTGTCTGTCCTTCTATTTACGGCTTCTGATTACCACTTTGGTATCTTGTGGCCATTGTATTGTCTGTCCTTCTATTTACAGCTTCTGATTACCCCTTTGGTATCTTGTGGCCATTGTATTGTCTGTCCTTCTATTTACAGCTTCTGAATACCCATTTGGTATTTTGTGACCATTGTATTGTCTGTCCTTCTATTTACGACTTCTGATTACCCCTTTGGTATCTTGTGGCCATTGTATTGGCTGTCCTTCTATTTACGGCTTCTGATTACCACTTTGGTATCTTGTGGCCATTGTATTGTCTGTCCTTCTATTTACAGTTTCTGAATACCCATTTGGTATCTTGTGACCATTGTATTGTCTGTCCTTCTATTTACGACTTCTGATTACCCCTTTGGTATCTTGTGGCCATTGTATTGTCTGTCCTTCTATTTACGGCTTCTGATTATCCCTTTGGTATCTTGTGGCCACTGTATTGTCTGTCCTTCTATTTACAGCTTCTGAATACCCATTTTGTATCTTGTGACCATTGTATTGTCTGTCCTTCTATTTACGACTTCTGATTACCCCTTTGGTATCTTGTGGCCATTGTATTGTCTGTCCTTCTATTTACGGCTTCTGATTACCACTTTGGTATATTGTGGCCATTGTATTGTCTGTCCTTCTATTTACGGCTTCTGCTTACCACTTTGGTATCTTGTTGCCATTGTATTGTCTGTCCTTCTATTTACGGCTTCTGATTACCACTTTGGTATCTTGTGGCCATTGTATTGTCTGTCCTTCTATTTATGACTTCTGATTACCCCTTTGGTATCTTGTGGCCACTGTATTGTCTGTCCTTCTATTTACGGCTTCTGATTACCCCTTTGGTATCTTGTGACCATTGTATTGTCTGTCCTTCTAGTTAAGGCTTCTGACTACCCTTTTGGTATCTTGTTACCACTGTATTGTCTGTCCTTCTATTTACAGCTTCTGAATACCACTTTTGCATCTTGTCGCCATTGTATTGTTTGTCCTTCTATTTACGGCTTCTGATTACCCCTTTGGTATCTTGTGGCCATTGTATTGTCTGTCCTTCTATTTACGGCTTCTGATTACCACTTTGGTATCTTGTGGCCATTGTATTGTCTGTCCTTCTATTTACAGCTTCTGATTACCCTTTTGGTATCTTGTTACCCCTGTATTGTCTGTCCTTCTATTTACAGCTTCTGAATACCAATTTTGCATCTTGTGGCCATTGTATTGTTTGTCCTTCTATTTACGGCTTCTGATTACCCCTTTGGTATCTTGTGGCCATTGTATTGTCTGTCCTTCTAGTTAAGGCTTCTGATTACCACTTTGGTATCTTGTGGCCATTGTATTGTCTGTCCTTTTATTTACAGCTTCTGATTACCCCTTTGGTATCTTGTGGCCATTGTATTGTCTGTCCTTCTATTTACGGCTTCTGATTACCACTTTGGTATCTTGTGGCCATTGTATTGTCTGTCCTTCTATTTACAGCTTCTGATTACCCCTTTGGTATCTTGTGGCCATTGTATTGTCTGTCCTTCTATTTACGGCTTCTGATTACCACTTTGGTATCTTGTGGCCATTGTATTGTCTGTCCTTCTATTTACAGCTTCTGATTACCCCTTTGGTATCTTGTGGCCATTGTATTGTCTGTCCTTCTATTTACAGCTTCTGAATACCCATTTGGTATTTTGTGACCATTGTATTGTCTGTCCTTCTATTTACGACTTCTGATTACCCCTTTGGTATCTTGTGGCCATTGTATTGGCTGTCCTTCTATTTACGGCTTCTGATTACCACTTTGGTATCTTGTGGCCATTGTATTGTCTGTCCTTCTATTTACAGTTTCTGAATACCCATTTGGTATCTTGTGACCATTGTATTGTCTGTCCTTCTATTTACGACTTCTGATTACCCCTTTGGTATCTTGTGGCCATTGTATTGTCTGTCCTTCTATTTACGGCTTCTGATTATCCCTTTGGTATCTTGTGGCCACTGTATTGTCTGTCCTTCTATTTACAGCTTCTGAATACCCATTTTGTATCTTGTGACCATTGTATTGTCTGTCCTTCTATTTACGACTTCTGATTACCCCTTTGGTATCTTGTGGCCATTGTATTGTCTGTCCTTCTATTTACGGCTTCTGATTACCACTTTGGTATATTGTGGCCATTGTATTGTCTGTCCTTCTATTTACGGCTTCTGCTTACCACTTTGGTATCTTGTTGCCATTGTATTGTCTGTCCTTCTATTTACGGCTTCTGATTACCACTTTGGTATCTTGTGGCCATTGTATTGTCTGTCCTTCTATTTATGACTTCTGATTACCCCTTTGGTATCTTGTGGCCACTGTATTGTCTGTCCTTCTATTTACGGCTTCTGATTACCCCTTTGGTATCTTGTGACCATTGTATTGTCTGTCCTTCTAGTTAAGGCTTCTGACTACCCTTTTGGTATCTTGTTACCACTGTATTGTCTGTCCTTCTATTTACAGCTTCTGAATACCACTTTTGCATCTTGTGGCCATTGTATTGGCTGTCCTTCTATTTACGGCTTCTGATTACCCCTTTGGTATCTTGTGCCCATTGTATTGTCTGTCCTTCTAGTTAAGGCTTCTGACTACCCTTTTTGGTATCTTGATACCACTGTATTGTCTGTCCTTCTATTTACAGCTTCTGAATACCACTTTTGCATCTTGTGGCCATTGTATTGTTTGTCCTTCTATTTACGGCTTCTGATTACCCCTTTGGTATCTTGTGGCCATTGTATTGTCTGTCCTTCTATTTACGGCCTCTGATTACCACTTTGGTATCCTGTGGCCATTGTATTGTCTGTCCTTCTATTTACGGCTTCTGATTACCACTTTGGTATCTTATGGCCATTGTATTGTCTGTCCTTCTATTTACGGCTTCTGATTACCCCTTTGTTATATTGCTATTTATTTTGTTTTTAATATTTTCTTTTCTTTCTCAATTTACAATTTAACACTTTAAAAGATTGCAATAGAGCCATATTAACTATAAAATGATTTTTAACTTCACATAATGCACTTACTAAAGCGTGCTTCTTTCTATTTGTGTTGTGTTAAATTTAATTGAAAGTTGATTTGGCCTCTTAACTTCTTTCTGCATTTTTTTCTTTTTTTTCTTTTTTTTGGCTGTGTGTAATACTATTCATTGAACTGTTTTGGAAAAAACTTTGGTGTTGGAATCATCTCTGAAATAAACCATAAAGGGAAATTTGGCTTTAAAATACATTATCTTTTGATAATTTTTGCACTATGAATACTTTCTCAATTGTTTTGTTGTATTATAAAGTATTTTTTAATTTGCAAATTTCTATCATCATAATACTGTTGATTTGAGATTAATTGCGAAACTGATGATTAAAATAATATTTCAATATATTAAAAAAACTATTGTTATAGTACATTGTATTTATGGCAAAAATTCTTGATGCAGCTTCTTTAAATAGTGGGCTCCTGGCTTTTTGAAGACTGTGAAGACAAAAAAATTACAACAAAGTGACTTAAGGGTATCCTTTTCATTAGATGTGGTTGTGGTTGCCTTCATGAACACAGAAGGACCTTTAGTTCCATTTCCTATGAGCTACTATCCTTGTTAAAGGGAATTTATAGCAACATATGAAATTAGAAGCTTTTCAACAATAATCAGGAAAGGGGGGTCAAAAGATTTGAAGTAGTTGAAAGAGGGGGGGTTAAAAAATTTAGCACAACTTAAAAAGGGGGGGTCAGTTATGTTTGCTCATTCCAAATTTACATTTTGCCGTCCCCCCCCCCCCTGGAGATAAATAATGACCGATCCATAAGGTTCCCAGACACATACGAAAGGTCGCGGATCTCATCGGTCTTTGTGTAATATCTGTACTGGTTTTCCTTACATAGTACGTCTGATAATAACGATATCGCTGACGAATTCTTAATAACCAATATGAATAATATCTTTTGTGACGTTTTTCTGTATAACTAAAAATCTTAAACATCTAGAACAATATTCTAAACATTATTGAAATATCCCTTGGCTGTATTTTTAAAGCAATGGCATGGTAACTTTCTACTTTGACTTGTGACATGTGACGGTGTTCCGCCATATTGTCTGATATAATACCCGGTTTACACTATGATAAAGGAAGTCGTTTCATAAGCATGTCAAGTTTGATCAATTTTTTTCTATATATCCTGTTAGTCAAGGGCGGCCACCAAATATTTGATTTCTTGAATTATTTTAATCAGTGTCGTGTTATTGCCAGGATTTGCATATTATTTTGTTTTTAAAATACGGCTATTCTGACCAGTTTAGTTTCCCTTCATCTTAGAGGGAACACCAAATTCGTTCCGAGTGCATATATGTATGCTTCCGGTTGGTAATGTCTCACAGTATTAAAATATTATTAAAAAAGGTTCCATTTTATTTCGGTTTGAATGATAGAAAACTAAATATTATTCACAGTACACTTAGACATACGTACAGTTCGCTAAATGTAGATTTGCAACTTTTCCATTGAAAGCCTCGTCCTGCATCTGTAGTCATGATTTTGAAAACTGTATGCACTTTTCCTTTGAATGTTCTTTTTACAATGATAAATGGTTCCAGGCATATTATTCTATTATTGTCTACTCCTGGGGTAACTGTTCTCATATAGTGTTGTCTGGTGAGGTATAGTGCCCTCGCCGTTGGCTCGGTATATACCTCACCAGACAACACTATAGGAAAACTGTTCTCGAGGGAGAAGACAATGATATGTTTAGTACATAACATCCCATTCTAGACATAAAAGAAAAACACACTCAAATTCAACATTATAATAATAATAACAAAATTTACAATGTAACATTATAAAAGTAACGTTTATAACAAAAACTGTAATTCAACAAATCACATCTTTTTTGTAATTTTTCAGAAGAAAAGTACATGTAGCAAGTTTTTGTTCAATATGTTGAGATGGAACATTTCCGTATGAATTAATAACTGTTGATAATTAATGGTAACATTGCAGTTACTGAAGATAAATGCTGGATAACTGAACGTATTTTTAAATTTGTTTTCAGTTTGCATGACTTGTAGTTTGCTCATTAAGGGAGATAAATCTTGACAAAAATATATAAAAATTACGCGGGAAAATCTATGCCACGGGTATAGTGCCGGCGGGAAATCGTTTGAAACTGGTATAGTTCCCGTCGCTAGGTATAGTCACCCGTTGTCAAGTGTACTGTTCAAAAATAGTACACACTGATTAACCAATCAAGATACAGCATTTTCGTATGTTATGTATTTAATATATATATATATATTTCTTGAACCAGTCTACACCTACCCCACGATATTTTTGTGTGGATTCGCGCATTGCCACCAAAGTGCACTCGGAAGGATTTTGTTTTGTTTTGTTTTTATTTCAAAACAGGTCACGTAGGGTCAAACGCCATTTTTTTATTTGAAAAGAAAATTGTACTAAATTGAAAATATGAAGTCACCGATGGCGTGTTTTCTATCGGCATGCGTTGTTGTAACGTACGTTGTGTACTAATCTTGAACATTATATAATATGCTTATTCTTCGTGATAGTTTTAACATATTTTATTACCCAAAAACATGACAATAGGATCGGATACAAGTTTTTCAACTTAGAACATCTTCTCCTTTATAATATAAACAATATACAGATACAGTTGAACACAAATACACAAAAGCTACACTCTTCATTAATAATTAGAAAAAAAAAAGAAAAAAAACAAAAACAAAAATAAACATGAAATAGGCCTGTTTTTAAATTCTGAACCATTAACCAGGGGCGCATTTCTTTTACATGAATCTGAAACATGATTCCGTATCATTTTTATGCTTTTAAGTGAAACAGATACATGATATCGAATCATGTGAAACATAAGCGATCGATGTTTCAGATCAATCCGATCCGGAAATTAGTTTTATTCTTCCAAAATGGCGCATGTCTCTTCTTCTTCTTCTTCCAATAAAGTACAGGCCACTGTTGTGGATTATCGTACTGGCGTATGTGGTGCAAGGAAAACTATGAACAGGTGAAGTAATTTTATATACAAGGTGTGATTAAAAACATCCAGTAGATCTAGTGTCTGATGGTGGTGACCTGGATCTGGGACTTGAAGCAGTCGATAGAGGGAGCTTTGACTGCTTGTGATGGTAAAGAGTTCCAGATACGAATGCCATCCGTGAAGAAGGATTTTTTTTATAGATGAGGGTCCTTGCGTATGGCACCAGGAAAGTTATGTTATAGTCTCTGGGCGAGATGGTAGGTACCAGGATCAGAAATGGAATATCGATCAGCTGGTTCACAACACGGTACATCATACACGCTTTCGCTTGGGCCCTGCGTTCTTGTAGAGTTGTCCATTGGAGTTGATTCAGCATAGTTGAAACACTGCTGGTTGTTTGGTAGTCAGCGTAGACCATCCGGGCAGTTGTACGTTGAATCGTCTCCAGTTTTCTGATGTTCTCTACTGTATGAGGATCCCATATGACTGATGAATACTCTGTTAGTGGTCGTATCAGTGTCAGATAGCACAGTGACTTGGTTGGTCTCGGACAATGATGGAGGTTGCGCCGCAAAAAGGCTAAGGTACTGTTTGCCTTTTTAGTCACCTGATTGATATGGTCGTTCCACTTCAGGCTCTTGTGTATGTTTAGTCCTAAATACTTTGCCGAGTCTACCACTTCGAGGGTATGGCCATGGATGCTATGCTTAAGGCTGATGATGTTTCTCTTGCTTGTGATGTTAGGGACTGACCAATTAACTTGCAGGGGGGGGGGGGGGGGGGGGTTATGGTTTTTTGTTTAGTTCAGAAAATTGTTTTTGGACAACACAAGAGTTAGAATATTTATTTTTTTTCCAAAATTTAACATTAGGTTATATGACAAAAACTCTGAATCAGATTTATTTTTTCCTCCACCAAAATCAGAATATTTTTTTCAGCAATATTGGGAATCAGAATATTTTTTTAGAAAAAAAACCCATGCCCCCATTGGAAGTTAAATGGTCCGTCCCTTAGTTACTTGGCACTTCTTGGGATGGAACTCCATGAGCCAGTCTCTTTCCCACTTCTGTAGTTGTTCCAGGTCATCTTGGAGCTTTCTGGCATCTTCAGTGGTTTTAATATCCCTATGCAAGGCACTGTCGTCAGTGAATAGTCACGTTGTTGATCTCTCTGAAATTGCATCAGGTAAGTCATTAATATAGAGCAGGAACAACAACGGACCCAGGACACTGCCTTGGGGCACACCAGAATGGACAGGGGCAGTGGTGGATTTCACTCCTTCCACAAGAACTTTTTGTGTGCGGCCTTCAAGGAAATTGACTATCCACTGGTTAGTGCTATGTCTGATACCATAGTAGTTAATCTTGTATAGCAGACGCTTGTGCGGAACCTTGTCGAAAGCCTTGGAGAAGTCTAATAATATCAAGTCAGTTTGATCTCGGTTGTCGAAGTTCTTGGCTAATTCCTGGATGGTAAGGATAAGCTGACTTTCACAAGAGCGTCGCTTCCGAAAGCCATGTTGGGCATCGTGTAGGATTTTATGTCTGTCAAGATGTTCCATAATGCTGTTGCAGATGATGTGTTCCAGCATTTTACAGACCACTGATGCCAGGCTTACTGGGCGATAGTTCTCTGCTTTGCTTTTGTCTCCCTTTTTAAACATTGGCGCCACATTGGCAGTTTTCCAATCTGTCAGTAGTATGCCTTGGTTGATAGAGGCTTGGAAAAAGAGATGAAGGGTGGGTGCTACTTCTGCGGCCATCTCCTTTACAATACGGCAATATATTTTTTCTGGCCCTGTGGCCTTGTGAATTTGAAGTCGGTTGAGTATCTTATAGACTCCCTCCAATCCAATTTTGATGGCTGGCATATCATTAAATGGACTGGGACCTTTGTTTGGAATTGTGTCACATTGCTCGTCCTTGTTAAATACTGATGAAAATTGGCAATTCAAGATGTCCGCCTTCTTACTACCGTCTGATTGTGTGATTCCTGTGCTGTCCTTCAGGGGAGCAATTCCAGTGTTTTCAGTTCGTAGTCCCTTGATAAAACCCCAGAATCTTTTAGGGTTTTCTGTAGAATCTGGGCTAATAATGTTTGTGATGTAGCTGTTGTAGGCTCTTCTACACGCCTCGGTGGATAGCTGTTTCAGATGTTTATAGCGTCTTATGTCTTTTGCGTTGCCTGTTCGCCTTGCTTTATCGTAGCTACGCTTTTTCTTCCTATATCAACTTTTTGCTTCCCTGTTTATCCATGACTGGGAATATCTTGTTGAGGACTGCTTAGATGGTACGTGTTGTTCTTGGAGTTTAATTAGATGAGTCTTAATGAAGGTCCACATATCTTGAATTGGACTTATGGCATTGAAAGTTTGGCAGAATGTGGTGGCTAGTTCTGTTCAACCTCTCCTCGATGCATCTATATATGCCCTCTTCCACAAGTGAATTTTACGACTTATAGGCTTGTTTCTCCTGGCAGTTGCACTGGTTATGATGTGTACCATGTCATGGTCTGCAACTCCAGGGGCTGGTAAGCATTTATCTACAAG